>OZ030397.1:4730190-5330190 GCA_964023965.1 Melinopterus prodromus | reverse complement strand
AGAGCTAAATATGGTTAAATATGTTCTAAATTACCTCTACTATCACGGTATCAAGAAATTGCAGCAAATTACAAATAAGCCGGTACATCAATTTTTGGATTTTCGTTTACAACGTTTTAGAAATAAAATCACAAAAACCGCATCCGCACCTATCCGCAGCAGATTTTCCAGTAGTTGTAATGGCAAATATGTATACTATAATTTGAAGCATTTTCAAAAGCTTACCAAAGCTAAACACAACTAAGACACTCAAGTTCTGCATAAAACTGTTTTTTTATAACAGCGAATGTTCTCGGCCCTGCAATAAACAAAATTGTGGGTAAATTTTAATAAAAATAATGTCGAATGAAAGTTCATACTTGGTTCTAAAAAATGTATAACAAAAAAGTCATATTTATTGTTAAAATACAAAATTGCAACCGTTATTAAGAGCGTCAACTTATGTGCATCTATGTTCAGCCATAGTAAAATATAACTTTTGGCTGACAAGGACACGTGGCTCAGGGCTCAGGTGAAAAAATATTGCCGCCTTTTAATACATCGGTCTTTTACCTATCTCAGAAACTGGTTTACTTTTTGGAATTTAACGATTTAGAAATTTGATTTATGGCCAGCTTTTTGTGTCTAATACCCCAATGTGGCCCGGCTTCCAGGCCCATTTATGGAAAGTTACGTGTATAGAAAAATGCTAATTACTCGAGTTCCCTGAGAGATATCGCAATAAAACTAACACTGTTCGAAAGCACATTCCTCGGCCAATCTAAAATTTCTAAATTATTTAAATAAGATTAATGAGTGTGGCTTGAATTGTGGTGTTCTGTAAAAATCTTAATATTTCTGTACATATAACACAGTGTAATTAACACTCATGTCACACATATGAATAAATAATTCAATAAATGAATAATTGTCAATAATAAATATTAAATAAGTAATATTCCCATAAATTTCTTCCTCAATATGTCTCCAAACTAACAAACATAATTAATTGATGAATTATTTATTGTGGATAAGTTACAAATATCAAATTAGAACATTAATAATGAATTTAGGAAAGCTGATTTCTTATCGATGTTTCAAAGTATCTCAAGATATACTGCGTGTTCTTCTTAAGTCTTCTTAACTTAATTGACATTTAGCAAATCTCCAGTTATTAGAGATATGTCATATTAGAATCGTAAGTCATTAACAACTTACTGTCGAAAACTGCGATAATTTTACTATCGAAAATAAGTTATTTTGCTTCCATATTATTTTTGGTTACATCAGAATGATCAATGATAGTTTTTTACACATAATTAATTAAAATTACAAATAACCAATAAATATTGAAACATGAACTTTTCAGAGTTACAATACATAAATAATGACTCATCAGTTTTAACGCACACGCCAGTTTATCACGATTTTGATGTATCAATTTTATTTTTATTTCTCTCGCAACAAACTGCGTTTTAACGCTGATTAAATACGTCGAATTTTGTGGTACGTTCACAAGCACGTATTTTAAATAAAAGTTGTATCTAAACCTTGTTTACAATGCTCGTCAAAACGCTATATTGTTGCAAAACGAAATTGAAAACTTTATTATCGACAAAAAATAATATCTAGATTCGATATACATATAATAAAACTTGCATCATATTTTTACTACAATCGGCAAAAAAACATGGTTGTAAAGTAACTGATTCAGTGGGGAATACTCAAATTTCACCACAATTTCGGTACTTAGATATACATTTATCATTATATTGGTGATATAAAGTAATAAAGTTTGTTTATGCTACTGATTAGGTGGCTATATATTTGTGTGTTGAATATAGAAGCGTCAGAGTTCGACAATGGCTGTCTTAAAGATAATATCATGTTTGTCTTTAATATATATAGGTGAGTAAACTTATTTTTTTTAATATGTAGTACATAATGTTATAAAAACTGCTAAAAAAGAGGGCTTTTTGAGCAGTGTATATGTTACGGTCAGTAACATAACATTATAATATATAATTATAATTATTATTAATTATAGCCAACTGGCGAGGTTAAAATGAAGAATTTATCACATGAACCGCCTATTATTAATAATTTCCAGCATGCTCTGGTCAATGTGATATATTTCAATTCGATATTGCATTAAGGTGATGCTACAATATAATAGCCTCAGATTTGGAATTCTGTTAGTATCTACATAATCGCCACACAACGAATCTATTCACTGGGTTTTCAGTGTTGGGCCTTTAGTGACGTTAGTCCTGGCTAACTTATTTAGTTACTACTCATGACTAAAATAAGGAAGATTATCAAAATGCGACTAAAAAATGCCAATCAATACTAATTGCATGCACGAGTACATACTCGTGCATGTAATTAGTAACTCTTTGGGTCATGCTTATTTGCGCAATTCTTAAAAGTTATGTATGTAATAAATTAGATACTCGGTTTGTGTTATTCTGCCAGTGCTTCTGTATTTGGAATTCGTGGCAAGAAAAATTGTTTTTATTTATAACTTATTATTTGTTATTTTTTTAATACAAACTTTAAAAAATGTTTCATATTTAATTTTGAATACAAAAGTCAGTCTAGACCATTATTTTTTTTTTTGGTAGTACAACAATTACAACACTTATATTGTAAAAATAAAGCAAGATAAAGTTTGTAACAATAGGACGTTGCTTTTTGTATTTTTTTTATAAAAAATCCAGTAGTTTCCAGTAGTTTATATCCAGTAGTCTCTAAAGTGTAAGGGAGACAAAAGAAAACATTCTGTATTATCAATGTTTTGTATTAAGTATTCATAATTTTGGTCAATAGGCTAGCCGTACTAATGATTTGCGTCGTGTAAATGAATATAATAGCTTACATAGTAATCAAAATAACTTAGCTAACTTCTTTGAAGACTGTATACAAAAGATCTTTTGTAAAAAGTAACGTGTTTATCACTTTTACCGTGTCCGTTAGGAAATTATTATAATAGCTGGTCCATGTGATTATTTAAGTGTTTCTAATCACATTGACTAAATGATGCGGTTATTATTAATAATAGCCGGTAATTATTAATACAAACGACATTTATCACTTTAACCGTAACATATACATATTTATATTCTTCTATTATAAAATAGGTAGCTTATGTGAAGAGAATTCCTCAAATCTACAGTTCCAAATATTCACGTCATATAATCACGATGGCGGTGCAATATTTACAGCAAACACGATCCCACAATCTCCCATAAACGTTCTGAAAAGGACTATAATAATCCTAGAAGATTTTAAAACAACTGCAGACGATGAACTTTACGCATCTTTAAGGAATGAATATTTCGAAAAAGATAACTTCAACATACTCATGGCGAAACTAGTAACAACTGAATCGTCTAGTGAAGTATTAGGACAAGATCTTCAAGACTTTATGTCAAGTTTACTGACAGTTACTAAGGAAGATTACTTAGATTTCCATCTGATAGGTTTTCAGAGTGGTGCTGAAATAATTTCAGAAGCTGTTGCGTTGTTCGCAGTAGAGTTTCAATTCAAAATTTCAAGAGTTACGCTTATCAATCCAATTTTTGAGAATTGTGCTGATTACTCCATGCATTTGGATGGTGTAGGTTTTGTAGACGTTGTACATAGCAATAATCAAGAAACAACTGCCATCGGTCATGTGGATTTCTATCCTAATGGGGGACTTGTACAACCTGGCTGTAAAGGTAAGAATAATAATTGTTATTTAATTTATTACGTCTCAATTTTGAGGAATTTTGTATAAACTTCAATTCCATAATCCTGCAATGGCAGGATATTTTGAAACTTTTGACAGTATTCAGAACGTCAGCAGTTGCGAAACGTCATTTCAACACGCAAATGCATAGAGAATGCGATGAGGAGGAGAAACACGCGCGCACGTACGCTATGTGCAACAATATTAAAATGTCTTGGTGTCAATGTGTATTTTGAGTGCGGATAGCAATGTTCTTATGTTTTCGCGAATAAATACAAGAAAGATTGTAAAACGGTAGAATAGTTAAATAATAAATTAATGTAGAGGAAATTCTGAATGATTTATGACTATGACATTGTTTGGTAAAATAAATAGTTTAGCCGCATGAGCAAATTCTATTTCATCGAAATCGTGTCTACATTCATAGTAGGTAGCCAGGAAATTTTGAAGTTAGTTCTACTAGTTTTATTTTAATTCTAGTTCTAGTAGTTTTATTTTAATGCAGACGTGGCCGATCTCGATCAAATAGAAACTCATGCAGCTAAACTATTGATATATGGTATGATAAAGTCATGTGCCTGGCCACATCAGATTTTTTATATTGCAATCCTTTAGATTTGTTCTAGTCTTGAAAAAATAAAAAATTCTGTTCTAATTTAACATTTTAAGTGAGAAAGTTATTGTTATGGCATAAAAGCATAACCAATATTTACTTAAACATTTAATTAATTTATTAGAGACTTTAGAATTTTATTAATAGCATATTTGATATAACAAAACAAAGAAAATAATCCTTTTATTTACCTTGTCGGTTCCATATTTACAGATTTTTTCAGATTTTTTTACAGAGTTCGAATAAAACATGCCAAAATCAGATGGTGTATTATAGATATGGTCGAATAACTATTAGTAGTGCGCTGAGAGAGAGAGAGAGAGAGAGAGAGAGATAGACAACATCGTGTATTTCATAATATCTGGGAGAGATATAACCACAATGTTTTCAGCCCTCTACTAATACAATAGTGACTCGACCATATAATGCAAGCGTGAATTCCATTAAAATTTTAACGTATGCGAATTTTAGTACGTGTGGCGTGAACGAGTGAATGTATATTGGATTTTACTTCAAAATGAAGCTGAAATGAAACATCCGGTCTATGAGACGAGCCCGTTATGCTCGCCTACGTAATATACGGCCTGTTTTTTACCCCTCTAGAATATCTAATCGTGAGAAAATGAAATATGAGCTTCGAAACAACGGTTTCAATTTTGCAATGTCCCAGTACTCCGTTTTTTTTACTCTTGTGCCTTTCTATTTCAGAAAACAAACTGAAATAATCTATAACACAATCTATATGCACCCCCAGAATGTAATAAAAACACTAATTTCCAGAGAAAATTGTAAATTTAACAATTCGGTGACAATGCTTTAATGGCGAGCTGGCCAAGCTCTTGCTGAAAGCACATTGACCGTATAAAATTTAAGAGTACATCTTCAAGTTGTTCATTAAAATAATTCTGTAACGTATAAGGTAAACGCCCCAAATTCCGACAGGTTCGGGAATTTTTGTAACATTTGTAACTGGTGTGGTGCTAATGACTATGTAAACTTTTTTTAAACAAATATTTCCTTCTATAGATATCTGGCTGTTAATTTTTAAAGAAAATTGATAATAGTTATGTAATTTATATTATGTTTTATAAGTTTAGCACAGTTGACACTTGTGGTACATTATTCCGACAAATATAAACATTCAAGTAATAATAAGTGCTTTAAATATTACTAAATAAGATTTATTACTAATGTTTTACCAATTTTTAATGAAACACAGTATAAAATAAGTCCTTAGTCTTAAGTCTGTCCTCTCTCCCTCATCTGTTTCTTGAATTGTTTTCGTGCTCAGCATTCATGCGAGACGGCCCTAAATTTGGTATTGGCAAATTGGAAAGGAGAATTAGAAGACGGTAAAACGATAGTTGCTGTTTTTGTAGACTTGAAGAGAGCTTTCGAGACAATTTGTCGTCAAAAGTTACTACAAAAATTGGAAACTTACGGAATCAGAGGAAAAGAATTGAAATGGTTTGAAAACTATTTAACAAACAGGAGACAGAAGGTTAGGATTGGAGAAAATGAGTCAAGTGAATTAATAAACAGCATAGGGGTACCACAAGGTTCTGTTCTTGGACCAGTTTTATTTAATTAGTACATAAACGATGTTGCTTCACAAGTTAAAGCTTGTGATATGCACCTATTTGCAGACGATACACTAATATCAATTGCAGGAGATAACTTACCTGATGTAATCGCGACATTAAACACCGAACTAGTATCGATATCAAATTGGTATAAAGAAAATAAATTATGTTTGAATGTATTGAAAACAAAAGCTATGGTATTGGGAAATAGAAATTCGGTAAACCCTACACCAGACATAGTTATCGATAACACAGTTGTTGAGATAGTGGTCGAATTTAAATATCTACGTGTCATTTTAGATAATAGTTTGAAATTTACGAGTAATATGGAATATATAGTTAAAAAGGTGAGTCGAAAGATTAGCTACTTAGGAAGAATATCTAATAAACTTACATTAAAAGCTAGAGTATCTTTGTACCATACGATTATAGAACCATATTTTTACTATTGCAGCAGTATAATATTTTTGTGTACAGACACAGACATTAAAAATATTCAAGTACAACAAAATTGAGCACTCAGGATTTTATTACAAAGGTCCAGGTTAACCAGTGTTGAGTCCATGCTGAGTAAATTAAATTTTTTGAATGTTAAACAAGGAACGGTATATCAGGCACTCACGTTGGTATATAAATGGCATAAATAATAAACTCCCAAATTATATGAGTAATTATTTAACATACAATAGTCAGCAGCATGAATAGAATACTCGGCAAAAGGACCACTTCAGATTACCAAAATATACAAAAAGCAGCACACAAAATTCATTTTATTATAAAGCACTGAAGATGTTTAATACCCTGCCAAGTGATATAAAAAACAGTAGTTCGCTAAGTCTCTTTAAAACATCATGTCGGATTCATGTATTGGCTAATTTTAAGTAGTTGATAAGTTTATTACTTAGAAAACCAAATTTATTGTGATTATTAGTTTCTTTTAACTAAATAAATATCATTATTAAATTAAATTAAATCTGGATTTTTTTGTGTTTTTCTTGAAGCAGCTTTTTATTCTGTTTACCTTACTAATTTCAATTTGTATATTTTTCAGATGATACATGTAACGCACTACGTGGGTTGGAACTGTACACAAAATCAATCAATTCTTTGGACATGGAGGCTACAGAGTGTCCCTCGTGGTCTGATTTCGTCGAAGAAGCATGTGTAGATGGCGTACGAGTCGTTTTCGGAGAAAATGTCGATACGGCCGCCAGAGGGACGTTCTACTTTGTTGCGGATGATAAATTTGACACCGCTGGGAGGGTTGAGTAGACTTTTTGGAGTTTAAATACTCCCTAAAGGGCGCAAAACTTCCGATTTTCGGTGACAGATTTATTAGACTCGACCTTTAAAAAAATCTCTCTCCTTTTTCTTTTACTTTTTGTTGTCCTTTCTTTGTGAGATTCGTTGATATTATTTAATAAATGAGTGTTAAAAACTTTGGAAAAGAGTAATGACTTAAAGTACCTTTATTTCCATTATTATCGATAAACTTTATTTGGAAATATTGTTTAGAAGTAAACATTATATTCAAATATGAAGTCAGAGACACCTACCTTGAAAAAAAAATATTTTTACTACTTTTTTAATTATTACTTTTGTGACAAATATTAGCAAATGCCAGTGATACTAAAAGGTTCTTTTTAATCTATTTTTTAGAAATTTGAACACATTTTTTATACCTATTTTTTGTTGTTTGGTATGATAACTAATGTTTATTTAGAACTAGCGCAAAATTACTCATTTTCTTGGTGCGGAGTTGTTATTTCACCCTGTAGATATTAATATATCATACAATAACTAATTCAGGAGCGTGACTTACCGTTTATTCTGTTAATATTAATGACTGTGGATAGGTTTATAATAGTAGTTATCCATCTACAGCGAGCGATTCTCAAGTGGTGGTACGCGCGGTACTACCACTTGTGAAGTTATATTTTCACTGATAATATTTTAATAAAAATAACTAAAGCATCAAACATCTATTGTTTCTTGAATTAATTATGACTGACTTACCCGTTATTAAGTTAATAACTATTATGAATATAATGCTAGTTTATTATCTATGAACATATTTTGTTTCTACTACTTACAATTAAAAACATACATACACTAATACAAATTAGTTTATTTGCTGTAACTTTTAAAACAATGCTTACACTCCAACAAAAAGTTGAAATTGTTTGAATACATGGAGAAAATAGACCGCACCGAGATGTTGCTGTTATTTTCAATTAAAGACATCCACACAACCAAATTGCCCATTCAACCATTTCCAGAATAATGAAAAAAATTCAAACCGGCTGGGTCTGTTGCAAATAGCTTCAAGAAACCCCACAAAAAATATGTTGCCGAAAATGAGGAAACAAGTTTGCCAGTGTTGCAAGTTTGCAAAACTCTGTCAAGAACTTTTTAAATCATAAATTTGCCCATCGCTGGATAGGCAGAAATTCGGAATTAAGATCCTGGCCACCTATATCCCCCGACTTTACCCCGTTAGATTTCTTTTTGTGGGGTTACGTAAAAAATAAAGTCTATAAACACCGACCATTTAGAGATATAAAGCATTTAGAGGAAACTATACAACATTGTAACCAAAACATACCACCGAATTGTGTTAGTCAAAGATGTTTCTAGAAGAATGTGTTTATGCATAGAACGAGCCGAAAACTACACACAGGAACAGGATTAATACATATTTAACAATTCTTTCGATGTTTAGTTTTTTCAATCTGTATTAATGTATGTATTTTTGAAATTGTAAGTAGTAGAAATAAAAAAGTTCATAGATAATAAATTCGTTTTTTAACATATTCATACTAGTTATTAACTTAATAACACAAATTCGTATATTCTGAATCGCTCAGTATATGCCACTGAAATTTACATATTTGACGGTTACAGTTTTGGTTTCATACAAGCCGCCAACTTTTATAAGGAATAAAATTATCTGAGAAATACACACATTTTTTTCTATTTGGTACCAACAAGTACATTAGTCAGTGTAGCTGGGTTTGAAGGGTTTTAAAGTGTAAAGACTCACTTACAAATCACCCTGTACACACATAAAAATTTTACGGAGAGAATTTGCACGTAGTTAGTTGTACACAAAAAAGAGTGATTTTTTCTCCGAAAATCAGTTGATTGTGTGCTAAAAATTGTTGATATACGTAATATCGGAGTTAATTTAACTACACAGCACGGAGTTGAAAATAGTTTATATCCGAAATGGTGAAAATTTTCACTGGAGCTGTGAAATGAAAATTAACACCATGCAGGGTGTTGAAATAACTGACAAAATGAGAGAAAGTACACTTTTTGGAGTTGATATGACTGAACATTGTGACGGAGTGATAAAACTCCTAAAAGTAAACATTAATTCCCTGTGTAATATTGATTTCTAACTCCGCTTTGGAGTGAATAATCTCCAAAAAGGTAAGATTTATACTGTAAAGGCAAAACTTACGGTTTGACAACAACAGGTGTCAACATGTCGCCACCAAGACGGTTTGCAGTTTGCTTCGCAGTGTGTTGTGGTCGTCACTTATACTCCTAAGTTTGCGGGGTGCAGTTGAGACTGAGTTTCATTTCCATTACTTTTAATACTTTATATGTAAGTACATTATTATTTCAAATGGAGCAGTGTATTTTCATACGAGTTAAATACGGACAAATAAAAAAATGGGTCAGAATTATCAACGATGTACTAAATTTCGACACAATTAATACTACAGGTAAGTTACTTATATTACTACATATGTAGGTATGTATGTACGTAGACATATGTATGCGTGTACATTTGTGGTACCTTCATACCGAGTATGACACTGCATTGTACCTACAGAATGCATGGCGATTTTTGTGTATTTTTATGAAGTAGTGTGTATTCCTTTGTCCGGCAATGCGTTTTTTTTTATTTTTTCTATTTGCCTTACAACATACAAAAATACAACAATTCTGCACATATTTCTTGTTTTATGTACAGTTGGCAAGCTATTTAAAATAGCAGAGACAAAGTATCAAGATATCAAGTATTATGATGACGCGAGTTATGAAATCGACAAGGAGTTATTGGTAGACTTCATATGGCACAGTCAACGCGGAATTACTTTGGTAATAAAGACGGGCGAAGAGGATGACGATGTTTTGGATTATTTGTTTTGAAACTTTAGACCATATAGTTCCATATGAGGTACACATTCCTTATAATAAGGCGAATGATATGTATATAGTTACCAATTATATTATATGTACTTAGTTATTAATGAAAGTACTCTAGACTTTATGTAGTCTGTTATATATGATATTAGTTATTAATTTATTATTATTAATATTAATACGGAGATTATTGTTATATTTAGGATAAACTGTATTTTATTTATTGAGTATTGTGCAAACATGTATATTCATTTACTTGTTTTTTCGAAAAATAAATTGTTAAAATGTATTTTTGATTTTTACTGGTCCCCGTCATATTCCTAATAAGGATAAAAACCGCACGAAAAAAAAAAAAAAAAAACAACTGTATTTGGTACATATTTAACTTCATTACGTACACAAACAACTCTTTTAGGGAAAGAATAATTTCGCCAATAAAAGAAAAGCACCCCGCAACAGGGTAATTTTAACACTAATAAAGGAGTTACGTAACATCTCCACGGATGTATTTCACTACTACAGAAGAACTTTTGCACTCCGGAACGCGGAAGTTTGACACGCGGGGAGATTATTTTATGTCTATAAAGGAGTAAACCTGCATTTCCCTAAACATATATTTTCAAATCCGTTACAAATAATAATAACTATAAAAAGAGTGAATGAGCTCTGTAAAAATTCAACTCCGTCTGATTTAACTACATGCGCAAACGGTCGCGAGGGAGATCCATAGCGGTGTTGAATCGGTGTTAAATCCAACTCCGTATTTTTATGTGTGTATATACCCACTTGAATATAATTCTCATGTCATCATCTAAACTTGCAAATTACAGCAAGAAAGCGTTGACATTACTATGCAAAACTACTGGATATAACAGTCGAGACCACTTCCTAGTGAATTGATGACAAGCTCTATCAGGCTAATGCATAAAAACAACACCAGAGACCGCTGCTTGTACACGAAATTACAGCGAGAATTCAGTCTGCAGGGGAATTTTCAGCAGTGACGGACAGAATATTCAGCGCGAGAGCCATTGTTATGCAAATTACAGCCAGATAAACAAAATGTAATATGCATGTTAATAATTTCGCACCGAAGAATGAAGAAAACTCGCGGGCTTTTTTCAGAGTCTCCCGTGCCTCCCTGTTTCTTTGTTCTCACCCTTGGGTTCTGTCTCAGAGAAAGTAGGGTAATTTAGGTGCTTTGGATTGAATAGAAAATTCAATTTTGAAGTTGTCAAACTTAAAAAAGAGACCTGGATTATTCTTTGAAATGAATTAATACATTATGCAGGATGTTTTATGTGTAATAATTAAATAGTTGTAAACAAAAGTGTGAATATTTCTGTTTTATAACGCTGTTTTCATTTATGGTTCAATTGAATCTACGTTACTGAAAAATACATTTGAGCGAAGTGCACAAACTTGTCGACTGTTTTTTATATTCACCGGCCTGTCAGGGTGTGGCGTACGTAGCTCTATATATAGAGAGAGGGTGCATGACGGATGTGTTCGGAAAATTTGCATGGTTGGCGTAATATAACTGCGTGCAGAAATGCAAAATTTCCCTGACAAAAAATAAAGCATATACCTGTTATTTATTGTTGTAATTTTCAGGAATAATCCTTACTCGATTTATCATCGATTTATTTACGTGTGTATAAGTTTAGTATTTTGTGAAACATCGCGCAAAATATGTCAATAAGTATAACCAGTCAGGTTTTCGTGCTAAATGCGTTATACATTGTGACATATATAGCATAATTAATCATTCACCACGCTCAAGTGACAGTGAATTTATTGCTGATTTGAGTTCTCTCATAGATACCAGTACAAACTAGTTGAGTAAGCATAGCATAATTATAGCAATACATTTGAATATAGATATATCTAAGGCCTCTTTATACAGGGTGAGTTATTATTTTTTAAATGGAAAGCCCTGTATATTTTATTATTATATCCATACTAATAAATTTGTTTATCCAATCGCAAGGTTGCTAACTCTCAGCGTTAATAGTTCCTGAATTATTCAATTATTTCCCCAACATATGCCCGTTGCAGGATCTTCTTTAAAACTATGTAAAAACGAGAGTAGATAGATGATAGCATCAAAATATATTAGATTCACTATACAGGCTGTCCATAAAACAGTAAATTTTGATGTCTTGCAAATGGCTTTTTCTTGAGTTTTTTAAATGGAACATCCTGTATATTATGTGCTAGTTGAATTGCCCCCCCCCCCCCCCCCCCCCGAGTTCGCTTTAATTTATGTTAAGTATGCCATATGTCCAATTGTAGTAGTTTTCGTGATATTTACAATTTAATAAATTACTTATTATTAATAAAAAATCTGATGTGGTCAGGCACATGACTTTATCATACAATATATAAAATTAATAGTTTAGCTGCATGAGAATCTATTCTATAGAGATAAATCGTAGGTATTGTCAAAGCATCAACATTTGACACTACCTACACTACGTCATTAGAATAATAGTTATTTATGTCACAAATGCCGAAAGTACGGAATAGCGACGAGCGGTGATACTACGCGTCACCGAAGGCGGAGTGTAGCCGTCGCATATGAGCGAGTCGCGCTATCTAGTTTTTGGCAGGAGCGACATCAACGTTTATTGTGTTGCTTTTTAAGAAATACGTATTTAAAAAAAAAATAAATGATTTCTGTATAGTAAATGCTAGGTTGGTACCACTTTGACGAAAGGTGCGTTCCGATTGGTAGGTAATGATAGCTAATGGCGGTGGTAGAATACGAAATTATAGTATTTCTTACATATCGTGATAATGACACATATTAGTTTGCATGTACATAAACATGAGTCACTAGCAATTTGCTATTGGAAATACTATAACGGCGTCTGCTACCACTGCCATTATCACTAATGAAAACGCACCTTAAAAAGGTAATTCAAATTCTGATAGATTTATATTTGTTCATGACACATCCCTACCAACATACTAAAATAAAACTACACTCATCGCTATACTTTATTTATAATTTTCTCAATGTATCATTTTTAGAATTAGATATAAAGACGGGTTGATATTTCTTATCAACAAACAATCAAATTGGTGACTTATTTTATTTGAAATTTGTATTTTATAATTTTGCGCACTACAGCGCCACGTTCCATAGTGGTTCTCCAACCTCTGATGAGATCAGCTGTTTTCGAATGTGACAACACAAAAAAATATTTGTCAAAATCCTGGCTACTATGTAATTTCATATCAATGCAGATGCGACCGATCTCGATCAAATAGAATTTGCTCTTGAAGGTAAACTATTAATTTTACCAAAAAATGTTATAGGCATAAATTATTTAAATTTCCTCTACTTTAATTTATTAATTAACTATTTTGTCGAAATTACAGAAATGGCGGCTCATTTCCAAAATCCTTGAAAAAGGCTTAGAATAAACTAAAAAGCTAAACTATTAATTTTACCAAAAAATGTCATAGGCATAAATTATTCAAAATTCCCTCTGCTTTAATTGATTATTTAACTATTTTGACGAAATTACAGAAATGGCGGCTGATTTCTAAAATCCTTGAAAAAGGCTTGGAGTAAACACCCAGTTCCTTTGGACCCTTTTGAACCAAAAGCTTTTCAACTTTAAGTTTGGTCATGAAACTTCTAAATATGAAGTTCCGTGCCGATACCTTTAGTAGTTTCTTCGGAAATGAATTAACAAAAATTGGGTACACACACACACACACACACACACACACACACACACACACACATACACACACACACACAGACATTTTTTTGTACCTTGGTCAAAAATGTTCAGGGGACCCATAAAGACCTATTTCCGCTAAAATCTCAAAAATTTTTTTCGGCACGATTACAATACTTTACATACTGCGTATGATAAAGTAAAAACGGTAATTAATACTATTAGCATTAATTAATCGTAAAAACAAACAATTAAGATCTAACGACACTCAATAAGTTATTGCTGTCAAAATTAGTAACAATATTTGTCTTTTCTCTGAACAATGAGTTATAATTATAACAAAGCAGAATTAATTAATATGATCTACATCTATGGCGAAGCCGACAGAAATACATTAGTAGCATCCAGAATGTATAACCAGCGATAGCCGGATAGACGGCATCCCCAACCAAGTGTTATAAACAGAGTTCGGTTGCAATTTGACGAAACAGGTAATATTAATTACTAGCACAAAACAAGAACTAAAACGGTAACCAAAGAGAGAAGAGGAGGTCCTACATTGTGGCCACCATGGTGTCCAGACTTCAAAAAACAAAAAATGTGAAGGAGCTGGTATACCAATCAGCACCTACCACACCAGAAGACATGAAACTTCGTATAATCAATGTTTTTGACAACCTTAGAGTAAATAAGAGGTACATATTAAGAAATATCTCAAGATCTTTATACAGCGCGTTAATACTTGCAGAAGAGAAAAGGGGCATCATTTTGAACAATTTCCAAATATTAATTATAATAATAGTTACTTGTTGTGCAATGTTTATTAAGTGTTTATAGTTTTTTTCTAAACTTGCTTCAAATAGGTTACTAAGTAATAAGGGATTTATTTTTTAATAAACGCTAATAGTATTAAAGTTTTTTTTTGCTTAAATTATATGTGAATAAACTATTGCTGATTTATAACTAAGGGACAAACAAAAAAGAATGAATAAGAAAATAATGGCATATTTAGATACATAATATTACACATTTTTCTTTAAATTATAAATATTACGAAAACTACTAAAATTGGACATATGAGATATTTGATTTAAATTAAAGGAAATTTGATGAGCAATTCAACTAGCACATAAAATACAGGCTGTTCCATTTAAAAAACTCAAGGAAACCAATTTGAAAAACATAAAAATTTACTAAGTTTTATGGATACCCTGTATAGTGAATCTAATATCTTTAGATATTATCATCTATCTACAAGCTTTGACTATTGTCTCACATAGTTTAAAAGCAAAATCTGCAAAAATGTCACTTTTACATAGTTTTAAAGAAGATCGTGCAACGGGCATATTTTGGAGAAATAATTGAATATCTCAGGTACTATTAACGCTGAGAGTTAGCAACCTATACCGATGGATAACCAAATGTATTAGTATTCATACAATAATAAATTATACAGGGCGTTCCATTTAAAAAATGTACATACTTTACGTTACGCCTAAATGCAACACCCTGTATAAATAAAAATAATTTTGCGTCATGGAAAATAGTGAGCCACACAACTTCTGTCTTATAATTTTTTTTTTGTCTAACGATTTAGTAGCTATCGGCCGCCGGGATACTAATAACTCACCCTGTATAATTGTAAAAAAATCGAGACTGCCGGCAATCTTAAAAAACTGTATCGTCTGCAAATAGGTGCATATCACAAGATCACAAGATGCAAAATGAAATAAAACCGGTGCCAAAACAAAACCTTGTGGTACTCCCAAGCTGTTTATTAATAATTCACTTGAGTCGTTTTCTCCAATCCTAACCTTTTCCTTCCTGTTTGGTAAATAGTTTACAAACCATTTCAATTATTTTCCTTTGATTCCGTAAGTTTCCATTTTTTGTAATAACTTTTGACGAAAAAAATAAAAAAAGGATATTTTTAAGTTAACAAATACTGTAACAATCATTTTTCCGTCTTCTAATTCACTTTACCAATTTACCAATACTGAATTTTGGGTTGTCGTGCATGAATGTTTAGCACAAAAACCTGACTCCATGTCAGTAATAAATTTGTTCCCATCGAAGTAAACACTGGGTAAACTCTTCGCATTTGGTGGTGCTCACAATTTTTTGTATTGATATAACGGTGCTTACTTTCCAAGAGTCAAGTACTTTACCTGAATTTAAATTTGAATTTAAAGAATTTATATAATTTCCGTCACGGCTAAATGCAACACCCTATAAACGAAAATAGTTTTACGTTGTAGAACCTCAAACAACTTTTATGTTAAACATTTTTTTCTTTCTCTAACGAATTAGTAGTTATCGACCACCGGGATACGAATAAGTCACCCTGTACAGTAGAAACTTTCAAAAACCTTAACGTTTCTTGTGTTAGGACCTCGTCTGTCTGCCTCTAGTCTGTCTGTCACCCTTCAAGCTGCGGTTTAAATTTAACATAATTTTCAAGGGAAGTCTACTCGGCGGCAACTATAGTTGGAAACTCGCCGTACCGTAACTAATTCAGTTATGGGAACTTTCCATCTCTATATTCCCTTGAGGGCTGATACGAATTACTACCCCCCAAGCCGACACCCCCACCCCAACCCTATGCGGCGCGCTATTTCAACGTGGCGCCCCCTAGCGAGCACGTGTAGTAAACTCAATTCGTGCGGGCTATCGCAATAATTTGCGAATTTCGCACGTATATATTGTATACAGCGGGTTCGCTGTAGCAGAAGTAAAATATGCGTTGTCAACTATGCAAATTTTCCGAACACATCCGATAGTCAAGTCCCGTGTGTATCTATCTATCTATATATGTATGGATATACAGTATATAGCTCATCGGCGATCGGCGAATATTAAATTGTCCGGCAGTTTGTGAATTGCGTCCGTTGTGTGTATTTTTTGGGAAAATTGGAATATGATTGGGCGAAAATGTAGCCTGATTAGGCGGAATTGTTCAGTAATTAATTCAGAAATTTGCAATTTGATAATAGCTGGTGCCAGACTAACTTTGTCATCGTTAACGGTAAATACTGTCATTTAAAAGTGCGGGCAAAAGTTGACAGTGGAATTAATAATAAAACAGAAATAAAACAGGCTAGTCCATAACCTTAATTTAAGCTTCAGGGGTTTGTTTGCTCCATCTGCCCATCGTACTGAGCTGTATAAACGGTCATTCTCTTACCAGGTCAGTCACATATACAATGGTCTCAGGGAAGATATGAAGAAAATTATCGTTAAACAGTTTTAAAGGAAAGGTGAAGTGTTGTCTGTTTGCTCAACAGGGGCGACTTTAAGCAATGAGCGCACAACGGAGGCTGTTTTAATTTTAATTTGTTATGTGCATGTGCGATATTTTATTGAGTTTGCGGCAATTACGTGTCATTAGACTCTAGAGTATTCTTTTTTGTGTATTTTTGTTTTGATAAGTTCTCGCAATTATTGGTATATTATTGGTACAATTATGCCTTAGTTCTAGTTTGCGTAAGGGGTTGAGTGGACGAGCAAGGCAATTGGAAACTACTGTGCTGAACTCCGCCCTAAATATAAATATTATTTTGGTGCATTTAATATTGTTTTATGTTAATAAAGGAATTATTTATTTATTTAATTATTTATTTATCTGTCAAATCCTGGCTAACTAGTTTTATTTTAATGCTGACACGACTAATCTCAATCAAATAGATTCTCATGCAGCTAAACTATTAATTGTATATATTGTATGATAAAGTCATGTGCCTGGCGACATCAAATTTTTTCTCATAGAAATTATTATAAGTCTAGTGGTATGTTTATAAACATTCGTCAGTTAATTTCATTTGTTTAAACACATTTTATTTGTTTAAATAATTCGTTTTTCTCGAAAATTCGTCTCAATTCTGTTTGCTGACTTCGAAATGGCAGTTCATTATCTTAGAGTGACATTATTAATTAAAAATTCCTCATATTGTTTAAACAATAAATTATTATTAATTGTTAACTTTTTTCTAATTATGGGAGAAAATTCTGCTTTTTTGAGAAATTAACTTATAAATTACATGTTCGAGATATCTTGCCTATATTATCTAATAAAACCACATTTGTTTGAATTTTTTCTCTCAAGTGACATCATTTATATGTTGGGATGATTTTTATTGTTTAAAAACAATCCTTATTGCAATTTGCTAGAGAGTACAGGGAACAGTTTCTAGACAGCAACAAATCAACATTATCTTGCGACATACAGTGGTAGGAATAAAGAATAAGAAATACAGAAAGAAATATGATTAATAAAATTGGTTGGCTTGGGAAATTTAATATTTTTAAAAGAAATGTAACTCCCAATTTCCCGAGAAAGGATTTTAAATCAATTCATTTTTTTCGAATACATGATATTGAAAACAAATAATATTTTAGATCCCGAGTCCCTGGTTCAAATACAGGTTGTCGCTGTAATTTTTAATTTATTTTAAAATTTACATACCACCTGTATATCACCATTATGCATTTGAATAATATTTTATTATTTAAACAATGGAAATTATCCCAAAATATAAATGATGTCACTTGACAATAACAGTTGACCAGACCGATCTAAAAAATGAATAGGAGAATTGCAAAAAAATTGTTTAAACAAATGGAATTTGTTTAAAAAAATATTAGAGCTAATAACATAGGCAAGATACCTCGAACATGAAATTTATAAGTTAATTTCACAAAAAAAGCTGTGGGGCGTCAAAGCCACAGGTATAATGTCTTTTTCCCATGCATTTTCTTATGTAAATTTGATGCATTGATAGGCACTATTAGCAATCAAAATTTCGAAGAAAAAGAATTTGTTTCCACTTTCTTTGGATTTGGAAACGATTTATGGGGATCGTTGCTTTCTGTCATCATAAAAATTTTTGCAATAAATTTTTGAACCACCCTGATCTACATACGTAAGAAATGTTGTTCGGCAAATTTGCACACTGTATTTCATTCATGTTGGTATTTATATTAACCATTTAAAACCAAAAACAGCTCAAAATATATACTTAAACAATCCCACAAAACCACTAATTTTTTAAATTTTACGCTAGAATGCACTCTAAAGGCCATTAATTTACTTTGTCTCTAGCGTTTTCTATATAATATATATCTCGTTTGGCTGTGTATGGAAACACAAGAATCGGGTCACCGATACACAAGCTACTTTATCGGTCGAGACAGGGTGCACTTTTCTATATTTATTTGTCGTCTAGTCGCAGCGAAGTCGCGAAGTCTTGCCTCGCGACAAACGACGTGTTCTTCGATTTACTTCGCCGCATAAATACTGAAACGGATGGTAAATTGATGAGAAATTCCTGTTTGCTTCCAGTGTCGAGGAGCGTGCGGGAGCGGAGAATTTTAGCGGAGGAGGGCTTAAGGCAAATATTGCAGACGACGTACGAAAAAGCTTCACTAGCGGGCGCAAACTGAATGATCCAATTTGGGGAGCGCCGATGAACCCCATCGACGAACCACTTCAGACTGCTTACTTCCTGAAAGCCAACTTTCAGCGTTCGGGATTCTCGGCTTCCTCCTCGGACGCCGAGTTGAATTTATGCAGATGGAGATAATTAATCAGGATGTCGATTTTCTGAACTGAACGATTTTTTTCTCGAATTCATTAAAGACGTGATTATAATTAGCTATATACAGTAAAATATTTACAGTAAAAATATCGAAGGGACTAGTAAAAAATTAATTTTTTCAACTTATTTTTATTCTATTTAAGACTCCACTTCTTTTTGCTTCCTTTTTAGTGCTTTTTTCAATTTTGGTAAAGCTTTTTCTACTTATTTCTTCGATTTAAAGATCCTATCATTAGATATTGAAATACTTTAGCAAAATGTGACGTATTTTTCCAAATTCCGACTATTATTTATTAATAAAAAAGAAGAAAGCACAAAGGAAAATTATTCTAGAGAAATATATGAGAAGAAGCAAAAAAGAAACAGAATAAAAGGCTGCGCCAAGAAAAAACACTAAAAATTTCAGATGCATGGAACATTAAAATACAGATGAGGAGAAGGGGCAGGCTGAAGAAGACTAAGACCTATTCTATACTGATTCATTAAAAATGGTAAAACATAAATGAAAGATGATCTGGTAATAAATTTTAACAATTATATGTTTAACAATTCCCATCCAAGGAATTGGTGTCTGCACTGATGGAGCTCGGGTTTTAACAGAAAGAAATCGCGGCACGCATAAAAAAATTAAAACAGTAACTCCAGACGCTCAATTCACTCACTGCAAAATCCATCGGGATTTTCTAGTAGCAAAATCTATACCAGACAGACTAAAAACAGTTTTAGATCAAGCAGTAAAAAGATAACATTGTCTCTTCGTACTTAAATCAGAAGTTCAAGTTTTCCATGCAGAAGCTAATTTCGACTTCAAATATTGTTTCTTTGATGAATTGTGGATAGTACGGTTAGCATATTTAGCTGTAATTTTTGTTATTGTTTATATTATTATTTTATTATTGTAAAATTAACGCGACAATAAACAAAAGTTATTAAAAATAAATGTAGTTTATTGTCAGCATTAGAAGGCTTTCTTGAAAAAATCGTTATCACAATAACCAAGTTTAACAGTTATTTTCCAGAAAACTATGACAATGAAAATTGGATCAGAAGTCCAAAAACTAGACAACTTCACTGCAAAAAAAAACAACAACAATTGATAGAAACTTGCTCAGATTGGTAGAAAATTTGAAGATTAATACACACCAATGTTTAGATCCAGAGGAAGAATTATTTTAAAGAAATTGCAGATTAAGATATTAGATTTTTAATGCCTTTTTGCACCACCAATTTTTGTCAAATATAGTTGTCATCAATATTAATTTAAAAGACAAACATAGGACAAAATTTATTATTGAGGCAAATTCGAGCTTGAAACTTACTTTCACTGAAAATAATATGTAAAAATAATATGTAAAAAAACTATTTATTTAAAACCTATACGTATCGTCAAAAATAGTTAAATAAAAATAAAAGCTTACGGAATCAGACGAAAATAATTGAAATTTTCTGAAAACCATGTAACCACCTAGGGACAAAAGGTCAGGATTGAAGAAAATTGACCAGTTTTATTTAATTGGTAGATAAACGAAGTTGCTTCCATAATAAAATGTTGCGATGTGCACCCATTTGCAGACGATATACTAAGATCAATTGCAAGAGATCACTTACTTAATGTAATAGCGACATTGAATGCTAAATTTTTAAAATAAGTGTTGTCTGGATGTATTAAGGTATCCCCCCCCCCCTTTACTTATAGGTATTACTGAACAGAATAACGAACCAAACACATTTTTTCCATTTTTAAAACAGCAGGCTTCCAAAATTAACAGCAAAAACAATTATTTTCCACTAGGTAATACTTTTTCTCTTACTTCAGCGACTATACATACGAACAAGTGTTCATTCGGTTCCTGTTGTGCCGACGATTGATCGGTTTCGATGCCAAATAACTTGGAAATAAAAAGTTGTAGCGAGTTCCTGGACCCGGTATTGATTCTTCTCTGGCGGAAAATCAACTTTCTGTGGTCATCGTCGACAGTCTGACCTCGATTCGCCAACGCGAGAGTGTTTCGAATACACTAAAATGGGGCAATTCTTTCCTCCAGCCCGTTTTACCGATGTGTCCGATATCGAAAATTTATTTCCGTTGTACAGTAGCACTTATATCTTCTGCTGGTGTGCTGATGTTGTTCAGAACTGTACAAGCAGTAAATTGTTCATGGTTTTGATGATAAATGAATAATTGCAGGTGGTGTATAAGTTTTGTAATATTTTACCTATTCGGAAGATTGTTCGTGCACCGCGTTAAAAAATTCATCAAAATCGTCACACGCTTTTAGAATTTAGAAAAAATAAAGCGGTTTGCAGTTTTATTATTGATATTTTTACATCTTATTGTACTGTAACTATATAATAGTGCTTGAGTTGATAGTTGTCGCATTTTTTGATATGCATATTCGTTTTGGTAATTAAAATAAAATACCCATAATATCAATAAGAAATCGACATAGTAAAATATTTCCAAACATCAGACTGTGCGTTTCTAGATGTATAGTGGAAAAAGTTATATTCGACAAAAACAAGAGTTTTAAGTTTGCGAAACGAAGAAAAAAATTTGTTTCATGGCTAAAGAATTTTATTACGAATTTTATTACGAATTTTATTAAAATATGTCAGATAAATAACGTAGAATAACGACGTAAATGCGGCAGTGAAATAGTATATTATTCTATGAGCAAGTAATGTAAGCAATTTCTCACGAGAACGAAGTTTGCAGCACGAGCCGTAAGCGAGTGCTGCAAAGCGTTCGAGTGAGAAATTGCCATTACTTGCGAATGGAATACTATACTTTTTCTACGACCATGCAACAAAATTTTATAAATTAATTTTTGTGCATATAGGTACAGCTGTATGTCACTATGACGGTTTACAGGATTTTGACAGATTAAAATTGTTTTGTGCGCCTTGTCACTTAGCGACGTTGTCAATGCCTTGACAATGTCGCTAAGCAGTGTATCAACAATTTGGAAATGAAAAATCCAGAGCTGTGATTGGTTCTAAAGCCGTGAGGAATGAAATATTTCTCACTACTGGCGGGGTATGAGGAGCCAGGAATGAAATATTTGTCATGTGTGTGGGGAATGGTTATTATTACTTATCATAAATTGCCATGATAATGAATGCATTCCTCAATAGGAGTAGAAAAAATACATTTTTCTATCCAGCAAAAAATTGTTGTTGAGCAGTACGCCGTACTGCCAACGAAGTATTACGTGGTAAGTTTTAGACTACATATGACTGGAATAATCACAAATAATTATGATTTTTAGTACAAAATTTATAATAATTAATAAAACCATAATAAGAAACAGAATTTAGTTTTATTTATTATTTAATAGAGAGCGTATCCCTGCTCTAGAATCACAAACTCATATCTGTAATATTTCTTTTTGAAACGGCTAAATTGTGAACATTTATAACTTTTTAAGAAATCGCCTGCCGTTCTCGGGGTTCTTTAATTTTCGCTGTTTAATACCATCGGTACTACATTATGAAAACACTGGCGTATAGTAATATTAAGAAATACGTTCTTAAAGACATAATTTCCGCCGTCAAAAGTGGTCTTGCTACTAAATTTTTAATTTTGAAGTTTCGGCGGTTTCAGTACCCAGAAATTTTATAATCTTTTAGTCATTTAGTTCATAAACAGCAGCGGGACAATCTTAGCAACATGAATTGTGTCCTAAAACATAGTCGAACGTCACCTCAAAGATGCAAGTAACTCTGAAATGGCTCAACGGACAAAATCAAATAAACTGCGTAATACTCCTTGAACAATTCTATATAACAGTTAACCCAAAAAGAGAGATAGTTTTTGACCCCAAAAGGATTCTGAGGTTTTTCCGATTACCTCAAGGGGAGTTTCTCATGTAGAGACATAAAAAGTAGCACAACAGTTTTTCAAACAAATTGTAAGAGATATTAATATTTTGTTTTTTGCTATACAGTGTGTCTCACGGGACGTTAAATGGACAAAGTAGTGCATATTTATGTGCTGTTTTATAATCTGTTCAGAACACAGTTGAATTCCAAATGGTTCCCGAAATATTTTGAATGTTCAACCCCATCTGGTCCATCTGTACCCATCTGGCCAACCGATTAACCGGACCAATTTTTTATGACAAAACTTTTATTTCGGAGATGTATCGGCATATTGCTCTCTGAGGACGTGGAAGAAAGAATGGACGATATACCGTTGGCGTTACGATAAGGTATGTGGTTCCAACAAGACGAAGCACCTACACATAATGCCCAAATCGTGAGGAACTATTTAGATATACAACATAAACGGAGAGTAATTGCTACCTATTCAAAAGTATCATGGCCACCAAGATTGCCGGATCTTACCCTTTGTGATTTTTATCTATGGAGTGACTTAAAAATAAATAAGGTGTATGGTGTTTATAATTTCGGAAACGTTGGAGAGTTACGTGACACCGTCATCGCCGGTTTCAATTCGATTGACAGAAGGACCCTCGGTAAGGTCACCATATTACGGAATGCTGTGAAAAATGCCTCCATGAAAATAGCGAGATTTTTTAACACATTATTTAGTTTCTTAAAATGTTGTTACTTTTTTATGTTGTGTAGTTATTACAAATAAATACATTCCAAAAGTTTACTATAACTTGACTATGTATCACTCAAATGTGTTTTTCATGGCACCATGCGATCATTTCAGATATTAAATAAAAACTCAAATTTTGTCGGCTTATTGTGTTCTAAATATGGCAAGTGGCATACCAACTTACTCAGAAAAAAATCTGATTTCATTGCCACCGAATTCATTGGCGAAAAAAAAAATTAAACTAACGTAATCAAGTTGTAGACAAAAAAAAGGGCTTTTATAATGTCCAAATTTCAAGATTGTTGTGAAACTAGATGAAATTAGTTGGAGGCTAGACCAACGTTTAGTTAAGAAATATGAACATTGACAAAATGGTTGCTGTTTTAATGTTAATATCGATTTTTACTGCTTTATTTCGATTTCAAATCATTATAAATAATGACAATATTTTGGAGACTGTGGCGAACTTAATAATAAAATTATAAACCCCTAACCACAACAAGTATTTTAGAAACCTAAATACGTATTTCAGCAACTATGTTGCCATCTTCAGTAGAAACTAAAAAAAAAGAAAAGAGAGATTAGCACTTCATAGTATCTTTACTGGATATTGTCCAAGCAAATCACTAGTGGAAGTGACGTCCATGTTAAAAATTACCCTATATATACCCATTTGTTGGTCACACCTCAGTGAATTTTGATCATTGAAGCGTAAAAAACATGTTTTAATTAAAGTAGGTCAAACAATGGCGAACTAGGTATAGGATCCCTGTCTGAATTTATTAATTTTTCTCTATTCAAGTGAATAAAGATACTTTCCAAGCTGTTTAGTTCCCTATTATTTGACACAGCTTTTACAAGTTTTAAGTCATCTACTACTTTATGACCTGTGTCTAAAATATGTTGAGCCACACTAGATTTTTCAAAACGATTATATTTAAAATGAGCTACATGTTCTTTGAACCTAGTTAAAATTGTTCTTCTAGTCTGGCCTACGTATTCTTTTTCACCGTCATGACATTTGATACAATATATACCAGATTTATCAAGTACATCTACCTTATCCTTTGGGTTTCCAAGAAGGTTTTTTGGGTTTTTTTTTATCATTATAAATAATATAATTATTTAAAAAATCCACTTATCATGAGATTTATCCTCCAATAAAATACCAGTTTGAAAGACAGTGTACTACAAGAGAAGTTAGAAACATTGTACTTTTAAAAAAGTATTGCAATCGTTCAGAATATATACCCAATTCCATCGACTTTTCTAGTAGGTATGTCATCAGCCGAGCAAATTGTCGCTCTGGAATCGTCTGCCGATTCGACTGTTGGATTTTCAGCGAGATTTCAGCTCAAATTTCCGTTCAAATTAAATCACACACTAGACGAGAAGGGGGCAGGGAGTATTCGCCTAGCGCGGAGCACTTCAAAGTGGATTTCGGCGCTGACGGTAGACGGCTCTGCTGCTCTGCCTACCAATTTCTACCCGGTGACAATAATGCGGCCCACTGGGCCGAAAAACTGCGCAATCTCGGCGCAGATTTTAATCGCGAAATTCCGATTTATATGCTAGATTTCAGCGCTGCTCCCCAAAGGACAATTTTTATTGGCTTTTAATACTAAGGGTAATAATAATAGTGATTTGTTATTTACTTATTGTCACGGTTTATTTTAAACAAAATTATATTAGAGAAACCAACAAAGTTAAATCAAATGACAGTTAAGTGATAAAGAAAAATCAATAGTTTTAAATAGATTCAGTCCAGCCCGGATATAAAGAACTCGGCTTATACAAATTTAGCATAAAGGTCAGAGATTAAGAATTAACTCCACAGTTGTCAATTTTAAAAGAAGTTAAATTGTGTGTTATTTCAGGCTTATTTCTTTGTTATATGACAAATATTTTGGTTTTTGGTTCATCCCAATATCTGTAGTTTTGTAGTTTTGATGTAGTTCAGTAGTTTTGATGCAGATTTACAAGTAGAACCATTGAATTTTAGCTCTAGTGTTCTAATGTTATAGATTTCAATAAACTGATTTTGCCAAGACAAATTTATCAGGAGTATCACAAGCCTTTGTAAAGTTTCTCAGTTAAAGAAAAACTTTTAGATGAATTTATAGATATGCCAAAAAAAGTTACATGGCGACTAAATAAAATAAAAAATCTAATGTGGCCATCACATGACTTTATCATACAATATATAAAATTAATAGTTTAACAACAAAACATCGCACATGCCCATAAGATAAAAATTAAAATAGCCTCCGATGTGCGCTCAATGCCTAAAGTCCCTCCTGTTGAGCAAACAGACAACAGTTCACCTTTCCCCAAAACTGTTTAACGATAATTTTGTCATATCTTCCCTGAGACCATTGTATATGTGACTGACCTGGTAAGAGAATGACCGGTTATACAGCTCAGCGCGGTGGGCAGGTGGAGGTTATGGCAGGGCAGGCCATAGCGTTTTTGCCGCCGTAGGCAAATCTCAATAGTCCCGCCCCCCTGATTGATTGATAAATTACTTTTATAACAAACCAACAGCAAATGATTGAAATAAATATTATCAAATAATAAATTCATGCATCATGAGTCCTTGTGTGTATTATTTTTTATTATATTTTGCAAGACGCGTTAGTAATGTAGCGAAAACAAACATCCTACACACTACGTACCAAGATATTATTTTCTTGTCGAAAGTAAAACGTATTAAGAATTCTATAGCCCGAAAACTATTTCTTGCAGGCATAAGAATGTATTTTTCACCGGTGCATTCATGCGGCATTAATATGTTTACCTCAAATAGTCTGCCCAATATCGGCGTAGAATGTATTTTTACGGCCGCAGAACTACAAGTTTTTGTCGAGCCAGCCGATGCGTTCGAGAGTTTGCAACGTGTTTGCAAGTCCAGATGTGCGAAGTTACGAATCGGCAATAAATGTTCATATTTTCGGTACAAATATTTGACAGTGCATATTCGAAAACAAAAGACGATAGCTAATTTTGGTGTACACCATTGAGTTTCTCTCAAAAAAAGACGATCTTACTCATTTTTCGATATCTCTTATAGTTACCGATATCTTCTATAGTAACATCGAATTTGGCCCACCTGTACATACTTAATTAATTACATACTTACAAAATAGCAGCTCAATTGATTAATTACTTTTATAACAAACCAAGTGCAACTCATTGACGTAATACTGGGTGCAGGGCCGGCCGTAACGTTTTTGCCGCCGTAGGTAAATCTCAATAGTGCCGCCCCCTAACTCCAAAATGATTTATACAAAAAAACAGATTTATACAAAAATCATGATCCAGAAAAATACGGTCAACACTGAGACAATATTTACGAAATTTGTTTGTAATAAAAACACAACCTTTGGAGATTATACTAGTACAAACAATACTTTTAAAACAACAAAGAATAAAGAATACTAGTACAATATACAAAGTTTAACCCTAAATTAAAATTAGCTCTTTCTTTCAGATCTAATGTATTACTCAATTCATATTCAGTGGCCTTCATTGCTAACCCATTAAGACAATTTTAAGTAGACATGGCTCTTAAGTACTTTTTTTTATTTAAATTAGTTTAGCAAACTGTCTATCGCCCGCTCAGGTAGCAACAGTTATAGGCAGGGTTAGAAAAAAACTGCTAAGCAATGTTTAAATTTGGCCCAATGTTAAGGGAGGTAATGAATTTTTAAAGACGTCAACTGGACCTTCTGGAAACAAGGTCTATGGACGCAAAATCATTTAACATCATAATTAATTCGCCCGACTATGAAAATAGTACCAATAATACCATCAAAATGTTTACTGAATGAAGAAATTATTATTGAAATGTATTATAAATTATCAGTGATTATCAGTGAAATTTGTCATGAACTACTTGCATCAAATATCTCCGGTATTAAGCTTAGCAGAACAAAATGTACACCATATTAAAGATGAAAAGTATTACTTAAAAATATTGAAACATGTAGATTTGGGAGAAGGTTAAAAAACGGGGTTTCAGAACCGAAATATTATGGCAATATCTACACTGTTAAGTAATCTGTCATCAGCAAACTTTTGTTATTTTTGACAGAATAGATATTGACATATCTCCGTTCTTTACATTTTCCCAAAACTAAATCTTTCAATATTTTAAGTAATTCTTTGTTTATCATGTATCCAAATCTTCATCAAAATTTTATCTTTAATATGATGTATAATTTGTTCTGCTAAGAGTATTGTTTTCGGAGGCAAGCATTTCATGGGGAATTTTTTAATCACTGATAGTTTTTAATTAATTTCAATAATAATATCATCAAAGACTCAGCACATTGTAATATTATTTTTATAGGCGGGCAAATTATGTGTCTACCCAAATAAAAATTAACTAGCTTACCATTTCGGCAGCAAATGCTTAACCGTTAAGATGGAGGAATCGCCAACTTTTAAAGCGGTTTCTATATCTTTGGAATGTGCCAGTAAATCATTTTTACTTATAACATTTTCTTTAAGTTTGTGGATATCGCATAAAAACTCAAAAGGATCGTTAGGACTATTTTATATTTCTCTTTTGATTTTTGTATGGGATCACTACACTACAGTACACTTTCATATTATTTTCCTAATTGATCATATATTTTTCCTAATTGATCCTAATTCTTTATAAAAACTAATGAGCTATTTTATTTAAATATGTCTTTTATTGGCTGCTATGCATCTTAAAATATAGGAATGAAGTCTGTCAATTCCTATTGTATTTGATTGTATTTTACTATTCCTTTATTTTCTAGATTCAGGCAATATTTTAGATCCTTTTTCTATTGTAGTTCAGTTGGTTTTGCCGCCCCTAAACTTTGCCGCCGTAGGTCAGCATTTGACACTACCGGTACTGTCATTAGACTGAAAATATTTGGAAAATCCAGACTCACTATATAGTATTATATCAATGCAGATGCGACCGATCTTGATCAAATAGAATTTGCTCTTGCTGCTAAACTATTAATTTTACCAAAAAATATCGCAGACATAAATTATTCAGAATTTCCTGTACTTTAATTTCTTATTTAACTATTTTGAGGAAATTACAGAAATGGTGGCTCATTTGCAAAATCCTTGTAAAATGCTTAGAGGAAACGTCCAGTTCCTTTGGACCCTTTTGAATCAAAGGTTTTCAGCTCTAAGTTTAGTCATGAAACTTCTAAATATGAATATAATAATACTGCGTATGATAAAGTAAAAAGGCGGGTTAAATTTAACTTAAACGTTCAGTTTATGATTTTTGGTAATAAATACACGATCTTTACAAACATTCCAGGGAATCCTTCGTAAAAAATCCCATCCTAAAATACCACACGCATTTTTCTTCTTCCACCGAATACCCCGAGTGGAATTTTGCATGAGCAGCGATGATATTACTTCAGGGTTTGCCGCGATACCCCCACCAACCCTAAAAAAAAACTTCTCGCTGGTATAGGAGATGGGGGAGCAATCCCAAAGCATTAATAATAATGCATTCTCTGGCGGATATCGAGGTTTGCATGCTTAATAAGTTGTGGGCTTAGTTCGCGTTAGCTTGGGGAAAACGCTCGGTTTTGGGGTGCTCACCCCCCACGTACCCGAAAACGAGCTTAAACCCCAAGATACCGGTAAAACGTCCGACGGAACGACCTCCTATCAAAGTAGTTTGCATTCGGTTTGCTCACCAATCCGTGCCAAATTTGCGGGCCCTAATGATTTCTAGTTTACTACAGCCCATTCCATATAATCTATACATTAGAAGTTTGTGTGCGGATCTGGATTAACAAGGTTTTAGGGGTTGCCTATATGTATAGACTGGAGGGATATGGAAATAATTCTTGGCTCTCAGTGTAAACATGAGCGCGAGAGAAGTGAAACATGTACCAGATTTTTGCTCAAATGCTAAAATGCTAAAATGATGTCTTGATATCTTAGAAATAATGTACAATACGTTTCATATTTGACAAAAAATGTTTAAATACTTATTTGGTGAACATACAGCCAAGTGTCTAGCCGAGCGTACATGCAAAAAGTTTAGGGTTAGAGTTTACAGCCTAGAGACCTATACGCTCTTATCTCATTTGGAGGAATTACGTCCGTATTGTGAAATATAACATAAAATATCATAAAACACAAAGATTTTGTGGAAATATCCTCGGTACGTTCGTTGAACTGACGCTAACCGCACAATGTTATAGCTGTCCGATGTAAGGCGTGTTGTTCTTGATTAGTTGGTAAAAAAATAGCAGAAATAATTAGTGACATTCCCGGAGTTTATCGTGATCGAAAGGAGTCGAAAGGAAGCAGCAGATTTTCAAATAAAACTAATATGACAAGCATTGAATCGTTTGTAACTAGACTCGCCTCTGCCTGACCGTATCCACAGTCCACACCTGCAAAAAAGTAATGTCGGTTGACGTTTATTACAACGTTGGAGCGAATGACGTTTAATTATCATCTTTTGAATTTTATTGCGGTGTTTTCTCCTGTTGAACAACTTGTAGTGTGGAAAACGTGCAAATCAAATGCGAAATTGGCCGAAAGGGGCAACCGCGACTTAGGATTTCAAATCGTGGTTTCTTGTAAGAATTTAGAAACAAACTTTCATTCTGAGTTGCCCATTTGTTCAGAAAGGATATGAAATAAATAGCGGAAGTATCCTTGCCATGCGCATAAGAATAGGATTAGATGGAATTCAAAAGTTTTGCGCACTATTTTTGTCGCAACAGAAGCAGTTTGCCAACAAAGTATGCAGAAAACAGCAGAAGAAGAGAGGGCTAAAAGTCATACAAAAAAAGAATGGCGTAACTGTCTCGTATGATTGGTGGTGCTTATCAGCTTGAGAAATGTTGATATTCTTATAAAATCTAAATAATCTAATACTGCAAGGCATGCAAATTTTGGAATAAGAATAATAATAATAATGATATTTATTTAGTTAAAAGAAACTAATAATCTCAATAAATTTGGTTTCCTAAGTAATAAACTTATCAACTACTTAAAATTAACCAATACATGAACCCGACATGATGTTTTAAAAAGACTTAGCGAACTACTGTTTTTTATATCACTTGGTAGGGTGTTAAACATCTTCAGTGCTTTATAATAAAATGAATTTTGTGTGCTGCTTTTTGTATATTTTGGTAATCTGAAGTGGTCCTTTCGCCGAGTATTGTATTCATGCTGCTGACTATTTTATGTTAAATAATTACTCATATAATTTGGGAGTTTATTATTTATGCATTTATATACCAACGTGCGTGCCTGATATACCGTTCCTTGTTTAATATTCAAAAAGTTTAATTTACTCAACATGGACTCGATACTGGTTAACCTGGAGCATTGTAATAAAATTCTGAGTGCTCGATTTTGTTGTACTTGAATCTTTTTAATGTCTTTGTCTGTACACAAAAATAATATACTGCTGCAATAGTAAAAATATGGTTCTATAATCGTATGGTACAAAGATATTCTACTTTTAATGTAAGTTTATTAGATATTCTTCCTAAGTAGCTAATCTTTCGACTCACCTTTTTAACTATATATTCCATATTACTCGTAAATTTCAAACTATTATCTAAAATGACACCTAGATATTTAAATTTGTCCACTATCTCAACAACTGTGTTATCGATAACTATCTCTGGCGTAGGGTTTACCGAATTTCTATTTCCCAATACCATAGCTTTTGTTTTCAATACATTCAAACATAATTTATTTTCTTTATACCAATTTGATATCGATACTAGTTCGGTGTTTAATGTCGCGATTACATCAGGTAAGTTATCTCCTGCAATTGATATTAGTGTATCGTCTGCAAATAGGTGCATATCACAAGCTTTAACTTGCGAAGCAACATCGTTTATGTACAAATTAAATAAAACTGGTCCAAGAACAGAACCTTGTGGTACCCCTAAGCTGTTTATTAATTCACTTGACTCATTTTCTCCAATCCTAACCTTCTGTCTCCTGTTTGTTAAATAGTTTTCAAACCATTTCAATTCTTTTCCTCTGATTCCGTAAGTTTCCAATTTTTGTACTAACTTTTGACGACAAATTATCTCGAAGGCTCTTTTCAAGTCTACAAAAACAGCAACTATCGTTTTACCGTCTTCTAATTCTCCTTTCCAATTTGCCAATACCAAATTTAGGGCCGTCTCGCATGAATGCTGAGCACGAAAAAAGAAAAGGAAATAAGAAAAAATAATGCATAGATCACGTGCAAAAATTTCTGGGCGACACTGCTCAATACATTCAGACCGATGAAACGCAGCAGTACGAGAATTGTCCACCTGGTGAGTTCATTTTCATTTTCACTTTCAAGTGGAAAAGAAATTGTGGATATTGCAGCAAGTATAGCCATATGTGTTGTCAATGATGCATTATCTAGCCTTATAAAGATTATGGGGGTATTATGTATGAGCATCGGGCTAAACTACAATAATTACTGCGCGAAGGCTGACGCACGGGGCATCAAGTTTTCAGAGCCATCGGTGACTGATGCTGCAAAACAGGCCCGTCTGTAGTCAAAATCAAACAGAAAGAAACAAGAGGAGGAAAATATTAATTTGAAAAGATAATTATATGGTCCAGTCATCGCCGACTATAGTAAAATATAACAATTCTATACATCAAAGTTACTCAATACTTTAAACCGTGTTTTATTAAATCCGTATTTTTCAAACTGGCCGGAAAGATAACTTCAACTGATCTCTGTCAATTCACTTGAAGTTTTATATGCAGCTTCAGAATAACATTATCTAGAGAAGTACGTACGGATTTTACGATAAGTTCGAAACTTTTTGTGTTATAAACAATTTTTAACCTAATTTTGTGCCTAAAAGTGATAATTTAAACGACAGATGGTAGTTAGAGCGGTTCTCTCGTGCGGGGTCACTTATATTGCTCCCCAAAACCACTCATATACATCAACATATCTTATTGTTATCGTATTCAAAATAGAAACGGAATCAGAGCACATTTAAAGTAGGTACCTATTAGACAAACCACAAAAACTCATTTTACCACGACTCGTGATTCTTTTATTAACTCAAAACGCTCCACGCACAAAATCACAAATAAAAGCATTATAAAATTACTCGCTCGTATCTCCCCCTCCCTTTCCAGAGCCTTTTCCCGTTATTCCCGATTCGGATACGGTCGAATAAATGCGGAAAATCTGCAAAATTTGTCCGGCTTTTAATGCGCACTTTTGTGTGCCCCGCCTGCGAAAATTTATGCGGATCGGGGCTTTCGGCCGGCCAAACTGTAACTCGCAGGCCCTTGTTAAGTCGTAAATAAACGCCCCTCTGACCGCCAGGGTGCGCTCCACTGCATCCCCACACATATACACACACGCAGCCACCTATCTACCATATAGCTAACTCTGACAGTTTTTTAATCTAAAAATATGCACTCGACTGGAACGTCAGTGGATGAATTGTGTCTTTTTCAAGGGAGATGATGCACGCTTTTGTTTGATTTATCTACTGTTTACTAAGCGGAATTGTATGTTAAAATACTGCGTATTTTGCTTTGGAGAGATGGACTCTACCAACCGGAAAAAGAACTGGAAGAAAATGGTTTGAATTAACGATTTATTTTTTCGATCTATATATAGATTCAAACGTATAGTTTTGTGAAAAACTTCTCTGGAAAGTAGCAGAAGTTATCATGATACCAAAACTAGGCAAAACCACCGAATGACGCGATATCATATAGCCCAATGTCACTGTTACCAATGATATCGAAGCTCTATGGAAAAGCTGCTTCTAAAGAGGATGAAACCTATCATTGAGAGAAAGGAACTCATTTTAAATCACCAATTTGGTTTTAGAGAAAAGCATTCCACTATAGATCAAGTCCATAGAATAACATATACAGAAAGCATTAGAAGAAAAGCTTATTTGCTCAACAATCTTTCTTGATCTGACACAACCCTTCGAAGGTTTGGCACATGCTATATATCTGATAGACTATTCAGAATAAAACAGATCGATGAATACTCGGAAGTAAAAGAACTGACAGCTGGGATACCCCAGGGTAGTGCATTGGGACCAATTCTCTATCTACTATATACAAGTGGCCTACCACAACTGGAAAATATAACAGTCGCCACATTCGCAGATGACACGGCTCTAATGGCAGTGGGAACAACTATTGGAGAATCTACTAGGAATCTTCAACAAGCTAGTAATCAAATATATAAATGGACCAAAAAATGGAAGATCAAGCTCAACGAACTGAAATCTGTCCACATTAACTTTACAAACAAAATAATCGAGGACATACCTCATGTCAAGATTAACGACGCCATAGTTCCATACGAGAACACTGCCAAGTATTTGGGTATGACTCTGGATATAAAACTAAGGTGGCAAGAACACGCTAAGAAGTAAAGAGTAGAGCTTTGCCTCAAATACGGAGAACTGTACTGGCTTCTGGGAAGAAACTCTCAGCTGTCAGTACAGAACAAACTACAAGTTCACAACCAAGTACTGAAACAGATTTGGTTATACGGCATCCAGCTTTGGGGTTGCGCGCAAAACTCCTGTACACAAGGAATCCAGACTTTCCAAAATAAAGTACTAAGGAATATACATAGTTAACGCTCCTTGGTACATACGGAACAGTGAGTGACCTGCATCGTGATCTTGATGTCCCGCAAGTCATGCAAGAAATAAAAAGATTCGCCACTAAGCATGAATCTCGCCTAAACCATCACGTCAACGTAGAGGCCCTGCAGCTACTGGACAACCAGAATCTAGTGAGAAGATTAAAAAGAACTAAACCCTTCGAACTAGTGAATCAGTGAAATGTGTAAAAAGCAGAGCACAGTGAGTGAAGTGTTAGTGCTTCTTGTCCTATATTAAGTATTTTGATTTGGCGTGTTTTTTCTCACCATTTCACATGCGAAAAAGTGGCTTCTTAATTCTTTATGGAAAAAATGGAGAGGCCTTTTCGGGCGCGCGGAGCGCGCCCGATCCTCTATTTGAACAATTCTACGTTGCGTGAGTTTTTGAAATCGACGCAAAACGGCCTCTAGGGCGTTTTTGCTTCAAAAATTTCCAAAAAGCGAGCGATTTTGGTGAACGCGCCTCAACATTCCAACAGCCATTTATTACGCGTCGTCATGGTTGCAAGCTAGAAACGTCAAAAGTGCAGACATAACCTCATCATAACCTCAAACCTATTTACATTGCAGTAGGTATCTACAGAGCTAAGCAATTTGTTACGTCCCCACAAGTATGATTTGAAAAACCTATAACCATGTTGTTCGTATAAAAATATGTAATAATTTGCGTTAGTTTTTGTTACGTACGAATGCGTACTTAATACCTACCTATACCTACGCATAATTGGAAATATATGGTAAAATTTGACAAACTGCGAATATTACCGCGCAGCAGCTAACTTACTACGAAAACACAGTAAGTAAATTAATAGAGATGATTAGCGTTTCGACTTTCGTTTAGTAGGGCCCCTTACTTACCCTCTAATTGATTACAGTTTGAGAGGTAGTTCTTAGATGGCACCAATGTACACCAGTCGGGTCGGGTCTGCGCACAGCGCCAATATCAAGAACCATCACCTAACGCTAACCTAACGTTCTAACCTAATCTAATATTTTGATGGTGAGATTTGATGGTCCCAATCCCAAACAACCGCACCCATAGCATAAGGTGAATTTATTGCAGATTATTTACACATTTACTTATTTATTAATAATTTCAGGATGTAAACAAATTGTCGTACGTAATTTATACGTATTTAGCCCCACATACAATAGATCTTCCAGGTCAAAGTATATCGAACGACATAGATGCCATATAACTCAGTCTACCATACCAGAGCCCCTACAACTACAAGAAAGCCGAAGTTAAAGTAGTGTGCGAATTGACAGAGCGCAAGAGAGAAGCCTAGAACGTGAACATCAGCTCATTATGCCAGAAATGGGGCTGACTCGAAAGAAAATAAACAAGAAATTTTCCTCTAATCAGACTAATCAAACATTTAGTACAAGAATTTGAAGGAATGAAACTATTTATTGTTATTTTAAAGTTACATTAATTATTATATTTTTAGTTGAATTTCTTTTAATTCGATTTTTGCACAGGTAACATATACGATGTGATAAATAGCCTGAGGAACAAGGAATCTAATTTTGGGTTAAAGAAAGTTATCTGTTACTTCGAACAAAACAGATTTGTATATATCAGAACAAATGGGAGGAATATCAACATTGGTGATTCGGAAGGGTTATTGAAGTAGACTTATCGCAATATCGCATTGGTCTATCGTAACTCTCGGTCACCCGTAATGTTATTGTCAATTTCATATACATACGCGCATCAATCATATTACAATGAATACAATTTCGAATCAAGGTCTGTATTGCTGTAACCATAAATGAGGACAAACTTTGGATTTAGTTAAAATCTATTTATTTCAACACGTTTTTGCACAGCTAAATGTGGCATTTTCTACGGCTAAAAGGTGGGATTCTACGTATGTGTAAATTGACAAAACGTTTTCTCCGGGGCGATTATGGAAAAAGATTCTATTCAAATTAACAGTTACAAGTTACGAAGAAATATTTAAATTTGTAAATAATCCATTTTTTACTTATTGTTTTCTGTAATATATACACATGTATACAACAATGATGTGCAATGTTCTACAAATATATATTATATGCACAGTCTCTGTAAAGGAACTAATTTAATATTTAGCCTCAATCATGTTTTAGTTTCTTAATTATCATTGCTTATTAGTTATTTAAAAATACTAATGCTATTATACATGTATTACATATTCTGCAATATATGTACAATGTTATTAATCTACAATACCAATCTGTATAAGTAGTGACCAACCAAGCAGTAGAGTGTATAAAATGAACTTTTTGGAAAATCAACGTTTTAAGTTGATTTATGTTATCTCTATGGACCCACATATAACATCAACAAGATTAACCCAATTAAGAAAAAATAGGTCTCCCACAAGAGGCCTAATATTTATAATTTTTTTCAATTGTTTGTTGTAGTTAGGTAAAAGTTTTTTTTTAAGTTGAAAATTTTCAACTATAGTTTGTGAAATAATAGTATATAAATATTACTTTACTGCAAGTTTTAGATTTCCTGCGCTTGGCATAAAATTGAGTAAATTTAACAATTGAACCTTTTTTGTATTCCACGTAATGGAATAACTGGGAACAAAATATAACAATTGTTTTTTTTTTTTCAAGTGACAAACATCTTTAATAAAATCTAAAATCTTTTCCATTAAAGCCTTCTATATAAGAGTGGATTGTAGTTGCTGGGCCAACAGCATGCCAATATATGAAAAATAATTTAGTGTTTAATTTGACAAATAGACAATTATACAAAAATACATTATATAATTTGATAAAAAGGTCTCTGCGGACCCACGTACCACGTATACCACCAACAAATTTTGACCAATTGAAAGCAATCTGAGTCGTCCACAAGTGGTCTAAAATATTTTTACATTATTATTAAGATCATGTTTACCACTTGAAAAAAAAAACAATTGTTAGATTTGTCATCGTAATTTGCATTGATTATATAATCAAATAATTATGAAAGTAAGCTAAATTTGTTAAAATTACTAAATTTTATGCAATTTAAGTACGTTGCATTAGAATACCTACTATATTTTCATACTTTTGTTTCACACCATACGTATTGTTAAAATTATTCAACTTGAAAAGAAAACGCAACAAAAAAAAATCAAATTTATTGCGACAAATTATAAATTTTGTTTTCAATTGCAGGAGACTAATTTTTTTTTTAATTGAACCATTTTTGTTTTATATATGAGTCCATAGAAACAACTTTATAGGTAACAACTTCAAAGTTTGGTTTTGGAAAAAAGTATTTTTTAAAGGCTGTAGTCGTAGTGTATATGCGGTCTATCGATTCCTGCGATGTACCGATTCACTGATCTACCCAATAGGCGGTCTATAGGTCCACTAGTTTAGGACAAAGTAAATATAGGACATCAGTGGATAGCCTATTAGATACAAGTACCTAGTTTTAAGAATTCAGATTTAAATTGATGGTTAATCTTTTATATTAAAATAATTTTAACGCAAACTGTGTACGATCTAATCGACCGATGTTGACGCTTCAAACGGTATCAGATGGGAAATTGCTCTAGGAATTCATTTCTGAAAATCGCATTGCTCTAAGATGCGCAGTTCGCGAGAAAACCGCGAGAAATTAAATACAGTGCGTTTAACTTTGGAGAGATGGACTCTTCCAACCAGAAAAATAACTGTCTTAAAAAGGGGTTTAAATTGTGTTCGACGTACCTTTTATTTCTTGAACCGTTTCTATTGGATCTTGTGTTGTTTCTTCATCTTTTGGCACGAGACGAAGAGTGACGTTTACCACGTCCTGGCTCGAAGGGCCGTGAAGTGTCACGAAGACAGCTGTTGTTTTTCCAGGAACCGCTAGTTCTGGAGCTACGACGGAAAATCCGCTGTAATACAAAAATTAAATACGTTAAATGGTGCTTATTTATAAAAAAAAATACATTTGAGCATTATTTATGTTATTCTTACAGAGAATAAACAGATTTTTGCGCAATAGATATGAAAATAGGGAAGATAAAAAAAGTTTACCGGCGACTCCGCCAATTTGGCGAAAGTGTTTTATTCTGTTTTTAGGCGGTTTCTGGGTGTATATCGGTAAATTAGCGCGTAGGAAAGTGTAATACCATGAAGACTAACTGTTTATATCTTATTATTGTTAATTTTATAACAAATAGGCTTCTCTTTATCCGCAAATTCTGAATCTCGTGTGGGCGTATAGTGGTCAGCTCTGGGGTTCATCGGAAATAGTCAAAAGGTAAGGTAAGGTAAGCGTCTCGTATTGCTTGGCAAATAAATTTCTTGTGCAAAATTGAGGTAAAAGAATGATGTAAGATAAACGTGATACTGAAGTATATAGACGCCGAGCAGAACTTAGTGGAAGACAGATGTCGTTTGATGGTTGGGCAATGATTTTGGATCCCTTTGCCAATGTCAGAACCTTTCTTCTTTTTTATTAACAAATATCCTCTTCAAGCATTAGATATAAATAATAATAATAATGATATTTATTTAGTTAAAAGAAACTAATAATCACAATAAATTTGGTTTCCTAAGTAATAAACTTATCAACTACTTAAAATTAGCCAATACATGAACCCGACATGATGTTTTAAAAAGACTTAGCGAACTACTGTTTTTTATATCACTTGGCAGGGTATTAAACATCTTCAGTGCTTTATAATAAAATGAATTTTATGTGCTGCTTTTTGTATATTTTGGTAATCTGAAGTGGTCCTTTTGCCGAGTATTGTATTCATGCTGCTGACTATTGTATGTTAAATAATTACTCATATAATTTGGGAGTTTATTATTTATGCATTTATATACCAACGTGAGTGCCTGATATACCGTTCCTTGTTTAACATTAAAAAAAAATTATTTACTCAGCATGGACTCGACACTGGTTAACCTGGAGCTTTGTAATAAACTTCTGAGTGCTCGATTTTGTTGTACTTGAATCTTTTTAATGTCTTTGTCCGTACACAAAAATATTATACTGCTGCAATAGTAAAAATATGGTTCTATAATCGTATGGTACAAAGATATTCTAGCTTTTAATGTAAGTTTATTAGATATTCTTCCTAAGTAGCTAATCTTTCTACTCACCTTTTTAACTATATATTCCATATTACTCGTAAATTTCAAACTATTATCTAAAATAACACCTAGATATTTAAATTCGACCACTATCTCAACAACTGTGTTATCGATAACTATGTCTGGTGTAGGGTTTACCGAATTTCTATTTCCCAATACCATAGATTTTGTTTTCAATACATTCAAACATAATTTATTTTCTTTTTTTTTATATCGATACTAGTTCGGAGTTTAATGTCGCGATTACATCAGTTAAGTTATCTCCTGCAATTGATATTAGTGTATCGTCTGCAAATAGGTGCATATCACAAGCTTTAACTTGTGAAGCAACATCGTTTATGTACAAATTAAATAAAACCGGTCCAAGAACAGAACCTTGTGGTACCCCTAAGCTGTTTATTACTTCACTTGACTCATTTTCTCCAATAATAATGAAAGTATAACTTTCTGAATCTTAACAATTCCACACTCAGTACCATATTCATCCACAATTCCAACTTAACAACTGTAAACGTCATCAAAAACTTTACGCCCACACTATTTTCCAACCAACATCCACCAAAAAATTGCACTTTTTGTTTTGCCTAGTTCGTCTATGGGCACTTCAGCCTGTGGGTGCACTTTAACTCGATTCCGCGCTTACCCCTGCTTCGCTAGACTTACCCCTAACTCTCCCTCTCTCACCGACTCATTCAATTACAATACTCGAGCACAGAGAAGCACCGTGGGGTGCGAATGAGTCCGCTACGTGTTCAGACCTGTACAACACTTCAAACGCAGAAGGTAGGGTGGACATGCTAGGGGAAGCGAGACGGGACCATGGCGACATCTAGCGTGTGACTTCGATCCGAATCAAGTGCCCGTTAGGTTCTTATGTGATGGGTTGTTAAGCTTCTAGGAGTTTTCAAGGCTGTTTTAAGGCACGGTTTGCTGTTTTTTTGAGGTAGGAGGAACGACTATTGATACAATTTTTGACGCTGATTTTGCCGGTGTAATTAGTTTTTTTCCTATTTGGAACGGTTTAGAAGTTATGACGTTCCAAATTTATAGAAATATAGAAAAACTGCCATTTTAGTATATTAGCAACTTTGAACGCAAACTGTGTCCGATCTAATAGATATATGTTAACGTTTCAAACGGCAACGGATGGGAAATTTGCCGAGGAATTCATTTGTGAAGTCCACGATGCTCTAAGGTGCACAGTTCGCGAGAAAACAGCGAGAAACTGCGGGAACTATATTTTCTCACTTTCTGGCCAAACCATACGCGCTACGGAAAACCGACCTCACCGTTGAATTCAGCATATCCCAATGCATAACTCTGACTATATTAGAACGTTCTATCTGTCAAAAAGTTATCAAATTATTTTCGATATAAATTTAGTAATTTCAGCTAGAAAAAAATGAACTTTGCAACCGTTGGCGATAAGAAGGTTACACCACCACCAAATCATAGCTCTCGATGAGTAAATCCAGGGCCGGCCTAACCTTTTGCGGGGCCGGGTTCAACTATAGCGCGGGGCCAAATAACACTTCCAAATACTTTACTTATTATAAACACAATATGCAGTATGTAATTGACATATCATACAGGGTGTAGCACTTCGAGCTGTCAGATCGAAACGTAACATACGTAGTTGAAAATGTAAGAAGTAACATCAATACGAAACGTAAACTATGATTTGAACAGATAATAACTTTTTGCTTCCTAATAGAATATCCTTTGAATAGAATATTTGAGCACAGTTCAGATATAAAAGGTACAACTTTTGAAAAATGGGAAAAAATTACAATGTTTTGGAAAATTAATGCATTTTTTGTTGCTGTAATACTGCTACAAGTTAAGCATTTTTCTTTTGTTTTTAACTTACATAACTTGTTATAGCAACTAACTTAGTTTTTAATAGAACGGTATGTTTTTCTGTCCCTCAAAATTAGTATAGGTTTTTTTTTCTGATTTTAGCCATACTCAAATGTTTTGGGGTTACTGCAAAGAGAATTCAAGAAAAACAGCTGGAAATCGTAAAATATTAGTGACTCTGTACAATATGGACTAGGTGAATAGAAGTTTAATAATTGTCTTCCATATATTTATTATAAAAATCTTTGTTTCTTTTTGACTTTAATACGAATACTTAAATATTATATTTTATAGTTTGAGTGATCTCTTCAGTAATAAAGAGGATTCTTGTTAAATTTTCGGAAAAAGAGACAATTAAAAATTGTCAAATATTCATAACTCTGGGAAACGTGGATATGGTAAATGTATTTATTAGTATTGTCATTTATTTCCGCAGCATACGCATTCGAACTCAGAAATATCTTCTAAAGCATTCGAAAAAGTTAAGGTCAAAATGTCAAAAAAAGTGACTTAGGGATTTCTAGTGCTCAAACCAATTTCCTAGAATCTTCAAAATGAAAGATTTTTTTTTGAAGTGTCCTTGAAGCACTGAGCGTTTATATTGGTAACCAAATATACTACATATTTTTTTAATGAGATTAACTTCGAAATGATTAGGTATTTCTATTCAAATGTTAAAGTAAACTTGGAACCTTTCGTAATAATACAAAAAATATCCGGATCAATTCTATGGAGTCTAGCTGACGGATTTTAAGATTATTGGTGGCCGTAGTTTTCTTGCGATCTATTAGAAAACACCGATATTTTTTTTTTATTATTACAAAAGTTACAAAGTTCACTCTAACGTATGTTTTTAATGCACAAACTTGCATATGCATAAACTAGCATATGCACAACTTGCATATGTAATAACCGATTGAAAATCAGAACTGCATTTCCGATTTAAACGTCACAGTGATGTTCCCGACCAAAAAGTCAAGATGGTGCGATAGGTGAAATTTCTTATTCAGCGCAAAGAAATCTAGCAAAATTGCCTATATGAAACAAAGATCTCAGGTGCTGTCAAAAATTTAAGGCCATACAATTACAGTTGCAATAGTAAGTGCAACAAAATTAATCCAAAACCCAATAAATTATAAATAAAAAATGGAGTATGCTTATGAAAGATTGCTTCATATAATAATTTTATTATTGTTGGTGAAAAGTTTAGTTTTTTCTTCGGAATGCTTTACAGAATTGTTTATGAGAAACTGTAGTTCTTTTTTATTTTTACTTTTATATGTCTAAGATTTACCATTTTTAAGTTATATGGTCCATTTCCCTTATTTTTGTGTTATTTGAAAAAGACAGAGACCTTTTCTATGTAAGTTTGTAATCAGCGCACCCATTAAAGTAAGATAGCAAAGGTTTCATGTTGATCCGAGTCCTAGCTTTTGAGATAGGTGTGCCAGTTCAAAATCTTAGTTTAAAATATATGTGATTCCTTACAGAATTTATTTTATAGTTTATTTTTTAATGCGTATACATACTTCATCAAAAACATAGGATTTCAAAAAAAAAAGAACACTTCCACCAATATATATATATAGACTCTAATTTAATGGGTATCCGGTGCAAACATGGATCGATATACCCATTAACAATTGGAATAATTTGGTCATGTTGACCCCCGTGGGGCATCCGCGAACACGCCACTGCAATTAACCGTTCGGGTCGAGCGTGTCCCTCCCCCCTAAAGTGATATAAATCATATCGAAACCGTAGATTATTTGATTAGGGAAGTCCCACTCCGAATTCACCACTGTATACATAGTTCAAGCTCCCCCTTAATGTTAGTGGCCACCGTGGGTCCACAGTGTACGCCACTGGTTAATTGGGATATATAGCTTACTCCGCAGGTATTCTGACGCGCACTATTAATTGGTTTGTCTTCATTACTATTAGACAATATTATTTATGTCATGAATGCTATGAGGTATACAGGCTAGGTTATTTTAATTTTAACATATATTACAGAAAATACAAAATTTTCAATCGAGTTCAAATTTTGTATAAGGGTAGATTACTGGTGACAATAATAATATCAATTAAAAAAATTTAAAACGTTTAGCCGAAAAAGTACTAAGATAGTCACCCAAATCATTACAGTGTTTGACTTATTGCCTTGTTTGTCTAAAAATCATTATTTTATGTAACAAACTATAACTCATGTATTCGAAATTTGTAGTTTATAATATATTTTTTACTTTATCAGACGCAGTATGATGATATATAATAATTTAGTAGAATGTATAATAACGCAAAACATAATGGGAAAAATGTCAAATATGCTTTGAATTCACGTATGAAAACTGCCTACTAAAGATGACAAATGAATTAAGTTGTCAATTTTCGTTGATTAGAAAGTGCAAGTTGCTCGTAATGTCGGCCTTACCCAGCATGGCCACTATTCGACAAGTTAGTAGGGACCTTCGAGTTTACCCTTCAGTTATTCAGCGTTTATGGAATCGGTTTCGGGAGACTGGCCAGTATGTCAGAAGACCAATTGGCGTTTCTTAAAAAATAACAGGGTGTTCATTAAACTTAGTAAATTTTGATGTTTTTCAAATGGCTTTTCCTTAAGATTTTTAAACGGACCAGCCTGTATATATATATATATTTGTCTTTTCTCTGAACGATGAGGTATAATTATAGCAAAGAAGAATTAGTTAACATGATCTACATCTATGGCGAAGCCGACAGAAATACATTAGTAGCATCCAGAATGTATGCACAGCGATATCCGGATAGACGGCATCCCCAACCAAGTGTTATAAACAGGGTTCGGTTGCAATTTGAAGAAACTGGTAATATTAATTACCAGCAAAAAAGAAGAACTAAAACGGTGATCAAAGAAGGTAGAGGAGGTCCTATGTTGTGCCCACCAAGGTCTCCAGACCTCAACAAACTAGATTTCTTTTTATTGGGATATGTGAAGGAGCTGGTATACCAATCAGCATGTAATGTCCTGTATCAGGATGGTTGAGGCAGGTCGATGAAATTACACACTACGCCCAGTATATTACATATATTGACATGTTACGTTCAGTACATCGACTATCATACTGTTCTACATAATAATGCCTACATTATACTTATTGCTACTTTATGCTGACTTAAGACTATTCACTCATACGCACATTCATACACTATTACATATTCCATTACAACTCCTTCGCAAAAAAGAAAAAAAAAATCTTTTGCAAAGGTTTTTTTTTGTTATTTTATTAAATTTTATTCCTGAAATAATTTTACTCTATTCTTATAAACTGTTACTAACTTACTGTTCTTGATTATAATGTTAGGATCGTCATCCTGTATAACTTCGTACGGGCCTGTGTAGAAAGAATCTTAGAAACTTACTTACTAATAACACTAAATTTTTTTAATAAAATTCTATCTCCTATTTAGCAACTAGAGAAATTTGTTTTATCATACCATTTTTTTGGGTTTATTTTTTACTATTAAATTACGACGTGCATCGGTAAAAATTTCTATTTTAGTGAATCCAAATTATACTACCCTGAAAATAGTATGTACTCTGAAAATTATATAACATTTAAAATTACTTATCTCTCTTATACCTTGAGCATTTCCAACAACAGACATCTGTGGACCTTCCTTGATGATAATACATTTATTTTTATTTTATTATAATTCTTTTCATAGTGATGCGCATCTACTACTTTTTACATAAATTATTCCGGAATATTATATTGCAAACATATGTTTTTTATTAGGTCTGTCCACGACGCATTTAATGCTGACGCGGATCCAGGGTCCTATTTCATATGCATAATTGCGTCATGTATTAATATTACAACTAAGGTCTTTTTTAATGTCGGTATACATATATTTTTCAATATATTCTCATATTTTTCTATTAGAGATACTTCAAAGCATTTTTTCGATTTAATATTAATTCTACCACGTCAGGATGATCAAGCCATGGTACAATCATGGTACAATCAACTAGAATACCTACAGCAATTTGTTTGTAAATTTCGAATTTCGGTACTAGCGAAAATCGATATTATTTAAATTATAAATAAGTACTGGAAATGTTGATTCTTGTAACTGCAAAGTTTCGTTATACACATTAACGACTTGGTAAACGGATCGAATTCCAGCTGAAATATGTCAGCGTATTTTGCTATTTTTTTCGTAAGTCATACGCTTATTTGAATAAAAATTGCGAATGAATTATACTACACCTACGTTATTAAATACTATGCATTTCTCTATCGAATTATTAAAATAAGCAAATGTGCGAACCAATTTTATGTCGCTTATGCTAATAAAATATTATACTTATGCATTGTAGCAGTTACGCGATACAAGCAGTTTTACATTCTAGAACAATCAAATATTTCCGTTGTCGCAAATGCTTGGTAAACATTTTGCTTTAATTTTGTTTTATATGATTTTTTTTCTTTAAGTCTGATATTACCTTATTATACGCGTTGGTTAACAATAATTAATTTTTCGTTTTTATAAAGTTTAGGTTCCAAAATACATACCTAAACAAGTAATTTATAAAATCATTTATAATAATTTTCTTCATTGCAATTCAACATAGTTAATATTGTTTAATATGATAGCGCCAATTAATTGTTTAGTCATGTTTTCGGTGTTATTGATAAAATTTACCAAATTTCTCTGTTATGCTCACTAATCCGTTTTCTTACTTACTAACTTATCTCTTTCACACACTGATTCACTTTCTAACAACCTATTTGACAATTATCTTATACTTTGCAAATAAGTCTTATAATTACCAAATTTGAATAACTTGTCTAGCTTTTCTGTCAATAATAATTAATAATTGTCCTTGATTAAATACAGTGAAAAAAATATGTCTTCTAGTGTTGTAATGTTGAAATTTGCTAGGAATGACATTTTTGCACTTCACAATCTCTGCTTTTCACAAACCCACTATTTTTCAAAAGTTACGAACATATTTCACATTTTTTTTGTTTACTTTCACATTGGTACTATGATGATCCTTTTCTAATATATGATTCTATAGACAAATTGCTTGCATTGGTCGTTTGCAATTTTTTTTTTCACTTTTGTGTGGTAGATACCCATTCTTGTTTCTTTTCTTCTCAAGTTGTTTTAAAGGTGCACTGGCAGGATCGCCATGTAATGTCCTGTATCAGGATGGTTGAGGCAGGTCGATGAAATTACACACTACGCCCAGTATATTACATATATTGACATGTTACGTTCAGTACATCGACTATCATACTGTTCTACATAATAATGCCTACATTATACTTATTGCTACTTTATGCTGACTTAAGACTATTCACTCATACGCACATTCATACACTATTACATATTCCATTACAAGCACCTACTACACCAGAAGACATGAAACTTAGTATAACCAATGTTCTTGGCAACCTTAGAGTAAATAAGAGCTACATGTTAAGAAATATCTCAAGATATTTTATACAGCGCGTTAGTGCTTGCAGAAGAGAAAATGTCCGACATTTTGAACAACTTCCAAATATTAATTAAAATAATAGTTACTTGTTGTGCATTGTTTATTAAGTGTTTACAGTTTGTTTCTGAATTTGCTTCAAATACCAAGTAAAAAGTAATTTATTTTTTAAGAAACGCTAATCGTATTAAAGTTGTTTTTATCTTAGATTACAAAAAGTAATATACTATTACTGATCTACAACTAAGAGACAAACAAAAAAGAAAGAACAAGAAAATAATGGCATATTTAGATAATATTACCTACACATTTTTCTTTAAATTGTAAATATCACGAAAACTACTAAAGTTGGACATATGATATAAATTAAAAGGAACTTGATGGGCAACTCAACTAGCACATAAAATACAGGGTGTTCCATTTAAATATTTCAAGGAAAAACGATTGGAAAAACATCAAAATTTACTAAGTTTTATTATTTACATCCTGTATAGTGAATCTTATATCTTTGGATAATCTATCTACTAGCTTTGACTATTGTCTGACATAGTTTGGAGAAATAATCGGGCATATTTTGGAGAAATAATTGAATATCTCAGGTACTATTAACGCTGAGAGTTAGCAACCTATATCGTTGGATAGCCAAATTTATTAGTATTCTTACAATAATAAGATGTACAGGGCGTTCCATTTAAAAAAAATTACATGGTTTTCGTCACGCCTAAATGCAACACCCTGTATAAATGAAAATAATTTTACGTTATAGAAACTAGTGAGCCAAACAACTTTTGTCTTAAACATTTTTTCTTTCTCTAACGATTTAGTAGCTGTCGACCGCCGGGATACTAATAACTCACGCATTTTAATATAAAGTACAATAATTTTCAGGAAACTTTTTACTTTTTCCGAAATTCCTCGCTAAGCCAAACCGTCACGTAACCTACATAAGGTTTAAAATTCTCTTGTAACGCGTTTGACATGATAATTTCCGATTAATAAGTCAATGGACACCAAAAAACTTCCCCTTTAAAAGCTTTTCTTGACTTTTCCGTCTCAATTTTTAACCAATTCCAATTACCGTTGCCTCCAAGCCGGAGGGGGTTGATTTTTGCACCCCAACCCCTAGCCATCTCAACTAATAAACCTAATCGAATCATCCAGGGTTAATGAATATGCAGAACCATCCCTAGGGCAATACTAATTAAGCTCCCTCCCCAAAAATTTCCAATTTTCTCGCGGCCTTTCAATTTTTCTCCTTCAAGCCGCCTTAAGGGAGGAAATTCGGCGGAAAAGGGTGATAATCAAAGAAAGAAGCGAGCGGTGATCGATAAAGTTGGTGGTAATTAATAGGGGTTGAAGGGAGTTAAAGGGGGTAGAAAAGTTCCTCCCTTAAACTTTCGTAACGCTCGGCTATTACAAGGGGGCGACCGTCAGACCCCAAAAGGAGAAAAACTGATCGCCAAGTGCTATAACATTAATCTAATAGGGGAGGGCCTGGAAATTTAGCAGGGGTTACTATTTTCAGTTCGGTTGAAGCATAGGTTAGGGGTAGTTTGTGTCCCTGCAAATACGGGTAGTTACTTTGGAGCGCGCTCGTAGAAGTTTTATTCGCTCTTTTCTTTTCGGTTGCTTTTCAGGGGAAATTACAGGAAGTGCTTGTGGATTATAAAACTATAGAATTGAATAGTTTGGATCATAATTCTGCTCCGTTCTACTGTTGTGAACCCTGTATGCTTGTCAACTTAGCTATAGCATATTGATATTAAGTGATTTTTTATTAAGAATATTATTTGTATTTATATATTTGTTTCAGAATCATTGAACTTTTATCCTAGAATTTTAGTTTTGGTCTGACTACCAACCAATATTGAAGAATTTTTATTACTTTGTAATATTCTGGAGTAAACATTGTTAATTTTTTATAAGAATTTCCAGCTCGTGTTCGTCGAGCAAGGCCTAAAAATACAGGCACAAAATCAACACAATTGATAATTTAATTCTATAATCGTGTCAATCGAGCATCCGATAAAAAGTCTTTATAACAAATTGGTAAACAATAAAGGGTGAAAATATTATTTTAAAATGTAACCACATAAACGGAAAACAATTACTAAATATAAAGAAAATTCGACAAATTTGAAAATTCTGTGATAACGATCATCGATAACGAAATTGCTATCATTACTATTATACGTAAACACTTAAAAGGCGACAATACTTAGTCAACTAGTTAATAATAATTGTTGTTATATATAAGCTGTATGAATGTTCTGTATGACCATAGTAGAAAATTTTTTAAATGAACTCATGTCCGGTAATGTATTGTTTGAACGTTGGAGAGAGTCGGAAGATTGAACCAATTTTAGAAACAGCATAGGAAAAATAGTGTCATGTATCATACGACGGCACTTTTAAAGCCAAATAATATTTGACTGACTTTTTTTTATTATATAATTTTGATAGCAATTTTGGTCAATTTGGGTTATCTTAAATTCTTTTTAGAGACGTTAAACAAATAAAGTTTTACATACAAATTATTTATATATTCTATAATATGTGACCTGGTCTACGGAAAGGGGGTTTATGTGCGAAACCCGGTTACCGAGATAAGTGCTGCTAAAGTTTTGAACAACGGTGCGCTAGTTTTCTTCCACAAATCTACACACTTGGTGATCACCTGTGTTGTTGCCACTTTGCGTGACGAATGTTGACCCCCCCAGCCGCCAATGTGTCTAATATGATAACGATTTTGAATAGGCACGTTCTAAGTATTTTTTTTTTCATACTTTAACGTAAAGTACAAGTATGGTGATGTGTTTAGAAGACGCGGTATAATTTGTATTTATAATTGTATTTCGGCAAAAGTAATGAACAGCGATATCGAAATAGACGAACCAGAACCATCTACTGGAGATACAGAAGTGAGTTTCGGCTTAAGTTATACGTATGATAATGATTTGAAAATTGTGTCCCAATTCTTTGATGACAACTCTGTTGCACCCGGGAATATATTTCCAAAATTCCTCGTGGAATACAAGAGATATCTAGAGTGGGTTTTTTAGAAATATTGAAAGTAGAGAAAACTTGTTCATTCTTAGCTTAGAAGAAGCAGGAAACTCTAAGAATGAGTTAGAACAGGGTATTCTGAATTATCTGGACGAAAGAAGTATGGAAGTTGGAAGGATTGTGACGTTTTGAAAAATATAATATTGTACATGTATCACAAGGTATCTTCCACGGCATAACAAACCAGTTCCGGCTAAGCGGCCCAGCGGCCCTTGAAAGATGTAACGCAATACAACTATTTTATAATTTGTGAAAATTGAATGGTGATGAAATTGCGAAAAGTGAAGAATTTGAGCAGGTTACTCTTATTTTTGAAACATTGAGTGAATAAATGCCAGATATTTTCTAACCAGTTGGATTGTAACTCGAAAGGCAGTGGTACACATTCAACAGCGTTCGTAACTTAGCAACTGATGCCAGAAAAAAGGGCTAAGTAGCGCCAGAACTGCTCAAAAAGTTGAAGAAAGAAAAGTAAGGTAACTGCGAAACAAGTCCTCATGTAGGTACATCACAGGCTAAAACTGACCTAACAAATCAAAAAAAGAAGCGGAGTGAAAAAGTAGATGCTAATGACACCAAGAAGACGAAAAATTAGAGAGGTTGAATTTAATATAAATATTATTTCCTATAAGAATAGATTATTTATTACTTTGTAAATTATCATTTGGTTTGTATTTTATAAGAATTTTCATTTCTCTAATTTATTTTACTACGTACAAGAAAAAATAGCTAAAGTAACAAAACCTCAAAATCGACCTCTTGACACATAAACCCCTTTTTCGTAGACCAGCTCACGTATATTAAGGCTCTATGCAGTACCTACACGGTGTCAGGTATGTGGACATGGGTTCGATATCAAAAGTTCAGTATACTTTATCTGAATTTTATGCTAATTTTTAACACCCACTATCTTTGAGATAAACAGCTTAGCAGTGCAAAAAGGTGCAAAGTACAGTAGAGCGTCGATAATCCGAACTAACTGGGATCGAAAGTCATTCGGATTATCAAATTATTTTTATTTTTTTATTTTAAAAAATAAATATTTGTTTAAAAAAACTTGACATAGTCATTATCACCAAACATATATTATAAATTCTACAGGTACAGTGTGTAACAAAATTCTTTAACCTGTCTGAATTTGTGGCGTTTACCTTAGTTCTGGAGCAAATTTAACAATTAATTTCCTATTTTTCCTTCCTTCTTTTTCTACAACATTCAGAACAAAACAAAATGTAGTAACCTAAAGTTTATAACAGCTCCAGTTCCACTTTTATTTTAAAATAATCACAAGTGAAAAATAATAAAATAATTTTCAGTTTCAAATTCACAAAAAGCGTTCAATACACATCCATAATAAACAACATAGATTCTCTTTTAGTGCTTTGTTGACCGTTAGATAATGTTATGCATATAAATTTAATGTTTTCTGAACTAAATCTGACTGAAACCTTTACTGAATGGCAACCCTCCCTGAGGTAAAGGCAAAACTCAGAAGGGTAGCTAAAAGCAGGGCTGGCAAAATATCCTTTCGGCTTGCCGGTGCCGCGGACAGAACACTTCTTCGCCATTTCTGACGATAAAATTGTACATTATGGAGATCCGAGCGTTGATATATGTGTTTTCCCCCCTGCCATGTAAACGGCCTGACAGCGCAGACTATGATTTATTATAGTCAAACGGTTCCCTGCACACGGTATACGCAAATATTTGCGCGCGTACCGAATAGGGACCGAAAATACGGGAACACGGTCCGTCACTGTTAAACGGTACGGATATACGTGTAATACATTGAGCCGGGCGTACGCAAACTCATACTTCAATATCGTCCCGCTTATTTGCAATTTCGTTTAACACGACAACGGCGTAATATCGTCCAATCAAATGAAAAGCGAGAGAAAAAAAGGCAGGGCGAAAAGTCTACATTTTGATGGTATTATTCTGGGAAAGTAATAAACTTCTAAATTGGGATTTATTATTTTTGGTAATAGCGCTGCGTTGCCGAGTTATTCATAGTCAAAGATAGGCGAATTGGGGTTGTATTAGATTGGGGCTAGATGGCGCTGTAAGGACTCTAATCACATATCAGCCCGATCCTCAGTAAAGTAAAAGTAAAAGAAAAAAATCGGAACACGAGTAAATTTAAATCTGCAAAAATCGGGTACATTTTTTCAGTTCTCTCCCGGTCATGTTTACACCGAGAGGCAAACAATTTTAAGACTCATACAACTTATGTAGAAATGATTCAGGAGTATGGCACACTTTATTTAAATTTTTTCTGTTTAGTAGTTTAAGAGTTATGCGCCTTCAAACACAGGAGTCAATACTAGCGAAACGAGAGATGGTAGTTAGGGAGATTATCTCGTGCGGAGTCACATAGACTTGTGAAAAGCTTGCCGCTCAGTTGACGTCGTGCGTCGTTTGCTACAATTTCTTGTCAATAAAAAATCCACATTCATTCTTTCAGTCAATTAATAATTACATTAATGAAAGAACCATTTGTTGCAATCCTAAAATATCGCATTTTAATTAAACCTACAATTTCGTGAATTTAAAAAATAATAATTCGATATAATACCTATTGGATCTATATAAATCTCGTAAAAATTTTATTCTTTAACATGCAATTTATCCGAGATCAATCACACATAATTTGGCGAAGTTATAGAACATTTAACAAAACTACATTTATTAAATTGTGTATAGCAACAATCATAGTCGGTATTTACAAAACGTTCCGAAATCGACTACCAAAGGATTTAACCTCAATTAATCTTCAATTTCACGCACAGAAAGACAAAAAATTCTAGATCAACATTTAGAAAAGTTATATTTTGCTAAAGCAGAACAAAGTAATGTTCAGTTGAAGCCACACAACATAAGTACAATATCGTTTTTAGGGGTTCTTCACCTCAGAGCAAAACATTTTGCATTCATGAATAGGACTACCGCATCTAATTACCTATAATTTAGTATATGGTGGAAAGTTATATAATAATTTTTGAAAAAGTTATAAACATGTTGTTATCACAGCCAACCAAAATATCAACTCCTTCAACTTGGTGTCATACATAATATCGTAATGTGGAGGCTTTTCACCTTTAATGTAATCATTTAAAGTATAATCCCAATCAATTACCTACAATTTGGCCTAAGAGAAAAGGATTTAAACAGTGTTTGTTTCTGTTGTAAAAATATGTAATTTGTACCGTAATACTCAAATAAGTAGTAGACAAAATTACTGTGATCTAGGGGTTGTATACCACAAAGAAAATTGCTCAGCGTAAATGAGTAAATACAACGATTAATTACCTACGAATTTGTCATATGAAGCAAAGATATGTAACAACTGTTCCATTTCCAATGCATTTAATTTTTGTTATAACAAGTTATAACAATTTCTCTGTAGCGTTTTTCGTAGTATATCTGAAAGCTTGCATAGAAAGTATGTATATGCAAATTATTGTGATTTAAAGGTTGTTTGCTACAGAACGGGAAATAGTCACTAACTATTGAGATAGGTAGTAGTCTACATTTTGACGTATGGAATATAGTCGTTCAGTAATTTTTAAAACGTTATAAACAATTTTCAACAATCAAAACTTTGTGTCTTTGGCTGTCGATACTTAATGTTGTTACAATACTAATCGGCTAGTCGGTCTGTTGCCTGTTAGGAACGGAGTTGTTACCCCTAAATCAACATTATTTTGTTTATCTCTTAATAAGTATCGAAAAGTAGTAAAATGAAAGCATTTTTCTTGGCAAAGAACATATAACTTGAGGCCTTTTTAGATTTCCAAAATTCTACCATTTGCAAGTTTCAAAGCTAGATGTGTTCTACCGTTCAAAAATAATACCTGATTCACTAGTTTGACAATAATCAATCAATCTTTTGATCTGAGTGATTTGTTACTGATATAAATTCCAGTAAAGAATTTTAGCCGGGACATAATACCAAACCGGGCGGGACGCCGGGACCGATGTCCCGAACCGGGACTATCCCGGTCTGACCGGGACATTGTACATCGTACATCGTTGTCGCATGGTATGATATGTATTACCGTTTTCCGAGATTAAAATAATATATTAAAATTGGAAATTCATGATGGCGGTACTTTTTACTTTATCATACGCAGTATGTAAAGTATTGTAATCGTGCCGAAAAAAAAAATTGAGATTTTAGCGGAAATAGGTCTTTATGGGTCCCCTGAACATTTTTGACCAAGGTCCAAAAAAATGTCTGTGTGTGTGTGTGTGTGTGTGTATGTCTGTGTGTGTGTAAACGATTTTTGTGGCGACGATTCCGGAGAAACTACTAAAGGTATCGCGACGAAAGTTCATATTTAGAAGTTTTATGACCAAACTTAGAGCTGAAAAGCTTTTGGTTTAAAAGGGCCCAAAGGAACCGGCTATTTACTCTTAGCATTTTTCAACGATTTTGCAAATGAGCCGTCATTTCTGTAATTTCATCAAAATAGATAAATAATAAATTAAAGTAGAGGAAAGTTTGTATAATTTATGTCTATAACATTTAATGGTAAAATTAATAGTTTAGCTGCAGGAGCAAATTCTATTTGATCGAAATCGTGTCTACATTAATACTAGGTGCCCAGGATATTTTGAAGTTTTTGACAGTATTTGGAACGTCAGCGTTTGCGAAACGTCAATTCAACACGCAAATGCATGGAGAATTGCCATGAGGAGCTAGGTGAAACAATATTGAAACAATATTGAAAAACAATATTTCGAGTGCGGATAGCAATGTTATGTTTTCGCGAATAAATATACAAGAAAGATTGTAAGACGGTATGTTAACCTTAAAACTTATTTGGAATATTGAGCATAATTCTTTATGAACTTTTGTAGTTAGCACTGAAGACGGCGTAAAACTCGAAAATATAGTCTGCTAGAAGCCAATATAATATATTAATCATCAGAACCAGAACCTTTTTACTTTATCATCCGTAGTATGACAACACTCCATATTTAGAAGCTTTCTGTTGAACCAAGGGTCCAAAGGAACTGGCGTTTTAGTCTTAGCATTTTTGAAAGATATTGCAAATAAGCCGCTATATCTGGATTTTCGTCGAAATAGTTAAATAATAAATTAAAGTAGAGGAAATCTGAATAATTTATGACTATGACATTTTTTGGTAAAATTAATAGTTTAGCTACATGAGCAAATTCTATTTCATCGAGATCGCTCGTACTGCATATAAACTAGTTAGCCAGGATTTGTCAGATATTGTGATTCTAATGACAGTAGGTAGTGTCAAATGCTGATGTTTCACATTACCTACTGTAAATATAATCAAAATGTCTCTAGTCTAGTACTAGTAGTTTTATTTTAATGCAGACATGGCCAGATCTCGATCAAATAGAATCTCATGCAGCTACACTATTAATTTTATATATGGTATGATAAAGTCATGTGCCTGGCCACATCAGATTTTTTAAATTAAAAATCTACAGCCACGCCTGGTATTTTAAGTTAAAAAATTACCGCCATCTTGTATCCAATTTTCATATTAATGTACGCAGATTTCTGCAGAATTAACTCCCTTTAAAATAAAATATGTATGCATGTACAATTTATCAACTTATATATAACAATTTATATTTATAACTGCACAAAAATCAGTAACAAATCGACATAATAAAACATTTCCAAACATCAGACATGTGCGTTTCAAGATGTAGAGTTTTCATAGCTGGAGTATTTCTTTGGCCGCGAATTTGATTAAAATATGTGAGATAAATAAGGTTGAATAACGTTGTAAATGCTGCACAGAAAAATGCATTCTTCGGCCCAGCAAAAAATTGTTTTCGAGCACTACGCCGTACTGTCAACGATATAATATTATCGTGGTAAGTTTTAAACTATTAACGACTGGAATAATCAGTAACAAATGATGTCTTGAATCTATTTTTAACTATTTATACTTAATTTTGCAATGATTATTTTTGAAATGGTCAATAATAAAATCAAAAACAAATTGTGAACATTTATAAAACTTTAAGAATTTGCTAGTCCATTTCGGGGTTCTTCACCTTTCTTTGTTTAGTACCATCGATCTTATATTAGAAAACAGAAATATAAATGGCCAAATCATCACAGAGAGGCGAGTGGCAATGTTAAGAAATTCTTGAAGAAATTAAGATTTAAGAAACGTAAATTGTGTCTCTGGACTGATGGAAAAAATCAAATAAACTGCGCAATACTCCTCAAACATCTCTATATAACATTTATAAGTATCAAAATTGTCTGCTCATTGCTTTAAACTCGATTTTTACAAACTTATTTAAAACCACTATTACATAAAAACATAAGAAAACATAAATGCCGCTTGGCATAAGATTTCAAATTTTACTCGATCCAGATTTGATATCTTTGCAGTAAGATGTTTAGAAGAAAACCGAAAACAAAAACAACAAGTCAAAACAAATTTGTATTTTGGTACCAAGACATTTCAATCGTGGCCAATTTAGAGTAGGGAATTCTTTTTGTTATGTTTTTTTATTTCATTACGTATTTTTTTTGATTGCCAACATTGATAACAAAAAAAAATTCTTAAATCTTAACCTTGAAGAAAATTATCACGGAAATTGTCAAGTTTTAATTAGCTTGTTTCAAAAAACGGATTAGGTGCTATTTTGCTTCAAGAAAGTCATCCATGTGCATAATATGCGTCCAGAGTAATGACACCCACTCAAGAAAATTGCGCGCAAATTGAAAAAGAGTTGTTAACGATATGTTTTGGCGTGAACCACTTATCTCTATTTTTCAGAAACCACTAAACAATTGTCCCGCAAGACTTCAAAAAATGTTACTATCAAGATGAAGAATTCAAAGAAATAATTTTTTTATCATATAACTGGCCTAATAGCATAACTAAAATAAATCAAAATTTGAAACCATTGTACAAAACTAAGACATGAAATAACGCAAGGAAGAAATGGACTAGTATACATTGGTCAGAGATTACTTATTCCAAAATCAATGCGACACAAATTTCTTGATACCATACATGCAGGTAATTTAGGCATTCAAAAATGCATAGAAAGAAGCAGAAATGCAGTATATTGGCCAGGTATCACCCAACAAATAGAAAACTTTGTGAAAAACTGTCACATATGCAGTAAATATGAAAATTCAAATCAAAGGTTACCACTTAAATCACATGAAATAATAAAGAAACCATGACAAAAGGTTGGTCTACATATATATTTCAAATAAAACACGAAATTTACTTACTAGTAATTGATTACTATTGAAAATATCCAGAAGTTATAAACTGAAATAAAAATATGACATCAAGAAACGTAATAGGAAATCTTAAATAAATTTTTTCGAGACATGGAATTCTAAAGATTGTTATTTCTGATAGTGGAAGTCAACTTAAGAGTAAAGAATATGATGTTTTTGCTAAGGCATATAACTTTACATAATAAATTCTTCACCTTATCACCAGCAATCAAACGGAAAGAACAATTCAAACAATTAAGAAAGTGTTAAAAAATCACTAGAGGGAAGTGAAGACTTTTATTTAGCTTTATTAGTATTTCGAAATACACCCGTTTACATTGTTTCACCCCATCTCAAACTTTAATGAGCGGAAACCTTAGAGAAAATTTACCGATGATTGAAAATAAATTACAACTTAAAACAATAAATCAAACATTTTATAATTCCAAAATAAGACAAGACAAGGAAAACATAAGACATATTATAACAAAAATATCACAAAGGACATTACGAAAATACAGAATAGGACAAAAAATTAGATTTCAAAAAACACCTAAAAGTACATGGCAAAAGGGAATAATTATAAATAGAATAAGAGATAGGACTTACAAAATTAAGAAAGGGGATGGAAGGCATATTATTAGAAATGGTCAATTTATTAAACCATATCATGATAATTTAGAGTATGTAACACCTGATCATGAAACAAATCAAAAATTGGCAAATTACGTATACGATGAAAATAATAGTGAACAAAATGATGACATAATAAATTAAGACTTGGAACAATAGTATATTATTCTATGAGCAAGTAATGTAAGCAATTTCTCACTCGAACGAAGCGTTCGAGTGAGAAATTGCCATTACTTGCGAATGGAATCCTATACTTTTTCTACGACCATGCAACGAAATTTTATAAATTAATTTTTGTGCATATAGGGACAACTGTATGTCACTATGACGGTTTACCGGATTTTGACAGATTAAAATTGTTTGGTGCGCCTTGTCACTTAGCGACGTTGTCAATGCCTTGACAATGTCGCTAAGCAGTGTATCAACAATTTGGAAATGAAAAATCCAGAGCTGTGATTGGTTCTAAAGCCGTGAGGAATGAAATATTTCTCACTACTGGCGGGGTATGAGGAGCCAGGAATGAAATATTTGTCATGTGTGTGGGGAATGGTTAGTATTACTTATCATAAATTGCCATGATAATGAATGCATTCCTCTATAGGAGTAGAAAATAGTATATTATTCTATGAGCAAGTAATGTAAGCAATTTCTCACGAGAACGAAGTTTGCAGCACGAGCCGTAGGCGAGGGCTGCAAAGCGTTCGAGTGAGAAATTGCCATTACTTGCGAATGGAATCCTATACATTTTCTACGACCATGCAACGAAATTTTATAAATTAATTTTTGTGCATATAGGGACAGCTGTATGTCACTATGACGGTTTACAGGATTTTGACAGATTAAAATTGTTTGGTGCGCCTTGTCACTTAGCGACGTTGTCAATGCCTTGACAATGTCGCTAAGCAGTGTATCAACAGTTTGGAAATGAAAAATCCAGAGCTGTGATTGGTTCTAAAGCCGTGAGGAACGAAATATTTCTCACTACTGGCGGGGTATGAGGAGCCAGGAATGAAATATTTGTCATGTGTGTGGGGAATGATTAGTATTACTTATCATAAATTGCCATGATAATGAATGCATTCCTCAATAGGAGTAGAAAAAATATTATACCCGAAAATGACGATCAAATCCGATAAACAATTGTAACGCGAATCCGAATCGTCGTAGAATTAATGTACCGTCTAGATTTAAGGATTTTGTAATGACTTAATAAAAATTTAAAATTGCAGTTTAAATCAATAACAAAGGGCGATGTTATAATATAAGTTTAAGTTTGGTACCGTTTGGTCAGGCAACCAAAATAACATGATTACTTTCTTTGAGCAGTGTATATATTTTTGTATCTTGTATTGTTGAATGAATAAAGAAGACTTCAGTTAAACCTCGACAGTCGTTTGACTGAGACCTACATAGAGAAGTGAGAAACCCATGGTATAATAAGGTTATAAGGTACCAAATTTCAATACCACCAATCATGCGAAACTGTGACGTATAAGCCTGTAAGGCAACAATTATATAATACCAACCTCAGAAGCTCTTAAAACACCAAAAAACCATCACTTTTATACACAGAAACAACAAAAAACAATTTATTCAACCACCACCCATCTCCATATCTGTCCCATGTCACATTTACTCTCATTTCAACTGATTTCAACCAGTCGATCTGTCATCCAGCAACCGAATTGATATGTACGTATGATAATAGGTAGTCGTGCGTGTTGGAAGTTCGCCAACCACTCCCCAGAGGTCGCCACCACACTCCACGTTCATCCCTCCAGAGACACAGAGAGGCAGAGACAGAAAAAAATACCGACGGATCGGGACTCTTGTGCAAAAATCCGGAAGCTGGAAGTTGTCACGGAACGTAGGACACGATGACGTATAAATATTTATGTATCGGCTCGAGCACAGATGGAGCCACAGTAGATTTTGCCGCGCCGGACGCGTTCTGGACGCATCTATATTCGGAGAGAGTTGCATATGGAATGAGAGAATTGAAATTTGGGGCTGGAGAAATTCGATCTGATATGCGGGATGCGATATTTTGAGGTTGGAATAATGTCCGAGTGTGGTTTTAGGTATAAAGTTTTTATTATTTTGTGCGATGGGGGGAGGAGGGGGGGTAGTAAAGGAGTTTCAATCAGAGTGCTACAAAGTGGTGGATTTTTATGTGTGTTCTAGAATCTATCTGAAAATGTTGTTTCTTTTTTTATTGGTTTTATCTAACGTGGCTAGAGCTAGGTTTCTGCAGACGAAACAACTGACATATTAAACTCACTCAAATCGAAATAGATTGTTGTATTAAAAAAATCATCGGAAGTCCTTTTTATTTTATCGAATTACTTACTAATTTTTATGTAAAATTGAATTTTTGATGTTGTTCGGCGTATGACGTCAACAACATATTATTTTTATGGAAACCTCATATTTTTCTTGTTGATATCTTGAGATCTAATTGTCATCATAGCAGCATAAAATATTTTTGGCCTTTTATCATTTTTGTTCTCGCTTTTTTGCTCTAAAATTGTAAAGTTCAATTCTTGTCTCGAAAGTGTCGTTGCAGTTACTATCGTGTTGCATTTCAAATAACTCTTCTTGAATTTCATTAGGTGCTTCAGTAAAGTTAACAATGAAAGCATTGCGAATCAGTTTCTGAATAGCTCTATCCTCGCAGTTAGGTCACTCAAAGAACGTGTATATACAGGGTCCTGCAACTAAGCTCCCGTCTTCTGTAGCTCACTTACTCATTAAGCTAAGAGTTTGACATTTTGCAGGCTTACCCTGTACTTCAAGGTACAATTCAAGAAATATTTTTTTATTATACAGGGTGTTCTAAAAATGTGCAACGCCATGGTAATATATTTTTTTTAAATTGCATGCTATACATTTTTCTACACATTAGGAAGCCTTTTATGGTTGCCTACATATCACCAAAATTTTATTGAAATCGGTTGAGTGGCCGCAGCGGAAAAAAATAAAAACAAAAAAAAAGATTTTGCATCGTAGGTTTTAAAAATCAATAAAAACCACAAAATGCACCTCGTTAATAAAATTTTGCGACGTGCTTATTAAGTTAGATGTAATAGTCTCGTTAACCAAGTGACATTGATCCAAATCATACAGGGTGACCAAAATCGAGTGTCAAACTTGTCAAACTTCAAAGCGTGTTATTGTTCTTATTTTAAATTGGAACCCATACATTTTTTATGTGAAATGATGCAGAATTAAAAAATAAACATTGTTTCTAAATACAACTCCATCACAATTCCCAATATTTTAAAAATTATTCGCCAAAAAACTCATTTTTCAACGTTTCCAACGGCAATTTTAGATAGTAAACGTTCAAAAACAATTTATTTCATAAAAAATAATAGACCTATTTTAGATTTGACTGTACTTAATTAAGTAGTTATTCAAATGCCAAATTTACTGCATACCTATAGCCACATTTCCGTCCTTACCGCTATAGGTAAATTATGCAGTAAATTTGGCATTTGAATAACTACTTAATTAAGTACACTCAAAACTAAAATAGGTCTATTATTTTTTATGAAATAAATTGTTTTTCAACGTCACGTACGATATTTATTATCTAAAATTGCCGTTGGAAACGTTGAAAAATGAGTTTTTGGCGAATAACTTTTAAAATATTGGGAATTGTGATGGGCTTGTATTTAGAAACAATGTTTATTTTTTAATTCTGCATCATTTCACATAAAAAAATGTATGGGTTCCAATTTAAAATAAGAACAATAACACGCTTTGAAGTTTGACACTCGATTTTTATCACCCTGTATAATTTGGATCAATGTCACTTGGTTAACGAGACTATTACATCTAACTTAATAAGCAAGTCGCAAACATTTATTAACGAGGTGCATTTTGTGGTTTTTATTGATTTTTAAAGCCTACAATACAAAATTAATTTTTTTTTGGTTTTTATTTTTTTCCGCTGCGGTCACTCAACCGATTTCAACAAAATTTTGGTGATATGTAGGCAACCATAAAAGGCTTCCAAATGTGTAGAAAAATGTATAGCATGCAATTTAAAAAAATATATTACCATGGCGTTGCACATTTTTGGAACACCCTGTATAATAAAAAATAAATTCTTGAATTGTACCTTGAAGTACAGGGTAAGCCTGCAAAATGTCAAACTCTTAGCTTAATGAGTAAGTGAGCTACAGAAGACGGGAGCTTAGTTGCAGGACCCTGTATAATAAATTTTAAAAAAATTGTATTTTTTTATGTTCTGTTTAATGTTCGTCTTTTGTCTCAGTACACAGTCCGTCAAAAATTGAATTTAGAGTATCAAAGGCAGAAAAATTATCTTCTATTTGTGGATCCCATAGCTCAATTTTAGCGATAAATGCGGTGAATTTATCATGAAATAAAAATATGTTGGTTATGCCTTCCAACTTCATATGTCGTGACATTTTCTTAATTCTTAGTTTGCCCTCGAAGAATTCTACGTAAGTACACTGTACCACGCCTAAATGTATACAAACGGTTACTTTTTGACGTTTCAAATCCCAACTTTATACCCAACAGGATTCACAACAATGGCAATGAATTGAATAAAAATAAATAAAATCGATGACAATTCACAAGCATCGGGAACTAGGTATAAAATAAACACACAATTAGATAAAAATACGTAGGTAGTATTTATAAAATTTCATTGCATGGTCGTAGAAAAAATATAGTATTCCATTCGTAAGTAATGGCAATTTCTTACTCGAACGTTTTGCAAACTTCGGTCTCGTGAGAAATTGCTTACATTACTTGCTCATAGAATAATATACTATAGGTCACCCGCAGGAGGCCTAAAGACTATATTTTTTTTTTTGAAATTAAAATTTTTCATATTTTTTAAATGAAAGATTAAGTGATTTTTCTTTTTCAAAGAACAAACTAAAATATTGAATGACAAATAAACTTTTATCAACGTTTAAGTATTTTTTTTTATTTTTTATATAGTAAATGGTGATATACAGGCAGGATGTAAATTTTAAATACATTAAAAATTACAGCCACAACCTGTATTTGAACCAAGAACCTTTGTGTCGCTAGGACTAAACTATACTAACTCAGCTATTGAGGCCTATAAGATACGGGATGTCCGTATATTCTTATCTAGATTTATTTTTTATATTATACAAAAATTGTCATTTTTTTCTAAAAGTTCTATATAATCTAAATAAAATGCAGGCGATCTAAATGTTGCATTACAATAATATATTTTTGTATACGTTAATTTCATTTCCTTTTCTATTTGAAAAAGAAAAATCACTCAATATTGCACTAAAAATTTTATTTTTAAAGAAAATTATAAACTTTATACCTCCTGCGGGAGACCTAAATATTTTTCAATTGGGTCATTTTTTGGTGTGGTATATGCTGCCGCATAGTGACAACTTTTTATCAACTTGAAATTATGAATTTCGAAAAAAAAGGTTTTTTTTTTCGGCGACCATAATTTTCAATTGACTTTATCTCGAACATTTTTTCATAAAATGTATATGCTACTATTTAGTCAATTAAAGGACCCCTTTAAAACAATAAGCAAAATAAAGGATTTTGCTGTTGTGGATAAATGTCGATGACGTCATAAGTGAAAAACAATTGGTGGTCGGATACTGAATTTAATATGAAAGTGTATATTTTGATAATTAAATATTGACGTATACGAGGACCTTTTAGAATAACAAAACAGTTTAATTTTAATGAATTAATTTCATATTTTGCCATACTATTTGATAATAAAGTTACAAAAGCAAATTTGTTACGTAACAATTATTGTAAATCATTTGCATCTCTTGCCATTAGCAATAAACTACTTTGAAAATCAAAATTTGCGTTTGACGAATTGAGTAACAAAAGTAATCTTCGAACTAAAAAACATACAAAGTGATCAGCAATTCCTTTAAAAAGGTGACAGTAGATATTTGATACAAGTAAGTACCGATTAAAAACCGAAAATCAATGAAAATCAACTAAATTACAAAATTCGTAAGCCTTTCGTAATGAAATAGTCGTTCCTTAAACAAATCGTTATAATTTTTCCATTACTCATAAAAAAATTATTAAGAAAATAGTCAACCTCAGAATTTGCAATGCATTTTAAAAATAATAATATTTTAGACAGTAAATTACTTTTCGAAATTGAATATAAATAATTTACCTTTTTTTTATTTAGAATTTTATCGACATTAACCACAAAACAACCACATTAATACAATAAAATATTTTCAAATGTGTCACTGTAGTTAAATAGTCCACTCTGCATGGACAAAATTGATCCGCATATTGGTCAGCAGTGAATATATTGCATTTTATCAACGTATACATATATGCGAGCGTATTTGTGTGAGTATGTAATATGGCTATATGCCTATATGCTGATACGAGCATTCAGCTAATATACCGTTCATAGGCAGGCATTCCTGTTCAACTGACAGGGGCTTAGTGGTCCGAATAACGCTCACAGCAATTTTATAATCGGATTCGTTAAAACAGTACTAAAATTGTAACAAGCTGTAACTAAATTTCAGGTATTTTGCACTGAATTGCTACTGACGCGCATTTGGTGTGTCGGTTAATTGGTGAACGTTTTGTGCGTAATTTTGCTGCCTTTTAACGAAATTTAACAATAAATTTATCTTCTTTATAATGTCGTTACTCTGTAAACCTCTGTTACATTTCTTTCGTTATGATTAATTCAAGCTCAAAAATTTGTTTGTTTTGCCCTATGTTTTATTTGCCTATTTACTAATTATCTATTGTTCAAACTCAATTGAATTCAAACAAAGAATATAATTATTAAACTAATTATTATCAAGCAATAAATTCAGTCATCATTAATTCATTACACTATTATTATATTTTGTAAGACCCACATACTACATACCAAGATTAACATTTTGTCATCAAAACTGAAACGTATTAAATCTAGTACCAACCCGAAAAAAATTTCTTGCATGTAGAAAAAAGTATTTTTCTGTGGAGCACTGACGGCATCGATATATTTTTCTCAAATATTCTAACAATATGCGACATAGAAATTATATTACGGCCAGCAAATAACAGGTTTTTGTCCAGCCAGCTGCGAGAACTTGGAACGTGTTTGTTTCCGCATGTGTGATGTCTCGAATCGATATCAAATGTTTATATTTTACGTATTTTCAATTATATTTGACTTATTTTCAAAATGTTAATCTCCAATTCCAATTTGCTAAGATTAATAGAATAATATACTAGGCGTAATACGAACGTGATCCGATCAGTTTTGCTTAGTTTCTTAAATAAAAATATTATCAATGTCAATAATATTTTGTTTCATGTTGAACAAGTTATTACAAAATTTCAATAAATTACAAATACCTATCCCGAAACAATTAGATACTGTGTAAAATACCTAGCGTATTTTTAGATAATCACAATGAATCTATAATCCTGTATCCGTACATTAATATTACAATATTTAATTTATTATATCGTTAATAAGTGTTGAGAAGAGTTAAAAAAATACATAATAGTATATACAAAAACGTTCAATATTGTGTTTTTTCAAGTATTTGCTTGTTTTCTTGAGCAATCCGAAATTAATTGACTTTTTTCTTAAACAAATGAATACATCTAAATTAAAATTTACATGTGAAAAAGAAATTAATAATTTAATAAATTTTTACTTTATCATACGCAGTATGTAAAGTAAAAAATAAATCTGATGTGGCCAGACACATAACTTTATCATACAAAATATAAAATTAATAGTTTAGCTGCATGAGAATCTATTTGATTGAGATAAATCGTGTCTGCATTAAAATTAAAGTAGTTAGCCTGGATTTGACAGATATTTTGATAGTCAATAGTATCAATAGTAGGTATTGTCAGAGCATCAGCATTTGACACTACCTACTGTTATCAGAATAATAGTTATTTATCTCACATGTGCCGAAAGTTCAGAATAGCGCGACGAGCGGTGATGCGGCGGGTCACCGATGGCGGAGCGTCGCCGTCACATGTGAGCGAGTCGCGCTATATAGTTTCCGGCAGGAGTGACATCAACGTTTTTTGTGTTACTTTTTGAGAAATACGTATTTTTAAAAAAATCAAAAATGGTTATATTTTTGTATAGGAAATGTTAGGTTGATACCACTTCTACGAAACGTCAAGTTTAAAAAGCTAATTCAAATTCTGACAGATTTATATTCGTTCATGACACTGTAGATGTCACATCCGTACCAGTATACTAAAATATAACTACACTCATCGCTATACTTTATTTACAATTTTCTCAATTTATCGTTTTTACAATTAGATATAACAACGGGTTGATATTTCGTATCAACAAACCAGGATTTTGCCAGGATTTTGACAAATATTTTTTTGTGTTGTCACATTCGAAAACAGCTGATCTCATCAGAGGTTGGAGAACCACTATGGAACGTGCCGCTGTAGTGCGCAAAATTATAAAATACAAATTTCAAATAAAATAAGGTCACCAATATGATTGTTTGTTGATAAGAAATATCAACCCGTCTTTATATCTAATTCTAAAAATGATACAAGCGATGAGTGTAGTTTTATTTTAGTATGTTGGTAGGGATGTGTCATGAACAAATATATATCTGTCAGAATTTGAATTACCTTTTTAAGGTGCGTTTTCATTAGTGATAATGGCAGTGGTAGCAGACGCCGTTATAGTATTCCAATAGAAAATTGCTAGTGACTCATGTTTATGTACATGCAAACTAATATGTGTCATTATCACGATATGTAAGAAATACTATAATTTCGTATTCTACCACCGCCATTAGCTACCATTACCTACCAATCGGAACGCACCTTTCGTCAAAGTGGTACCAACCTAGCATTTACTATACAGAAATCATTTATTTTTTTTTAAATACGTATTTCTTAAAAAGCAACACAATAAACGTTGATGTCGCTCCTGCCAAAAACTAGATAGCGGGACTCGCTCATATGCGACGGCTACACTCCGCCTTCGGTGACGCGCCGTATCACCGCTCGTCGCGCTATTCCGTACTTTCGGCATTTGTGACATAAATAACTATTATTCTAAGGACGTAGTGTAGGTAGTGCCAAATGCTGATGCTTTGACAATACCTACGATTTATCTCTATAGAATAGATTCTCATGCAGCTAAACTATTAATTTTATATATTGTATGATAAAGTCATGTGCCTGGCCACATCAGATTAATAATAAATTAAATTAAATTAATAATTTAATAAATTTTTTAGACTTATCAATGAAACAAATGCAGATCCCTTTTAATACAATATTTATCGGAAATCCACACGTGCAGATACATTAATTCCAATACCCTCGCAACACTTAGACAATAATAAATATTCTGCATTTGTTTATTTATTTAATAGACTTATTTTCTTACCATTATCAACTGACAATTATAACATTACAATACTAATATAATAAAAAGGAAAATAGCAATGGAAGATATAATTCAGTGAAACATGAACAATTATTAAAATAAGTTTATCCACATATAGTAGCCAAATAAAATTATATTACAATTCCCTTTCAAACGACACATTAAAAACATTCTACATATATAATATCATTTACAAACTAAAATGTTCTGATTTCAATGGGGAATATATTTGATAGACAGGACGAAATTTAATAATAAGACTTAATGACTATAATAATAGAAAAACTTCCACTTTAATAAACATTTACTCGAAATAACCATAAACTTTAAATTGAAACCATTGCCATCAATTAAAAGAATGGATTATTTCGAAATTTAAGAAATTAAAAAATATATTAAAGAAAATTTTGACATTATTCGACACAGGTAATACACGAATTTAACAATGAATAATACATTATTTAACAATGAGCACAAATTATTCCAATCACTCAATAAACGTGTCTTATCTCTTGAAGAGCCTGCATATGTTAAATATGAAATCAATCTATCGCCCTAAAAAATAAACATAAATACTTGAAGAAAAACACTTTATAGAACATTATTGAAACAACAAGCATGACACGGAATTTAAAAATTATTATTGAGTTTAATGTATACCAAGATTTGATATTAAAAATCGTTATCGGATATATGGTAACATAAAATAAATTAATACAAAACTGACTAATAAGTTAACACTACATAATTTTTCACCGGGAAGCTCAACGTGTCATACCAAAATAAACATTAAACAAATATCTATATTTAATTACAGCGCTCATTACAACGCAAATTACTCATCGATTTGTTGTGGCAGTTGTCAACTTCTATATTTATTATTTGATATATGTAATATATTTTTAAGAAATATCATCAAGTTATTCTTTTAAAAGATAGATTACAATACCATTACCACTAGAAGCATTCTATATATAATTATAAATAACTAAAAAAATAGGTTTTATCCATTGCTGGGGTAAGCTTTTAACTATATACAGTCAATATCTGATGTCTCGAATACAATATAGTTTAGTTCTTGTATTGCAAGCTTTGTGCTATCAATGGACCAACGTGTGCAGCCACAATGTCGCCAGACATTTCTAATCTAAATGAATATCTCTGAGCGCAGCCCAAGGGTACGTTCAAATTGCAATGGATGCAGCCGACAGACCAGACTCTGTCCATTCAAACCAAAGTGAAACTGTATTCTATCGTCAACCTTTTATTCGCTAGAATTCTAACCTAAATTTGATGGTTTTATGCTGTCTTCTCGGTTGATTTTAATCAACTTTAGTCATGTATTTTATTTTAGAGTAGTTTTCTTTTTTAATCTGTATAAGTAGCCCAGGCAAAACCACACTAAAAAGTGGCTGAGAGATTATTTTTCTAATAATTAACGTTAACAATTTTGATATAGAACTGGGCTATATATATCTTTTTGGGACTGGATTTGAACTATTTCGTTGTTTTTCTTATTAAATGTACTCTGACAGAACTTTTTTTACACATTAGTAGAAACTTGCTGGCTTCAATCATCTTAAATTAAAACGCTTTCAGGATTTTTTGTACGACACTCAAGGCAGCGGCTGCTTTTTAAACTTTGAAAAAATGTGTTCTATCACTCTGAAAAACAAATGCTCAATTCACATGTATATATTTATACAGAAATATATTCTGAGTTTGGATATACGTATGATTCCACCAAGAGGTTTCGATCACTTCAAATAAAACATGTTTCTTCGTAAGATTTGTGTTTCTTGTTTTAAATAGTTCAGATATTCAACTGAATTAAGTATGTGAACTATATCGATTATTTTAACCAAAAATAGATTTAATCATAGGGAACAGATCATAATGTCGCAGGGAAACTATAGTATATTTGTGTCTACAGCGTCAATTCAAGAAATCTATAAGAGTAAATTGAAGGAATATGTATATTCAATGCTGAGGTAAGAATCCAGTATACAGGGTCCTGCAACTAAGCTCCCGTCTTCTGTAGCTCACTTACTCATTAAGCTAAGAGTTTGACATTTTGCAGGCTTACCCTGTACTTCAAGGTTCAATGCACCTCGTTAATAAAATTTTGCGACGTGCTTATTAAGTTAGATGTAATAGCCTCGTTAACCAAGTGACATTGATCCAAATTATACAGGGTGACCAAAATCGAGTGTCAAACTTGTCAAACTTCAAAGCGCGCTATTGTTCTTATTTTAAATTGGAACGCATAATTTTTTTAGGTGAAACGATGCGGAATTAAAGAATAAATATTGTTTCTGAATACAACCCCATCACAATGCCCAATATTTTAAAAATTATTCGCCAAAAACTCATTTTTCAACGTTTCCAACGGCAATTTTGGGTAATAAATATCGTACGTGGCGTTGAAAAACAATTTATTACATAAAATATAACGCAGAGAGGTATTTTAGATTTTACTGTACTGAATTAAGTAGTTATTCAATTGCTAAATTTACTGCAAAATTTACCTATAGCCACATTTCCGTCCTTACCGCTATAGGTAAATTATGCAGTAAATTTAGCATTTGAATAACTACTTAATTAAGTACACTCAAATCTAAAATACCTCTATTATTTTTTATGAAATACATACGTACGATATTTATTATCCAAAATTGCCGTTGGAAACATTGAAAAATGAGTTTTAGGCGAATAAGTTTTAAAATATTGGGAATTGTTATGGGGTTGTATTTAGAAACAATGTTTATTTTTTAATTCTGAATCATTTCACATAAAAAATTTATGGGTTCCAATTTAAAATACGAACAATAACACGCTTTGAAGTTTGACAAGTTTGACACTCGATTTTGGTCACCCTGTATAATTTGGATCAATGTCACTTGGTTAACGAGACTATTACATCTAACTTAATAAGCACGTCGCAAAATTTTATTAACGAGGTGCATTTTGTGGTTTTTATTGATTTTTAAAGCCTACGATGCATAATAATTTTTTTTTGTTTTTATTTTTTTCCGCTGCGGTCACTCACCCGATTTCAATAAAATTTTGGTGATATGTAGGCCACCATAACAGGCTTCCAAATGTGTAGAAAAATGTATAGCATGCAATTCCTCTTCACAAATTCAATAGAAGTGGGACTATTGTAACTATATTATAGAGAAACAAATTATAATTTAGCAGATAATTCTAATTTTAGATTTTACAAACCCATTCAGCACTTGTGAGTTCCTGTGCAAACACTCACGATATGTAGTAATGGAAAATCTCAGAACCCAACCTGGAACTTTCTGAACATGCTCCGAGTGGAATATTTTGCTTTTCTTTACAAATTCGTATTGAGAAAATGACATTCTTGCAAAATGGGCCAACTGTGCATGATTTTGTTTCAAGAAAAATACAACAATAAAAAATCTTTTTTGTTTTTCTAAATTGTTTTAGAATCTGTCTAAATATTATTATCATTGAGATTGAGAATTATCAGATGTACCAGATCATGTGGCCCTCCACTGACAAAGTTTGAGGATGCTTGTTTTAAACTATATATTTGCATCCACAAACATCCACGCAAAATCAAACTTCACCACATAAAATATACACCAATACCATTAATATAAAAATACACCATAAACTTCAGGAACACTCCCCACCAAAAGACACATTCCAGCAAACACACCCAAATAAATATTTATAGACTATTTCTCTTCATTCTCCCACAACAAAACGCGCAAGTATATACCACACAACACATCGTCATAATAAAAGAGCCCCGAAACGCGAATCTAGCCAGCCATGGGCCATACTAAGCACGGCTCAGTGCTTTCGGACCTCGTAAAAAAGCGCATTACCTCGATCCAAGACGGCGTGCGGCTATGGTACGCCAGCATTCCGCCATTAGCGGCCTCTATGCGCCATAAAAGACATCAGCGCTCCTGCCGGCAATCCTTTTAAGTTTAGTGACGTTTCAGAATGCAGCGGTAGCGCCACCAACGGCGTCAGAGTTAACTAGGAAATACAGCGTTTTCAAATATACGTAAATGATGTATATGGGTGTTTTTTGCCGCTTGTTATGTTGGTATTGAGGAAAATTATTAGAAAGGATGGAAACTTACGGAATCAGAGGAAAAGAATTGCATAAATCTTTAACAAATAGGAGACAAATGGGTTAGGATTGGAGAAAATGAGGCAAGTGAATTAATAAACAGCTTGGGGGTGCCACAAGGTTCACTTTTGGAACCTGTTTTATTTAATTTGTATTTGTATTTCTTAATTTAAAAGCTTAATTGAAAGAGATTGAAAGAGATAAATAATTGAAAAGTTTCAATCAAAAATAATCAGATGTGTTCCATTATTTTGAAGAATTTTTGCTAGGTCTATGGATTCTTTGTGGACAAGCAACACCGGTTAGAATACTAACAAACAAAAAATCGGTGGTTGTGTAGTTTATTGGACAACATTGAAGCTATAGAAATAAAAAAAAGATAACTCAAGAACTACTCCGATGATATGGCATCATTAAGCTTACAATAAGGTTGAGGATTGCTATATTTTGTGAAACGAATATTAAAAGTCATCATTTTAAAACAATAACAATAAAGGCTTAATAAAGGCTTAAAATACAACTTGCCTAATAAAAGGATGCCTACCATAGAGTTAATATCAGGAATTGAATCTTCAATTAGCCAATGTAATGACACCACAAAAGCTGCAATCAGGAGCTCTTGTAAAAATCAGCTTTTAATGTATCAACAGGACTTTAAAGTTAGTAATGAATGTAAAGATCAATACAAAATTATTGAAGGACTCAAGAAGAAGAATTGTTTCTATCTTAAGGCTGACAACTTATCACCCGCCAAACTAGATTTAAACTCAAAGTTTCCAATCCTACTGTACCTAGATTATATGTTCTTCCCAAAATTCACAAACCTGGTAAATCAGTGAGACCTATTGTATCAGGTATTAACTCACCTACTTACCAGTTAGCGAAATGGTTATCGAATGAGTTCAACAATTTACCTGTTCCTCAACCAAGCTTTCTCTGTTAATAACTCATTGGAGTTTATCAATAAGGTTAACAATGTAAAATTAGAGGATGGCGAATTGTTGTTTTCATTTGATGTTGCTTCACTGTTTCCTAGTGTGCCTATTCCGGAAACTTTGGAGTTTCTTAGGGAATTATTGTGCAATAACAACTTTGACCCGTCAGAAATAGATGAATATGTAAGATTGACTGCCCTTTGTATGTCTCAAAATTGTTTTCAAATAAACGGAAAGTTTTTTGAACAACTTGAGGGAACTGCAATGGGTAACTGTCTCTCACCTTTTATTGCCAACTTGTTTATGAGCAGATTTGAAACCAATGTAAAGTCTATAGCACCATATTTCCCTAAGACTTGGGTTAGGTATGTCGACGATATTTTTGCCATTTTTGACACCAAGAAGTGCAGTATTCAAGATTTTCTTCTCGTTTTGAATTCTAAGTTCAACACCATTAACTTTACTGTAGAACAAGAAGTTAACGGCCAACTTCCATTTTTAGATACTCTGGTAGTCAGGAATAGCAAAAATATAATAGAAATTGACGTGTATCGGAAAGGTACTAACACAATCAGGTTTATCCCTAATGATTCGCAGCATCCTTTTCAACAAAAATTGTCTTTTATTAGTTGTTTAGTAAATAGGTTATTGAAATTTCCATTGTCCGCAGATAGATATCAGCAAGAATTATAGTTTATTAAGAATGTTGTCATATATAATGGGTACCCTGAGCAAATAGTTGATAGAATGATTAAGAAGCAGAATCAAAAAATGTATGTAAATCAAATATCTACTTTAAATACTTTGTCTGTAGAAAAGAAGAATTATGTTAAAATACCGTTCGATTGTGCATATACAAGGGGTTTGAGAAGTATTTTTACATCACAAAATCTCTGTTTAGCATATTCGACTCATAATAGCATAAAGAACCTTCTTGGAAACCCAAAGGATAAGGTAGATGTACTTGATAAATCTGGTATATATTGTATCAAATGTCATGACTGTGAAAAAGAATACGTAGGCCAGACTAGAAGAACAATTTTAACTAGGTTCAAAGAACATGTTGCTCATTTTAAATATAATCGTTTTGAAAAATCTAGTGTGGCTCAACATATTTTAGACACAGGTCATAAAGTAGTTGTAGATGACTTAAAACTTGTAAAAGCTGTGTCAAATAATAGGGAACTAAACAGCTTGGAAAGTATCTTTATTCACTTGAATAGAGATAAATTAATAAATTCAGACAGGGGTCCTATACCTAGTTCGCCATTGTTCGACCTGCTTTAATTAAAACTTGTTTTTTACGCTTCAATGATCAAAATTCACTGAGGCGTGAACAACAAATGGGTATATATAGAGTAATTTTTAACATGGACGTCACTTCCACTAGTGAGTTGCTTGGACAATATCCAGTAAAGATACTATGAAGTGCTAATCTCTCTTTTTCTTTTTTAGGTTCTACTGAAGATGGCAACATGGTTGCTGTAATACGTATTTAGGTTTCTAAAATACTTGTTGTGGTTAGGGGTTTATAATTTTATTATTTTAAAACAAGTAAATATATGAATGGGAGGTTCTCATGTAAAGACCTAAACAGTAGCTCAACTTTGGAACAGTTTTTCAAACAAATTGTAAGAGATATCAATATGTTTTCTTCTGGTATGTATTTATTAATTTGTTATTTATTACTGGAGAAAAGTAAATTATGCAAAAAAAACTAAATGTGAAAAGATTTTTGCGCTTTTAAATTAGCGCCCGTCATTACAGAGTTAGTCAAAATTACAACTAAATAATTCTCTAACCGTAAACAAATTTTTTTTTCAAACATTTTTTTATTTTAAACAAACTATCTAAATTTGGTAACATTTCTGTCATAAAGCAGACCCCTGTCGTAAATAATACCTACGGGTACACACAAAAAAAAACTTTGAGCCGCGTCAATAGACCGACATTGCATGGATCTACGCGAACGCGACCAAATAAAGCGGTTTATGGCGAGACACTCGCCGAACGCGTGATTTATATTCAACTATCTACATCCGTAGAGACAGTAGCAGTGGCAGTACGAATGCTAGCGGATTTTGGTGAATGTGGTATCCACACTCTCCAGATTCGCGGTCTCTCGCTATGTCTCGCGAGAGTGTACTTTTTGAGGGTAGGTTTTTGCGACAATCAAAAAACTGTTTGGTGAGTTTATTTTATACACTCCAAGGTTTCAAACTATGAACTTGTTCTTATTTTTTCAACCGAAAAAGCCACTCGAATAAAAATTGGAACATCTCTTTGCATAACAGAATCCAAATAAAATAAAACATCACAGATGCTGCACGAGCACGGTATTCAAACGAAGTTTCATTTAAATATCCAACTTTTATCAACAGTTCTTCCCTTAGTGAAAGATATAAAGCGAATTTTTACGGATATTTTCAGCGCGGAGCGGCGGGTGATATTTCTGCATTTTCTACGATATGGCTTGACTTCATGACCACGGTGCAGTCCCTTTATAGAGGCGGAACATCACAGGAATACGAAATTGTGACGCATCCTGCCGTCATGGGAGACTTAAAACAATTTTACAGCGCTGACAGCGGAGCGACATAAACATCAAGTTGGTCGATATAGACGTTTTATACTGCCAGGGGGGGAATTTTAACTGAAATTATGTCATTTTTGTTGGGTTTTCGGAGAGTATTAGGGTAGTTAAAAAGGTAATTGGTCCTTCGAACCGAATATAGTTGTTAGGATGTAGGATATCAATTTTGTTTTAGGTTATTTTCTGTTAGGGGTCCAGCTTATTGAATTGTTTATACCTTGAAATAGAAAAGTAGAGTTTATTGATTATTTATTTTTGTAGAAGAAGACGCTAATGCTCAGCTCAAATGTATATATTTATTCAGAAATATTTATTTACTGGGATGATTCCATCAAGAGGATTCGATCACTTCAAATAAAACATGTTTCTTCGTACCAGAATAATATTTTATCAATCTATTTAATATATTTAATATTTGTGTTTCGTGTTTTTGCGGGAATGGGGATTCGAAAGCGTCATACCGACATTTGCAGGTAAATGTTTCTTTTGTTAATAAATAATACAAAATTCCGCGTACATATATTGAAACTACGACTATTATTTACCTGTTCACAGAGAGTCACATATACGTATGTTGTATATAGATAGGCATTTGGTTGTATTGTATTGCTAAAAACACCCATTTTAATATGTTAGAAACTTTGAACGCAAACTGTGTCCGATATAATCGACCGATGTTGACGGTTCAAACGGTATCGGATGGGAAATTGGCCGAGGAATTCATTTCTGAAATCCGCGTTGCTCTAAGGTGCGCGGTTCGCGAGAAAAACGCGATACAATGCATAAGCATGACTACATTAGAACGCTGTATCTCTCAAAAAGTTATAATTGTTATTTCGGTCTAAATTTAGCACTTTTAGACAGAAAAAAATTGAACATTGCAACGGTTGGTGATAGAAAGGTTTACCTACTACCAAATGATAGCTCTCGTTGAGTCTATCAAAAATATGTATACTTTTATATGCCTAAGATTTACCATTTTCATGTTATGTGGTCAATTTCGCTTATTTTTGAATTATTTGAAAAATCGTAATTTGAGCGCAACTTGATAACCAGTAGAGACAGAGACTTTTCTTATGTAAATTTGTAATCAGCGCACCCATTTTAGTAAGATGGCAAAGGTTTCATGATGATCCGGGTCCTTGTTTTTGAGATAGGTGTGCTACTTCAAAATTATTGTTTAAAATATGTCATTTCTTACAAAATTTTAGCCAGTCGGCAAAAACCCAACTACCTTCAATCAAATTAAGGTTGTGGTTCTTGATACAGTTTTTGACGCTGATTACGCCGGTATAGTTTGATTTTACTTACTTGGAACGAATCGGCAGTTATTACGGTCTCAATGATCAAAAATGATACTAAAAACACCCATTTTACTATGTTAGAAACTTTGAACGCAAACTGTGTCCGATCTAATCGACCGATGTTGACGGTTCAAACGGTATCGGATGGGAAATTGGCCGAGGAATTCATTTCTGAAAGCCGCGTTGCTCTAAGGTGCGCGGTTCGCGAGAAAAACGCGATAAACCGCGGAAATTATAGTTTCCCACTTTCTGGCCAAACCGTACACGCTACGGGAAAACCGACCTCACCGTTGAATTCGGCACATCCCAATGCATAAGCATGACTACATTAGAACGCTCTATCTCTCAAAAAGTTGTAATTGTTATTTCGGTCTAAATTTAACACTTTTAGATAGAAAAAAATTGAATATTGCAACGGTTGGTGATAGAAAGGTTTACCTACTACCAAATGATAGCTCTCGTTGAGTCTATCAAAAATATGTATACTTTTATATGCCTAAGATTTACCATTTTCATGTTATGTGGTCCATTTCGCTTATTTTTGTATTATTTGAAAAATCGTAATTTCAGCGTAACTTGATAACCAGTAGAGATAGAGATTTTTCCTATGTAAATTTGTAATCAGCGCACCCATTTTAGTAAGATGGCAAAGGTTTCATGATGATCCGGGTCCTTGTTTTGGAGATAGGTGTGCTACTTCAAAATTATTGTTTAAAATATGTCATTTCTTACAAAATTTTAGCCAGTCGGCAAAAACCCAACTACCTTCAATCAAATTAAGGTTGTGGTTCTTGATACAGTTTTTGACGCTGATTACGCCGGTATAGTTTGGTTTTACTTATTTGGAACGGTTCGGCAGTTATTACGTTCTCAATTATCAAAAATGATGCTAAAAACACCCATTTTACGATGTTAGAAACTTTGAACGCGAACTGTGTCCGATCTAATCGACCGATGTTGACGGTTCAAACGGTATCGGATGGGAAATTGGCCGAGGAATTCATTTCTGAAAGCCGCGTTGCTCTAAGGTGCGCGGTTCGCGAGAAAAACGCGATAAACCGCGGAAATTATAGTTTCCCACTTTCTGGCCAAACCGTACACGCTACGGGAAAACCGACCTCACCGTTGAATTCGGCACATCCCAATGCATAAGCATGACTACATTAGAACGCTCTATCTCTCAAAAAGTTGTAATTGTTATTTCGGTCTAAATTTAACACTTTTAGATAGAAAAAAATTGAATATTGCAACGGTTGGTGATAGAAAGGTTTACCTACTACCAAATGATAGCTCTCGTTGAGTCTATCAAAAATATGTATACTTTTATATGCCTAAGATTTACCATTTTCATGTTATGTGGTCCATTTCGCTTATTTTTGTATTATTTGAAAAATCGTAATTTCAGCGCAACTTGATAACCAGTAGAGATAGAGATTTTTCCTATGTAAATTTGTAATCAGCGCACCCATTTTAGTAAGATGGCAAAGGTTTCATGATGATCCGGGTCCTTGTTTTGGAGATAGGTGTGCTACTTCAAAATTATTGTTTAAAATATGTCATTTCTTACAAAATTTTAGCCAGTCGGCAAAAACCCAACTACCTTCAATCAAATTAAGGTTGTGGTTCTTGATACAGTTTTTGACGCTGATTACGCCGGTATAGTTTGGTTTTACTTATTTGGAACGGTTCGGCAGTTATTACGTTCTCAATTATCAAAAATGATGCTAAAAACACCCATTTTACGATGTTAGAAACTTTGAACGCGAACTGTGTCCGATCTAATCGACCGATGTTGACGGTTCAAACGGTATCGGATGGGAAATTGGCCGAGGAATTCATTTCTGAAAGCCGCGTTGCTCTAAGGTGCGCGGTTCGCGAGAAAAACGCGATAAACCGCGGAAATTATAGTTTCCCACTTTCTGGCCAAACCGTACACGCTACGGGAAAACCGACCTCACCGTTGAATTCGGCACATCCCAATGCATAAGCATGACTACATTAGAACGCTCTATCTCTCAAAAAGTTGTAATTGTTATTTCGGTCTAAATTTAACACTTTTAGATAGAAAAAAATTGAACATTGCAACGGTTGGTGATAGAAAGGTTTACCTACTACCAAATGATAGCTCTCGTTGAGTCTATCAAAAATATGTATACTTTTACATGCCTAAGATTTACTATTTTCATGTTATGTGGTCCATTTCGCCTATTTTTGTATTATTTGAAAAATCGTAATTTCAGCGAAACTTGATAACCAGTAGAGACAGAGACTTTTCGTAAATAAATTTGTAATCATCGCACCCATTTTAGTAAGATGGCAAAGGTTTCATGATGATCCGGGTCCTTGTTTTTGAGATAGGTGTGCTACTTCAAAATTATTGTTTCAAATATGTGATTTCTTAAAAAATTTTAGCCGGGCGGCAACAACCCAACTACCTTCAAACAAATTAAGGTTGTGGTTCTTGATAAAATTTTTGACGCTGATTGCTCCGGTATAATTTGATTTTACTTATTTGGAACGGTTCGGCAGTTATTACGTTCCCAATTATCAAAAATGATGCTAAAAAACACCATTTTACTATGTTAGAAACTTTGAACGCAAACTGTGTCCGATCCAATCGACCGATGTTGACGCAAATAGTTTGTACTGTATTTCTTTTATAGTGTGCGTATTCCAGATAAAGGGAGTCTAAAAAAAATCTACAACTTACCACTAAAAAGATTTCTTGTCTGAATTCTTTACAACCCCACACAAAGCCTAATTAAAAAATTTAAAGAAATTAATCACAATTCTTTGTCATCTACCAGTGGTACCAACTACCAAACTCATCCATCCAGACATGAAAAAGGGCGCGAGCGACAACTTTTTAATAAATAACGTTTTCATCAAGGCAGCCGCGCACAACTCCGACCCACTCTCTACCCCCCTTTCTCCCTTAATAACGAGTTCTAATTATGACAAGTTTTAAATCCGCCAGAGGACGCGCCGGTCGTCGCTTTCCACCGAGTGCCCTCGTAAATTCCAATTTGCGCGCGCGAAATGGATCCAACCCATTCTGCAAATGAAGTTTTTTTTTTTTTCGGATGAGGCTGCTCCGGCGGTTGCCGCATTTCCTAGTTAGCACTAACGCCGCTAGGGGCGCTACCGCAGCGGTCTGGAACGTCACTAGACTTAAAAGGATTGCCGCCAGGCAGCGCTGATGTCTTTTATGAACCGCCGAGTGCTACATTAAGTGTTAAAGTAACGCGTAATCGTGGTTTAAAGTTTGTGTTATTATATACATATATGTTATTAATATCTTTTTTATTTTGTTTTTGTTATGATTCAATATACTTTATATGAAGTATTTGATTGGATTTTTTGTAATATTCTGGTGTTTTAGAGCTAATTTAGTTATTGTACCGGCGCCTCCACCCAAATTTAAGATGCTATTTTATTGCAATTATGTTTGTGTTTTTTGCAATTTGTTAGTCAATTCCGGAACATAGTGCACAAAACTCAATTTTTATTAGTAAAATGCGTCCATATGAGTCATATTTTTCACCATTCTTAAATAAATTTGCTGGAAAGTGGTAAAACAAGAAGTTTATTTACTTTTAAAGCAGAGGGTACTTACTTACTAATGTGGGTGTTGTAATATTTATAGTTATCATGATTTAAAGGCAAATCAATGATTTCGTTTTTATTTTGAACTTCATTTATTAACTAAACTGACGTGATTAAGACTTTTACTTAACAGTTTCGTAATCTACACACAAGAAAAGCGTATCAAAATTACCTGTCATACATTGTGTGTCACACTCTATTTCGACTAAAGTTATACATAATTTATTGCAGCTAGCTGCAATTTTTACGAAATAAGATCATTTATAGCGAAAATGATACGACTTTCGAACTATAATTGTATTAAGGGCAACTCCTTAAAAATATTATGTAACATGGAAAATAATACAATCATTACAGTGTTTCTTTTTTTCATAATTTTATAAAAATATTTTAGGCTATTGGCTATTTATTAAATAATTAATTTTCTATTTAAAAAAAGGAAATGTCTTTTTAACTACAGTAAATGTGGCCATGATAATTATTATCTTAATGAAAATAATTAATACACTTTTAAGTTTAGATATCAGAGCATTTTACAGATTTCTAATTACTTAATTTGTCAAAAATACAATAATTGAAACTAATAACCCGGGCAAACTGTAAAAATGGGCCAGATTTTACGTAGAATTTGAATCTGGGGGAACAATTGTTGTCTAATTCAAATAAATAGGCATTGACTCGAACAAATCTGGTGTTTCAATAAAGTCAAAGAAATATTTCTTTGCGTATAAGAATGCATTTGTTAGTAATATTTATTTGGTAGAAATAATGTTTATTTGTAGAAAATAAACTGCTTCCGGGTTATGCCGTGCGTCACGATTTGTTAATGCCGACGTTTCGCGAACCATGTTGCTCGCTTCTTCGGAGCTAACTGAATCCCGGAAGTAGTTTATTTTCTGAACGATTCTGGCCGTGAAAGCCTACGTACTAACTTAACGTTTATTCGTGTCAAAAATTTATGTTTTCAGTTAAAATTTACAAATTCTATAATATGATAAGGGACAAAATTTATAATTATTACGTTAATTGAAAGAATTATGATTATTATAGATAAATTGTGTGGAGAGACTTATTAAAATGTATTTTTAAATCAAAACATAAATATTACTTTAGGGGAGAGTAATTTTTGTTTGTATCCAAATATACTTATTTCACTGAAATAAATATTCCAAATAAAGTCACCGCCACAAGCAAATAAACTAGAGGGTTCAATGAAGTAAATATTGTTTTCGTCCAAATAAACAAATTTAAAAAAAATATTTCTTAAAAACAAGAAATGTTTTCTGCATGTGCACTTAGTTTCGAGAAAACTAGACCCAATTCACAATTTATGTTTTCAGCAATTAGAAATCTTTGAAATGTTCAGATATCGACACTCATAAGTTTGTGGGCATTTTTTTTATTAAGCTAATAACTGCGGTCAGCATACTTATAAAAATGTTGAGTCATACAACTTATGTAGAAACGAGTCAGGAGTATTATATTACAATATCAACAAGCTATCCAAGTATGGAATTTCATCAAAATTAGCCTTAAAATGTTGAAATATTTAGTCCTAATAATATAAGTCCTAATAAATAATCTCCTTTTTTTCAATTTAGTAATTCCTAAAGCAGATTTCAGTTAAATTAGCCATAACATCCTCTCTGTTAAAACGATAAAAGCTGCCCCAGATTCTCATCGATTCAACTTAAAAGATTGAAGAACTTGATGGACCGTTAAAAAGGTAATTCTTTCGCTACAGTAGCACCGAAGAGAAAAAAATATACAGGAGCGCCTAAAATATACCGAATCCAGCAGCGCTAAAAGTTCAAATTACCGAAAGTATTTTTGGATGTCGTTCGGCCCGCGCCATCGATTCGTAGGAACAATTGCTATCGCCGGCCCTCTCCCGTTTTTTGTTTGTTTCTTTTACATTCGCCCGGATCAGCAGTAACTGTTTTCGGCCAATTTAACTTTTCCAATTCATCCCCCCTCTCGCTCCTACTCGTCTCAAGTGTTACCCCCACTTACCCCCAAAAATTTTTTTATTCTTTTTTTCTGATTCCATTCCGACTAAAGCAATACAATTTTATTGGATATCCGTTGATATTAAAGATGTTTCGGGACGATTTTATTTTGTCTGTATATTGACCAGTTTGCTTTTGTTTCTAATTAAATTAAAAGGCGGGGTGGTTTAAGCGGGGGTTTTTGTGTTTTGTTTTTGGGCGGAATTAATGCTACTATATCTGAATTTAAACAGCCATCTATATTCATGTTCGGGGAATTAGCCGGCGTTTTGAAGGATTATGTATTCAATAAGTTTCGGAGTCGCTGCTTTCCCCTGCTTTTCCGCGCAATAAATATGCAAATTGAATAGAATTGCTAAGTATGTTGATGACGCGTACTGTACTGTTTTCGGTAGGTGCTGCGTTAAATGCAGGAATAATTGATTCAGTCGTGCAATATGTTCATCAACTGAAGGATACACAGATAGAAAAGATTGCTTATTTTAAAGAAATGTATTTGTTTGAATTTATTCTTTTGGGTCAAAACATATTTCTTTGACGCCAACAATATTTACTTCATTGAATACTCTAGTTTATTTGCTTGCAGAGAATAATTTATTTGAAATATTTATTTAAGTGGAATAAATATATATGGATACAAACAAAAATTACTTTCCTTTAATGTAATATTTTTGTTTTGATTTAAAAAAAAAACGTTTCTTTACACCAATGAAATATAATTTTGATTCAAACATATAAATTTGTATATAAGGAGAGATTTATTTCGTTTAAAGTAATATTTTGTCATTGGCTTAAAAATAGGTTTACTTCCGCCAAAGAAATCATATTTTGATTAAAATAAATATATTTGTACACAAGAAGAGATTTATTTCCTTTAAAGTAATATTTTTGTTTTGGCTTTAAAATAGGTTTACTTCCACCAAAGAAATCATATTTTGATTCAAATAAATATATTTTTAATGTCATCCAACTGTATTGTTAGATGGCGCTGTAAACTCGCTCCTCGCACTTCGTACATATCGAGAGTATAAAGTGATCGACAGTATAGAACTTATAGTGTACAGTGCCTGCAGGTTCAAGTTGCGATTCCAAATCAGAGTACACTGTACTAACTTAACCTTGACTATATGTTGGGTTGGGAAGACCAAGCACTGGTCGAGGATGTGCGACATCCCAAAAAGGAGCTAAGACACATGGCGCGTCTTCCGAAAAATTCTTGTCTATTAATTCCTTCAACAAATTAATAATTTTAAGCATTTTAACTCGACCAACAATTTTGTTAATTTAAAAAATTTAATTCTTTCACTGAACACAATAATAATTATTTGAAGTAAATAAATCTCATTTCTTATAATACACAAATTGCAAACTTTAACTGGAAACATAAGTTGTTTGACACAAATCAACGTTCTTTCTACCAAACAAATATTTCAAATAAATGCGTTTTTATCCGCAAATAAATATTTCTTTGCCTCTATTGAAACAACAAATTTCTTTGAGTCAATGCATATTTATTTGTATTAAACAAAAATTTCTCTCTGTGTAGATGGCAATTCTGCATCAGCAGTCTATTCAGCAAAGACAATCTAACATGATAACTTGTTATTTTACTCGTACTCGCTTCTAAGTTTGCTTATAATTTTGTTTGAAATCATTTATGCTCTGAGAATATTCATCTCCTTTAAGGGGTAACGCAACTCTAGATTTTTTGGAAAATAACAAAAAAACTGTTTGCTTAAATGATGTCTTGAGATCTTAGAAATGAGGTACAAAACGTTATATGTTGGAAAAGAACAAAAATCATAAATTCTGACCAATGAAAAGAATTAGAAAATGTTTCGCGTGTTATCTGGAGTTTTTATACATACATATATAAGAATTATATATGTATACAAACTCCAGATAACACGCGAAACATTTTCGATTGGTTATATGTTCAGAGATAACAATATCATATAGAGAAGTACGTACAGATTTTACGATAAGTTCGAAACTTTTTGTTTGTTATAAATTTTGTATATATTTAACCTATTTTGTATCAAAAAGTAATAATTTGTGTTCAAACGTGAGCCATTTTGTTTTAAAGCGGAATTTTCTCTACTCGAAGGAAGATCTGGTGATAAATTTAATAATTGTATGTTTAACAATTCCATTCCATGGAGAAAATTTATTGGTATCTACACTCATGGAGCTCGGGCTTTAGCAGAAAAGAATCACAGCCCTCATAAAAAATTAAAACAGTAGCTCCAGAAGCTCAATTCACTCACTGCAAAATCCATCGGGATTTTCTAGTAGCAAAATCTATACCAGACAGACTAAAAACTGTTTTTGATCAAGCAGTAAAAAGATAACATTGTCTTTTCGTACTTAAATCAGAAGTTCAAGTTTTCCATGTAGAAGCTAATTTCGACTTCAAATATTGTTTCTTTGATGAACTGTGGAGTATATTTAGCTGATATTCTTGGAAATTTGAATAATATAAATTTAGTTTTGCAGGGAGAAAAGGTCGTTTATTGTTTATATTATTTTATTATTTTATTTATTGTCAGCATTAGAAGGCTTTCCTGAAAAAAACAATATCATAATAACCAAGTTTAACAGTTGTTTTCCAGAAAAGTATGACAATGAAAATTGGAACAGAACTCCAAAAACTATGACTATACCAGATAACTTCCCTGCCAAAGAGAAACAACAATTGTTAGATACTTCCTCAGACTGATAGAGAATTATAAGATTAATACACACCAATATTTAGATCCAGAGGAAGAGTTATTTTAAAGAAATTGCAGATTAAGATATTTGATTTTTAAAGCCTTTTTGCACCACCAATTTATGTCAAATATAGTTGTCATCAATATTAATTTAAAGGACAAACATAGGACAAAATTAATTTTTGAGGGAAATTTGAGCTTGAAATTAACTTTTCCTGAGAATGAAATTTATAAAAAAAAATATGGGTTTAGCAAAACAATCTCAGTCGCATCAATATTTATAAAGCTTGGTGGCACGGAGAAATTTGATTATTTTTATGTGGCACACGGAACCTAAAAGGTTGAGAACCCCTGGTTTAGATGAAAGTAAATATTTATGTACTTGAAACATTTTCTTTCATTTAAGAATTCTAGTATTCACAATCCAAGAATATACCAATATCAGGCTTACTAGTTTGGGTTAAGCATATAACTTGTGAATCAAGAAGTTTTAATTCTCAATAAAAAAAAATATATTGAATGAAGTAATTGCTTGCGGCACATTTATCTACCTTCAAATGTTCAGGAACATTGTTGCAATTTTAAAGTAATTCGCTTCAAATCGTTGCATTGAGTGTGTACCGTGTAGTGTGGTGCGGCCCAAAACCAAGATTAAATAATTACGTATAATATTTGCTAATAATAAAAGGACCGTCCAGAAGTCTCTTTAATAAAGTATTTATATAGGCAAAACTGGGAGAGCTGAAGGTGATTCATCGCTTAAAATCGTATGAACCAAGATATGAACGTACCGCGTGAATTGGTTATTAGCTGTGTATATTAAGTTGCCTACTAGGTAGTTCGTTCGAGATTAATATTTAATTATTAAAAATACTGTCATTTAATTGTGATAATTGTCCTATCTAATTTATATATCCATCATTAGCATGTTTAACAGAAGCAAAGTGAAAACATACCAACGAAAACATCTTGTTCACATCACACGTTCGCGCTCGAATTGGAGGTTAGGTTGCTACCGCTGTCATTCGTTCTTATGGTTCTAAGAACAGACGTACTTTGTTGTCTTGCCCATTTAAATTATACAGCAGACGTATGAAAAGTATGCTATTTCGTTTTAACACGCGTCAATATTTAGAAATATTCTGTAACGTATGTCTATAATAACAGCTGAAATCTATGAGTAATCTTCAGCTCTCTCAGTTTTGCCTATATTTCTGTGTGTACAGTTTCTACTACTACCTGTATCAGCGATATTATATGTGCTACCAGCACTACCCTTCAATCCGTTCAATAAAATAAATTTGGCGGTTGTTTTGACTATTCTCGCGATGAAATACGATCTTCATAGTTAGGACCAGACAACGTAGTGGGCGTTGGCGACGGAAGGGCTGCGGCCTTAACCCCATTTCTCCGCGAAATAACGGCATTGCGAGAGCCCGGGCTATATTATGCGCCAATGGGCCGAGATTTATCATCATCCCTTCTCCGCCTCTCTAGCACATACAATTTTATTCATTCCTTAATTTACATTTTAAAAGCCGACTGAGAAGGGAAATTTATAACTCGGGTATATCACGGTGGAAAGAACGGATGAGGAACTTACTGTGAGCAATTGGAAAACGACGCTATCTCAGCGTGGCACACTGGGCATCTACCGGTATACCTACGTATAATTCCGCTATAGAATAAGAAATTTGACCGGTGCGAAGATATATGGGATGTATTTGGGAGTTATGAAATGTCCTAGGTGGGGTTTTATGGTTTGGAATGGTCAATTTATTGGTTGAAGCCAGAGCGGGAGAAGTGATACATTGTTTTGTGATACAGCGTTATTAAAAAAATATATTACTCCAAAATGGATACTTAACAATTCAGAGGAAAAGAATTGAAATGGTTTGAAAACCATTTAACAAAGTGGAGACGAAAAGTTATAGTTGGATAAATCTGTGTCATATTAGGCATTATGCTGAAATTTACCAGCAATATAATAATAATAATAATAATAATAATAATAATAATAATCCACGCCTTAACATCCCCCAACAGCTTCTAGAAAAACGCGTCGCACAGTGGGGTATTTGACCTCAAAACCTGGCCAAAATTATATTTTCACCTAAAAAGGCTTTAGATATGTTGTTTTATTTATGTATAACATTTTAACCGTCATACTAAGAATTTGAAGGTTAATAACTTAATAAACACAATAAAACAGTACAAAATAGGAAAAAGCAGACTGTATTAAAAATTGTTCTTCACTACACTACACCTATTGTAAATTAATTACTGCTACAACATTTGTCATCAATATTTTTTGTGATTTTATTTCTATTGTGTTTTACCGTGTCAAATTAATAAAATAATATATGGCATGTCCAGTTTAAATACGCGGCATATACGGATTTAAAATTGAAAATACATGTCGTTTTTGAGTTATATGAGATAACATCTTTGGGTCTGTTATGTTGTAAGAAAATCCTGAAAAAAGTTTCATTTTTAAAGACCGGTGGTAGAGGAAGAAAATGAAAGTTTACACCAGTCGATATTGTGTATTGAAACGGTACATACGCTATTCATGCTGTTTTCCGTTCGATGCATTCCTTTTAAGACGTGATAGTAGAGGCAATCAAGAACCTATTTTGCCATACTTATCACTATAAAATCTATTATTCTTAGTATTATTTCAAAATTGTCTAATATGTATACTTATTGCTTCCATGAAAACTTTCAAAATTTGATGATTCTTCAAGCTGAAACGGTCGTTTTTTAGTGGTATGACCCTAATACGCATGTTTTGAACCCGCATTCGCATTTCGCATAAAAACATTTATCGAAAACGCCTAACTTGTTTTTTATTCACAAACTTACTATTGTCTCTCCTCAACAAGAATCCAAATTAAAGCAGTGAACTGTGTATGCGAATAGGTGCTTTTGATGTATTTTCTTGCCTTGAATATGAATCCGATTGGCTTCAAGCAACCAATTTCCAAGAAAGGCATATACAAGTACATAGTTTAAGGGTTTTTTCGGATGATTTTTAAGAGCCTAGGTCATCGGGGTTGTTTGCTTACATGATCCAAAACGGAAAAATATACGTACATAACGGCATTTACAACATACAAGATGCATTGAACATAAAGTTGTCAATATCTCGATAACCGTAACCATTTGTATATAGCTAAATATGGTTAAATATGTTCTAAATTACCTCTACTGTCACGGTATCAAGAAATTGCACCAAATTACATATAAGCCGGTACATCAATTTTTGGATTTTCCTGTAGAACGTATTAGAAATGAAATCACAAAAACCGCATCCGCCCCTATCCGCAGCAGATTTTCGAGTAGATTTTCCAGTAGTTGTAATGTCAAATAGGTATACTATAATTTGAACCACTTTCAAAAGCTTAACAAAGCTAAACACTAAACTAAAGCACTCAAGTTCTGCATAAAATTGTTTTTTTTTATAACAGCAAATATTCTCGGCCCTGTAATAAACAAAATTGTAGGTAAATTTTAATAAAAATAATGTCGAATGAAAGTTCATACTTGGTTCTAAAGAATGTATAAAAAAAGTCACATTTATCGTTAAAATACAAAATTGCAACCGTTTTTAAGAGTCAACTTATGTGCATATATGTTCAGCCATAGTAAAATATGTATAACTTTTGGCTGACAAGGACACGTGGCTCAGGTAAACCCAGAAACTGGTTTACTTTTTGGAATTTAACAATTTAGAAATTTGATTTATGGCCAGCTTTTTGGGTCTAATACCTCAATGTGCGTCGGTAGTATCGGTGTAATAAATTCTACAAGAAACGGTAGAAACATACTTTTTAAAACTCCCTTTCTATATGAATTCATTGAAATATAATAATTTAATCAACATAAGCACCTAGATCTATACGTTCTCTGCACTGTATCCAAATCTCATATTCCTAATTTAAAGGGTTACCGAAAATTATCAATTGAATAGACACATCTCTTTGCGCCGCCTTAACGCAGGAAATTTTGACCTGAGAATACCATAGGTTATCAAATCGTAAAACTTTCGAGAATCAAACAACTGTTTCATGTGCTGATTTTATATACTCAAAGGTTTCAAAACATAAAGGAAAAAAATGAGTTTTTCAACCGATTACATGACAACCTCCGCATAAATATTACAACTGCAACAAAATCGAGCACTGCTCTAAGTTAACTAATATTGAGACATTAAACAAGGAACGTTACTTACCTACTTAAGTATATAAATGTATAAATAATAAATTGCCAGCAGTTCGCCAATTTTAAGTATTTGATTAGTTTAATACAAAATAAAACAAGTCTATTGTAATTAATGATATTTTTTTAACTAAATAAATTATCATATTATCATTAAAGTTTTATCTGAAAAAGTTATTTAAACATTTAAGAGTTATTAAATACGAAATTGTAACCACCTATTCATAAAAAATAGACTACTTAGGCAAGAGTAAACTAAAAATGCTTACTTCTGCCTTTAAGACATTTTTTTATTATAAATTAAATTTTGGTCTATTTGATAAAGACAATTTCCTTTTTAAATCGATTGTGATTTATTATGATTAATTTATCATTTATTTATTATTTATTTGTCTCTAAATAGGAACCGACAAAAATGGCTTCTCCCTTGGTTACTCGGTGATTTTTTATTATTTTTTATTTTTGGGCGTTCGTTTTAACGAATTTTCGGATTATCGACGCTCTACTGTAGCTGGAACGTTTCCATAAATTGCTCCCTTAACATGACACGAAATAAATAAATAGAACAGGCGATTTAGCTGGCTAAGGCAGTAGACCACTACTACCAATCACAGGACTCACTAATAGTCTTTAAATAATTTAAAACATTCCCTAAATAAATAATAAAAATTGTTCAAAAAATGTTCAAACGTGCAAAGAAATTGCTAGGGAAACGATCTATCGCTGTCGTCATCTCCATGGCTTAATAAATAATACTATTTTATGGCAGACCGATATAATACTATTTTGTGAACTGCCTTGGACAAACTCAAACATATTGGTGGGAAATTTATTATCATCTAAACAACAAACGTTAAATTAAAATAATCAACGAAAGATCAAAACATATTTTATTCATTAATGTATCATTATTGAATGTTGATTTCTGACAAACAAAATTCGTACCTTTAAATACTACCCGTCTTTTTGAAAGCCATTTTTGATATTAGATTTGTCCCAGTCTATGATCATCGAGGCACGATACAATCTTCTGCGATCGTCGTACCGCTACAGAATTCCTACTGTATTCACTAGACATGTGACAAAATCTAAAAATGCTACAGTTGCTACTTTCAAAGTTTCTCACATGCTCGCAAAAAGCAAAATTAAATTGTTGTGAAGACTGAGGTAATACAGTGCTTCTTATTTTAAGAAAACGTCCTGTTTTCAAGGGAAATCTCTGCCAACATTACAATAACAATTACCGTTTCTCAAAAGATCGATGATTCGCTTTAGTTAACCCGGAAGAATTTAACTGCAAACTCCCTAATAATAAAAAAATATTATATTTCCCTAAGACTTGGGTTAGGTATGTCGACGATATTTTTGCCATTTTTGACACCAAGAAGTGCAGTATTCAAGATTTTCTTCTCGTTTTGAATTCTAAATTCAACACCATTAACTTTACTGTAGAACAAGAAGTTAACGGCCAACTTCCATTTTTAGATACTCTGATAGTCAGGAATAGCAAAAATATAATAGAAATTGACGTGTATCGGAAAGATACTAACACAATCAGGTTTATCCCTAATGATTCGCAGCATCCTTTTCAACAAAAATTGTCTTTTATTAGTTGTTTAGTAAATAGGTTATTGAAATTTCCTTTGTCCGCAGATAGATATCAGCAAGAATGATTGTTTATTAAGAATGTTGTCGTACATAATGGGACCCTGAGAAAATAGTTGATAGAATGATTAAGAAGCAGAATCAAAAAATGTATGTAAATCAAATATCTACTTTAAATACTTTGTCTGTAGAAAAGAAGAAATATGTTAAAATACCGTTCGATTGTGCATATACAAGGGGTTTGAGAAGTATTTTTACATCACAAAATCTCTGTATAACATATTCGACTCATAATAGCATAAAGAACCTTCTTGGAAACCCAAAGGATAAGGTAGATGTACTTGATAAATCTGGCATATATTGTATCAAATGTCATGACTGTGAAAAAGAATACGTAGGCCAGACTAGAAGAACAATTTTAACTAGGTTCAAAGAACATGTAGCTCATTTTAAATATAATCCTTTTGAAAAATCTAGTGTGGCTCAACATATTTTAGACACAGGTCATAAAGTAGTTGTAGATGACTTAAAACTTGTTAAAGCTGTGTCAAATAATAGGGAACTAAACAGCTTGGAAAGTATCTTTATTCACTTGAATAGAGATAAATTAATAAATTCAGACAGGGGTCCTATACCTAGTTCGCCATTGTTTGACCTGCTTTAATTAAAACTTGTTTTTTACGCTTCAATGATCAAAATTCACTGAGGTGTGAACAACAAATGGGTATATATAGGGTAATTTTTAACATGGACGTCACTTCCACTAGTGATTTGCTTGGACAATATCCAGTAAAGATACTATGAAGTGCTAATCTCTCTTTTCCTCTTTTTAGGTTCTACTGAAGATGGCAACATAGTTGCTGAAATACGTATTTAGGTTTCTAAAATACTTGTTGTGGTTCGGGGTTTATAATTTTATTATTAAGTTCGCCACAGTCTCCAAAATATTGTCATGCAAACTCCCTGTTAAAAAAAAATCAACAATGTTCATTAAACTCGTAAACCACACGCAGATCCTGCGATATCTAACATAAACCGACACAGACAGACCTATGTTCGCAGACTTCTAGTATAATCGCAAAACCAATAAAACCCTTCGCTATTCTTAGCGAGATTACAACCGAGAAAATGTTTATTTTAGACCAATAAAACCTCTATCTCGCCATCTTTGCCGTTGATAGAGTTATTCCTCGAAGACGGCATCTCTTAATTACCAAAAAGGTGACTGTAGAGCGCCCTCGGCTTGCTGGGTTCGGAGACAAAAGCCGTGGAAAACGTGGAAATTAGTAGTTTCCATAGCGGACGCATGGAGGCGGTCCCGCCCTCCAAGAAAGCGTCGGCTAATTTAATTCATTACAACCCTTAATTATGCAGAGCGTAATATACCCAGCCGTAAGCGGAACCCATTTCACCCCTTCGCGAACAACCCCCTACCCTCTAAGCGGGAGGGCGAAGGGAGGCGCTCTGGCACCTGCAACACTCCTCAAGTTTTGCTTTTGAGGCGGTATGGGTGTGTAAGTGAGAATAGCGACTTCCAGGAATGTTACTGGTATTTATTTTCATTGCCTTGATGTGGGAGATGTTGAGAGACAAAGAAAATGTGGAAGGGTGGGGTGTGTTAAGTGAAATTGTATGTTAAGAATTTAGAATTCTAGAATTGTGTTTTTTTGTTTAATGGATTATTAATAACACTATTTAAAAAAATAGGGGACAGTGCAAATTTAAGTATAACTTAAAAATAACTAAGAGTTGTAACATTGGAATTTTTGTAATTTTCTTTAGCTAAAGATATGCCGTTGAAGTATACCAAATTTGATTTGTCTAGAACGATTATTTAAGAAATTATAGGTTTCGAAAAAACTAGTCCTCTAGATTTTTTGAGCAGTCTAGCAGCAGTATTTAGTAGTAGTGTTTCGAAGTAGTATGTACCTTCAACCAAGTACAATTTTGTCAACTGCAACAATATCAATAAGAAATCGACATGGTAAAATATTTTCAAACATCAGACATGTGGGTTTCCAGATATAGAGTTGAAAACGTTATATACGAGAAAAGGCGTTCAAGTTTGCGAAACGCAGAAAAAAACTCGTTTCTTACCTGGAGAATTTCTACGGCAAGAAATTTTAACGAAATATGTGAGAATAAATAGTGTCGAATAACATTGCAAATACTGTACAAAAAATACATTCTTCTGCCCAGCAAAAAATTGTTTTCGAGCACTACGCCGTACTGCTAACATTATGTTATCATAGTAAATTTTAGACTCCACAGAGAGAAATTTTTGTTTGATTCAAATAAATATGCATTGACTCAAAGAAATTTGTGTTTTAATAGAGGCAAAGAAATATTTATTTGCGGATAAAAGCGCATTTATTTGAAATATTTGTTTGGTAGAAAGAACGTTGATTTGTGTCAAACAACTTATGTTTCCAGTTAAAAAGTTTGCAATTTGTGTATTATAAGAAATGAGATTTATTTACTTCAAATAATTATGATTGTGTTGAGTGAAAGAATTACATTTTTTTAAATTAACAAAATTGTTGGTCGAGTTAAAATGCTTAAAATTATCAATTTGTTGAAGAAATTAATAGACAAGAACTTTCAGAAGACTCGCCATGTGCCACCTCCTTTTTGGGGTGTCGAACATCCTCGACCAGTGCTTGGTCTTCCCAACCCAACATATAGTCAAGGTTAAGTTAGTAAAGTGTACTCTGATTTGGAATCGTAACTTGAATCTGCAGGCACTGTACTCTATAAGTTCTATACAGTCGATCACGCGGCTTTATACTCTCGATATGTACGAAGTGCGAGGAGAGAGTTTACAGCGCCATCTAACAATACAGTTGGATGACATTAAAAATATATTTATTTGAATCAAAATATGATTTCTTTGAAAGTAAACCTATTTTAAAGCCAAAACAAATATATTACTTTAAAGGAAATAAATCTCTTCTTGTGTACAAATATATTTATTTTAATCAAAATAAAATTTCTTTGGCGGAAGTAAACCTATTTTTAAGACAAAGACAAAATATTACTTTATTTCATTGGTGTAAAGAAACGTTTTTTTTTTTAAATCAAAAGAAAAATATTACTTTAAAGGAAAGTAATTTTTGTTTGTATCCATATATATTTATTCCACTTAAATAAATATTTCAAATAAATTAATCTCTGCAAGCAAATAAACTAGAGTATTCAATGAAGTAAATATTGTTGGCGCCAAAGAAATATGTTTTGACCCAAAAGAATAAATTCAAACAAATACATTTCTTTGAAACAAGAAATCTTTTCTATCTCTGTATATATGACCGTAATATACAATAATAACTTATGGTTTTAATACAAAATACTAATTATTATGAATTCGTGTTAAAAATTTAATACAAAACGGTTTAAACCTTTTTTAAACTATTTTCAACAACAGTATTCACTTGTAATTACTATTAAAAATACAACATATCATTTTAAAGATATTTAAACAATTTTTATTACTGTTTATTGATTCTCCAGTTTCTCAAGAATCATAGAAACTTATTTCTGCCAATGAACAAATTAAAATCAACAAATTGTGGACTGTTATAAACTTTTAAGAAATCGTCTGAATTTTTTTGGACTCTTTTTGGCTCTTAACTTTTCACTGTTTAATACCAGCGATATTACACAGTTAGACAAATTTGTTAAATTCAAATAAATATGCATTGACTCAAACAACTCTGGTCTTTCACTAGGGGCAAAGAAATTTGTGTTCGCGGATAAAGGTGCGTTTGTTTACAATATTTCTTTGGTAGAAAGAACGCTTATTTGTGTCTAGCAACTGATGGTTTCGGTTAAAACTTACAATTAGTTTATTATAAGGAACGAGATTTATTTAGTCTAAATAATTATGATGTTGTATTCACACTAAAAATATATTTGTTTGACGCAAAATATGATTTCTTTGGCGGAAGTAAACCTATTTTTAAGCCAAAGTTACCAGTTATTACTTTAAAGGAAATAAATATTTTCCTGTATCCAAATACATTTCTTAGAAATAAAATTAGATTTCTTTGATGAAGATTAACGTTTTTTTTTTAATCGAAACAAAAATATTCCTTTAAAGGAAAGTAATTTTTGTTTGTATATAAATATTTTCATTTCATAGTTAGATATACTGTTTGAAAAATATAATTTTTGCCGTCAAAAGTGGTCTTATTACTAAATTATCAATTTTCAGGTTTTGACGGTTTCATATGTCGAAATTATATATTTTTTAATTAAGTTTGTAGCGAAACATGTGCCGTCGGTGAGCTTGGCTTGATTAGCAACATGAATTGTCACCTAAAATATAAAGGAATAAATCAACAAATTTTGATTTAATATAAATACTTTTTTTATGGTAATACAACAATTTTAAAGTTGATTATTCCCTACATTATTTACACCTGTATATGTTTGAAAATATACATAAAATAACTATTTTTTGCAAGTATTTAGTTCCAAATCATTATTTAGATTTTATTCAATTTCAATACGAAAAAACAATTCAAAAGAAAAAAAAATATTATACGAAAAAAATTATTATACAATCGTCATAATTTATCAAAGTACAATTTCTTAACATTATATTTACAACATTTTAGAGCATACAACACAAAGGTAGCCATACTCTGATGCCTATTGCTTTTGAGTTATTACTTTATTTGACAACGTTCTATATGTATGCGATGTGATATGATGAAATTCTATTTATAATGCAAGCTTCTTTCAATTTTAAGATAAAGAACAACTAGTTCGCATACAGCGTGTTCCTATTAGATTACATCAATACACAGTTTTTAGTGTAATATCCATTTACTTATTGAAGCACCTTATACATGGTTCCATTTTTGGAATCTACGTATTTTCACATAAAAAATAACTTGCTGTGCAATAATATATTGTTTTCAAATACCTCGACACCGGTAGGCCGAACACTCAGTATATTATTCTAGTAGGGTTTCTAGAAATCGTTTAGTTTAATATAAAACTTAAAAAAATATTATGTAGCAATTGGTATATTTTTATTTAAAAAAAAAATAAAATAAAATAAAAAACGTATAAGGAAATATTATGCAAAAAATTGGAAATAAAATAAGAACGGTTACAGTTACGTATTTTTACCAGTTCTTGTGATTTGAAGTTAAAATAATCAAATATGACAGAAACTAGTTAAAGTAGCAACATGTCTTTCTTAATATAAATTAAAAACAGCTCAAGAGGTAGAAAGTAATACATAGGATGTTCATAAACCCAAAAACTTATCTAAATGCCATCTGAGAATGACGAATTTCTTTACCAGGTGCTTAAACATTCACCCCAAGAAACAATTCCACAGACCAGACATACCAACACCCCTCATAAGACATCACCAAAAAAGGGCCATCCAATTCACCCAAGTACACGCTAAAATATTAAGACGCAAGCGAATTCCTTTGCTCTCCTTTCTCTCGCGAAACGTATGCATTTTTGATAAGGGTTTTGTCGGCGCGCGGGTAGCAAAAAAAAAACACCAAGGACTGCCAACTTAAGAGAATTGTCATCCGTGACTAGTGTATCCCGGTGTAGCCCTAACGACCCACGGTTCATGTTTTATGTATTGGCAACCCTGTCCGTTTCCTTTCTTTAACAAGGCGAAGGGCCCAGTCGTACGAATACATCCACAAACGGAATCGATAAATAAATTCATGGGGATTCGCAATGGTGGAGGAACGCTTTCGAATTGGTCGTTTCGGAGCTGAATTCAAAGTGGGGTCTCTTTGTATCTCGCGCGGAGTTGTCCCTTTGTTAGTACATTTAGCGAAGGGTTGATATTAAGGGTAGTTACGTTGGTAGACCATTAGTAGCGTGAAGTTAGATGTTGAGAATGGAGTAGTTTGAAACATTCCTGGAGGTAATAAAATGCATACTAAAAATTGATAAAATCCTGGAAAAATTGATAGCAAAGCTCTGGCAAGAAGTTCTGTTCTCAGTAGGAACAAGCCACACAATGCGTTAAAAAGACCTGAAGCTATATGCATAACAAACATTTAAGCAGTTTACGATCCAGATGAATTTGAATTAAACCTCACCTTATAGAAACAAATTATTTGATAATTTGGAACGTTGAAACGTTTACGATTAACAGACAAGACTGTCATTCTAGAGGCTTATTAGGTCAGTGATTACGAATTTGATATCAGAATTGCCGAATTCAAAATGATCTAATGTCTAATGACTACAGAAGACAAAACTAGATACAATTTGGAATTTATACCATGGCATTCTATGGAAAAAAGCATACTAGAAACTGTTATCATGTTAGTTCACGTTCTTTATATTCATTATTAGTTTGCTCTTATCAATTCTGGAAAGTTTTATCAAAATTCTTAGGATATTTCCAGAGTTGTGAATCTATGACTATGTTTAGTGCAATTCTTACAGATTTTGTTTAATTTAAAAAATCGTACCGGCTTCACAGGCGACTGATGTGAGTTACTACGTTCTTTATATTGATTATTAGTTTCCTTTTATCAATTCTGGAAAGTTTTATCAAAATTCTTAAGGTATTTCCAGAATTGTGAATCTATGACTATGTTTAGTGCAATTTTTACGGATTTTGTTTAATTTAAAAAATCGTACCGACTTCACAGGCGACTGATGTGAGGTACTACATTCTTTATGTTGATTATTAGTTTCCTTTTATCAATTCTAGAAAGTTTTATCAAAATTCTTTGGATATTTCCAGAGTTGTGAATCTATGACTATGTTTAGTGCAATTTCTACAGATTTTGTTTAATTTAACTTAATGATTTTGTATAATTTAAAAAATCGTACCGGCTTCACAAGCGACTGATGTGGGTTACTACGTTCTTTATATTGATTATTAGTTTTCTTTTATCAATTCCGGAAAGTTTTATCAAAATTCTTAGGATATTTCCAGAGTTGTGAATCTATGACTATGTTTAGTGCAAATTTTACAGTTATTGTTTAATTTAAAAAATCGTACCGACTTCACAAGTGACTGATGTGGGTTACTACGTTCTTTATATTGATTATTAGTTTCGTTTTATCAATTCTGGAAAGGTCTATAAAAATTCTCAGGATATTTCCAGGGTTGTGAATCTATGACTATGATTAGTGCAATTTTTACAGATATTGTTTAATTAAAAAAAAAACGAACCGAGACTACACAGGCGACTAATGTGAGTTACTACGTTCTTTATATTGATTATTAGTTTCCTTTCATCAATTCTGGAAAGTTTCATCCAAATTCTTAGGATATTTCCAGAGTTGTGAAACTATGACTATGTTTAATACAATTTTTACAGATTTTGTTTAATTTAAAAAATCGTAACGACTTCACAAGCGACTGACGTGAGTTACTACGTTCTATATATTGATTATTAATTTCCTTTTATCAATTCTGGAAAGTTTTATTAAAATTCTTAGGATATTTCCAGAGGTGTGAATCTATGATTATGTTTACTGCAAATTTCACAGCTATTATTTAATTTAAAAAATCGTACCGACTTCACAAGTGACTGATGTGGGTTACTACGTTCTTTATATTGATTATTAGTTTCCCTTTATCAATTCTGGAAAGTTTTATCAAAATTCTTAGGAAATTTCCAGAGTTGTGAATCTATGACTATGTTTAGTGCAACTTCTACAGATTTTTTTAATTTAACAGAAGACAAAACTAGATACAATTTGGAATTTATACCATGGCATTCTATGGAAAAAAGCATACTAGAAACAGTTATCATGTTAGTTACTACGTTCTTTATATTGATTATTAGTTTCCTTTTATCAATTCTGGAAAGTTTTATCAAAATTCTTAGGATGTTTCCAAAGTTGTGAATCTATGACTATGTTTAGTGCAATTTTGACAGTTATTGTTTAATTTTAAAAATCGTACCGACTTCACAAGTGACTGATGTGGGTTACTACGTTCTTTATATTTATTATTAGTTTGCTTTTATCAATTCTCGAAAGTTTTATCAAAATTCTTAGGATATTTCCAGAGTTGTGAATCTATGACTATGTTTAGTGCAATTTTTACAGATTTTGTTTAATTTAAAAAATCGGACCGACTTTAAGCGCGACTGATGTTAGTTACTATGTTCTTTATATTGATTATTAGTTTCCTTTTAACAATTCTCGAAAGTTTTATCAAAATTCTTAGGATATTTCCAGAGTTGTGAATCTATGACTATGTTCAGTGCAATTTTTACACAATTTGTTTAATTTAAAAAATCGTACCGACTTCACAGGCGACTGATGTTGGTTACTAAGGTATTTATATTGATTATTAGTTTCCTTTTATCAATTCTAGAAAGTTTTATCAAAATTCTTAGGATATTTCCTGAGTTGTGACTCTATGACTAAGTTTAGTGCAATTTTTACAGATTTTGTTTAATTTAAAAAATCGTACCGACTACACAGGCGATTGATGTTAGTTACTACGTTCTTTATATTGATTATAATTTCCTTTTATCAATTCTGGAAAGTTTTATCAAAATTCTTAAGATATCTCCAGAGTTGTGAATCTATGACTATGTTTAATGCAAATTTTACAGTTATTGTTTAATTTAAAAAATCGTACCGACTTCACAAGCGACTGATTGGAGTTACTACGTTCTTTATATTGATTATTAGTTTCCTTTTATCAATTCTGGAAAGTTTTGTCTAAATTCTTAGGATATTTCCAGAGTTGTGAATCTATGACTATGTTTAGTGCAAATTTTACAGTTATTTTTTAATTTGAAAAATCGTACCGACTTCACATGCGACTGATGGGAGTTACTACATTCTTTATATTGATTATAAGTTTCCTTTTATCAATTCTGGAAAGTTCTATCAAAATTCTTAGGATATTTCCAGAGTTGTGAATCTATGACTATGTTTAGTGCAAATTTTACAGTTATTATTTAATTTAAAAAATCGTACCGACTTCACAAGTGACTGATCTGGGTTACTACGTTCTTTATATTGATTATTAGTTTCCTTTTATCAATTTTGGAAAGTTTTATCAAAATTCTTAGTATATTTCCAGAGTTGTGAATCTATGACTATGTTTAGAGCAATTCTTACAGATTCTATTTAATTTAAAAAATCGTACCGACTTCACAAGTGACTGATGTTAGTTACTACGTTCTTTATATTGATTATTAGTTTCCTTTTACGAATTATGGAAACTTTTATCAAAATTCTTAGGATATTTCACGCTCTTTCATCTTTTGCTTGTTAAGACAGAGATTCATATAAAAAAAGACTTACCTTGCACAGTCCGCCGCAAAATTCTGGGATATCTGGCCCAAGATGAGGGCCAAAACCGCAAGAAACTGATGCATCCCGAGCAGCTCTATATGACCGACATGATACCGAAAACCCTAAAACAAGAAAAGAAAAATAACTGTCATGAAATACTGTATATAATATATGAAGAAAACACATATAAATCATTGTAATTATCACAAATTAAATCAACTAGTTCATTAATATTAACGTTGAAACACTAGAGAAAACCAAGTGACGTCAAAATTACCTAAATTACCTCATTAACACCAGAAAATTATAATCGACCAATCTGGTGGAGGCGCGGGAATTATTTTAAAAAAATCAGTTCTAAAACCCCGGAAAATAAAAAAAATCAGACAGCATCCAATTAATAAAATCCAGAATCGCACTTATATAATTTCTAAAGCATCCGGGAGCATTCGGGCCATTAGGGCAGAGGGCGCGATAACTCGCTCGAATTCTAAGTAGGCGTAATCTCTCCTTGACAGAAACAACTGCCGGCCGTAATCTGCGTTCACGCGATTTTTCCCCCGTAAACTCCACGGCTATCTAGATGAAATCCATTCAACCCCTCTTTCGTCTTGAATACGACGATAATTACGTCGAATTTGTGGATATAATCAGAAATAAATTCTTCTTGAGATATCTATCTATTATTATTACATGTTAGGTTGGTAATATTGGGGGTTAAGTTTTCTTTGTAATGCGGTAAAGCGCGGGGTGGTTTCGATTTCTGGTCACGTAGGCTTTGGAACAATTTGTACCGCAAATCCCCGCCGCCTGTGCTTTTCGGAGCTTTTTTTTTCTTTTGTTTTCTCGTAGGGTCCCGAGAATACGTGATCTCATTCTGGAAGGCTGCGACTTGGGCTATATATTACGAACTCGAGTGTTGTTCTTGTTATATATATCTTGGGGCGGTATTGGGGGGAAGGAATCTTGTAAAATTAACTGATTTATGAGTTGTTGTGCAATAACAATGATATAAAACGCAAACTTACAAACAAATTTTTGGGAACTGGATCTGTTTTACCTATAAAGACCGCTATTACTAGTTGCGTGCAGTGTTTTTGTATATAAGGTAGAGAATAAGTGGAGAATAAACAACAAAATTTCAAAAAATACAAACTATTTTATTTAGTTATACTAAATGTACATATAAACAAAAAAGATAAATAAATACAATAGTTACTTTGGTACGGCTTCATAACACAAAAATGTTTAATAGAGGATAGGAGTTAAATAAGAACTTTAATTTTGCAAGATTATTTACTTTAGTACTAGTTTAGATCATAGATCAACTTAAAATCATCTTTAGCCAAAAGCCAGAAAAACACAAAACAATCAGAAAAAATCATGCACAATAGTAACAGAAAAGATCACTTAAATATGCCTTTAAAATGTATAAAAATGTTAAACTTACAGTCAAAATTAATTATAAGAGGCACAAGACATCAGACAACAGAATGATGCGTCAGTGATATTTTATGTTACAATTATGCGTTATTTCTTTTGATTGTTTTGTGTTTGTCTGGTGTTATGGCTAATGATGATCTGTTTCATAAAAATCCGGGTTAGATTGTCAGTAATTGTTCTTATAGCAGAAACAAAACTGACTGTGGTGTAGGCACATCTGATATAATTTTAATTCAATAAGAATAACCATTCATACAAATGCACCACATACATCTTGTTATCAAAATGATTGCGTTATTAAATAAAAATTATTAAAACTTAAATAAATAAAATAATTTATACCTCAAAATCAAGAAACACTGCAAAGGTTAGTTTAAATTGACAAACAAACAAATATGAGCGAAATAAATTAAAAAAAAATATGTCATCTCGTTTACACTGGATTATTTATTGGAGTTTAAAGGATGCATAGGGGGCATTCTTTCTGAAGTGTCCCAATCCAAAAATATAAAGTTTTCGGATATAGTTGAAACTTTGGAGAATTATTGTACTGAATAACAGTAACAAATACCTAAAATATTAGCTCATGAAAAAAAATATTGAGGAAATTACTAGGGGTTGAAGTTTGGACGTTTTGAGTGACACGGTCATTTTTAGATTAGTGTAACTCCAATAAATCTTTATATATTTTATTTTTTATTTAGTGCATTTTAAAGCATTTTTCATGAACTTTTTAATGTTCACAAAAAAAAATTAAAAACAAAAATCTAACACGTTTTTTTAACAAGTAATTTTGTATTTCGATTTTTGATTTTAATATTTTTTAAAATAGTTTCATTCGAAAGCTGAGACTTTTTCCTATACAATGAGTAAAGATGAAAGTGGGACAAAAGTGGGTTTGGGAGAAAATTGTTTATTCTTGTTTCTTTTTCAGCTGAAATGGAGCAAGTAAAAGGGGCCTTCGATTGTTATATTTGGAGGAATAAATGCATAAATCCTTTTAGAAAACTTGGCCACACATCATCTGATTTACGTGGTATATCACTTAAATGACACGAACAGTTTCCGTTTCGCCCTAAATCTTCGAAAATTAATAACTAAGTAAACGCAGCACCCGCGCTAAAAACGCCATCGTCAATAATTGCTTCTAGAACTTCGACTTCCGACCTATGATTCCCGTCAACGCAAGCTGTTTTTAGAGGAAACATATTCGATGCAAAATCATTATCTCTATTATGATCAGATTCTTCGATTTCCGACTCATTGTCACAAATGTCCATTTCAGAACGAATGATATAATTAGGCAGAGCTGTATCAAGAACAGAAGAATTTGACTCTGCATTCAAATTATCTGTCTTTAATGTATAAAGTTCTTTTCTACATTTAGAAGAAATGTTCGAAGACTTTGATATAGATGGAAACTGTTCTTGTAGTTTAAGTGATATACCACGTAAATCAAATGATGTGTGACCACGTTTTCTAAAACTATTTATCCATTTATTCCAACAAATATGAAAATCGAATTCACCTTTTACTTGCTCCATCCATTTAAGACAGAAAAAGAAACAAGAAGAATCAAAAACAACACAAATACGATATAAAAAAATCCAGAAAAAGAAATTCGACTTGAAACAGACCTACCTCGCCCTGCTTTCAGAGTGAAGGTTTTTCTGTGGTTTTCCTTTACTCCTCGGCGAATGCTGAAAGCCAAACAAGTTAAGACGTGCTACAGACGCGGGCCATAATAATGATAATTCGGGCCTGCCGATGCCCCAGTAGTGGCGAAAGCTGTTGGGGGATGTTGAGCCGTGGATTATTATTATTATTAAATGTTACTGAAGTAGACAAATGGGTGACCTACGCGCCACGGACTGGACGCTGGCGTTGGCCTATGAAGCGCGGGTGCTCCGTTTGCTTAGTTATTAATTTTCTCCCAAACCCACTTTTGTCCCACTTTCATCTTTACTCATTGTATAGAAAAAAGACTCAGCTTTCGAATGAAACTATTTTAAGAAATATTAAAAATACTCAAATGGGACAAAAATCGAAATACAAAATTACTTGTTAAAAAAACGTGTTAGATTTTTCCGAAATCTTCATATATCACATGTTTTCATTTTTATATGAATCCGACAATTATTTACATGTTTAGTCGCCATATTAGATCCACCATTTTTAATTCTAAAAATCCGAATCCTGATTTGGAATCAGAGTGCCCAAAAACCCCTTACGAGAATGAGTCTTCTTAAGACTCGAGAGATGAAGATACCTAGTTTACACTATTTTGTAGCCCAATGCCAATGGCCCTATAGATGAAAAAACTGATAAAACCTAAACGGAATAACGAAATAATAAATACTAAAAAAAATCTTGACACTGATATCGAGAATTGTTCCAAAAATGTAGGAGTCCAAATATGCGCGAAGTTTAATTAGCTTTTATAGATTTTAACCCAAAGTGCACCGGTTGTCGCTGCACTGAGATGGCAGTAGTCGCAAGGGCGGGTGCTGGGACCCCGGCGCTCGGCTCTAGCAATGATATAAAGCGATTGGACTGGACAAGTGCACCGGAGTTATTACTCCATGTGGTGTAAGTTACTTTAAATTATTATTATAAAGAAATATTACTTAATATGTATGGCCAGCACGTAGTCCTGATCTAAAAATTATGGATTTTTATTTTTAGGGTTGATTAGCGCAAATTATTTAGAGTGAACCATTACAACCGAGCTGAATTGAAACTTTCTTCAACATTCACTCTATACTAACTAAAAATTCTGCGCACTGTCCAATCAAACGGCATTTCTGAAAACCCCAGCCCAATTACAGGGCTCTATATAAAAGTTATTGCGGTACTATAAACGCCCGAAAAGCAAAATTGACTGCTCGAATTTCCAACCGGGGCGGAACAGAGATAAAGGTAATTCGAAAATTAAAATGCGGAATGGCTTCATTTAGGTCTCGCTCTGTCGAAGCCCTAAGGCACCGCTCTGGCAAATTTGCAATGTGCGCCACCAGTTTTAAAGCCGTGTATGGAGCAAATTGCAAATCGATTCTCCATTCTGAAAAGCGTTTTTTTTACTGTGGAATTTCCTGTAGAAGCGATTAACGTTAAAAAAGCGTTTATATCATAATTAGGATGCGGGAAAATGTTTAGTTTTGATAATATTACAATCTTCTACAATCATCTACAATCGGTTGGATCGAAAACAGTACAAGTCCAAAAAGTAGATTCTCAAAAAATTAACAGAATAGTTTTGTCAGTGCTATATCTTGAAAAGTATAGCATTTAGCTATTTTGCGCCAGCAGACAAAATATAAAGACGTTCACAGAGAATAAAATGTATTACATATTTTGTTTATACTTGCATTACAAGCAGAATTATGATTAAAACAATTATCATGGACATGTACTGTTTTTGAACTCGACGGAAAAACGGGTTCAGATACCAAACCCGTTGTAATATTTTTTAAATTCAATATGGCGGATTCAATATGGCGAATATAAAATTTAGAAAGATGTCGGCTGCTTATGTATCTTATTTGCAATGATATTGGAAGATCCTACACAGATAGAAAAGATTTCTTGTTTTAAAGAAATGTATTTGTTTGGGTCAAAACATATTTCTTTGACGCCAACAATGTTTACTTCATTGAATACTCTAGTTTATTTGCCTGCAGAGATTAATTTATTTGAAATATTTATTTAAGTGAAATAAATATATATGGATACAAACAAAAATTACTTTCCTTTAAAGTAATATTTTTGTTTTGATTTAAAAAAACGTTTCTTTACACCAATGAAATGTAATTTTGATTCAAACATATAAATTTGTATATAAGGAGAGATTTATTTCGTTTAAAGTAATATTTTGTCATTGGCTTAAAAATAGGTTTACTTCCGCCAAAGAAATCATATTTTGATTAAAATAAATATATTTGTACACAAGAAGAGATTTATTTCCTCTAAGTAATATTTTTGTTTTGGCTTTAAAATAGGTTTACTTCCACCAAAGAAATGATATTTTGATTCAAGTAAATATATTTTTAATGTCATCCAACTGTATTGTTAGATGGCGCTGTAAACTCGCTCCTCGCACTGCGTACATATCAAGAGTATAAAGCCGCGTGATCGACAGTATAGAACTTATAGAGTACAGTGCCTGCAGGTTCAAGTTGCGATTCCAAATCAGAGTACACTTTACTAACTTAACCTTGACTATATGTTGGGTTGGGAAGACCAAGCACTGGTCGAGGATGTGCGACATCCCAAAAAGGAGCTGGACACATGGCGAGTCTTCCGAAAAAGTCTTGTCTATTAATTCCTTCAACAAATTAATAATTTTAAACATTTTAACTCGACCAACAATTTTGTTAATTTAAAAAAATGTAATTCTTTCACTCAACACAATCATAATTATTTGAAGTAAATAAATCTCATTTCTTATAATACACAAATTGCAAACTTTAACTGGAAACATATGTTGTTTGACACAAATCAACGTTCTTTCTACCAAACAAATATTTCAAATAAATGCGTTTTTATCCGCAAATAAATATTTCTTTGCCTCTATTGAAACAACAAATTTCTTTGAGTCAATGCATATTTATTTGAATTAAACAAAAATTTCTCTCTGTGTAGCCACCGAATCCAATGTCCAATTTTTAAAGTTTAAAATGACGGAATCAATATGGCAGCTGAAAACTAAAAGAATCTGGGATTTGCGTGGAACTTATTATCCGTAATGTTTAAAAATGTCATGACAGATTTCAAAATAAATTCAAAATGGCGGATTATATCCTACTTACTGAAAATTACCGAAACACCTTAGTAATTAATTCTTCAACCGTAAAGAATTTCAAAGAAAAATTCAACCAAAAGTTTTTTGGTTTTAAGCAGTTTATTCTAAAAATTTTGTAACCTTTTCTTTTGATAATAGTACTTTTATATTGAAAAACTTTTAATCCAAAGAATCATTCTAAGATCGTTTTTGTAGGAATCATTTTTTATAAAATGCATCATGTTTGAGTTATGTACAATTAATAGATCATTAAGTGAATTATTTTTTTAAATCAAGGTGGAATAACTAAACTATGAAATAGAATTAAATTAAATATTCTAGCTGCCAAATTAGAAGAAATGTTAATGTGGGAAAATATTCTTAATGTGAAGTCGTCCAGGAGTTTTGATGAATTGCTTATAAGTAAAAAATGATGGTATTATACATATATATTTTAATATTAAAATATGATTTTTACAAAAGAATTAATCCTAAATGTAATAATCTACAGGGTGTGCTATCAGAAAAAGGAAAAGTCACCAAATTTTCAGTATAAACGATAGTTTGTTCAACCCCAGATTTTTTTGTTTGGTATATTTTTTGATTTTTATTGTTGGAGAATTATTTAGGTATTTGGGTAATATTGTCTATTTTAATTAATTGCTCATAACTCGAAAATGATGCACTTTATAAAAAAAGACTCATAAAAAAGACTCTTAGAATTAATCTTAGAATTAAAAAATGTAAAATAATGCAGGATGGTTCTATTTGAAAAAGGAAAGGTAGCCATTTTCCAGAAATTAATCTTAGAATAAAAAAATGTTAAATTATGCAGGATGTTTCTATTTGAAAAAGGACCGCTATTTCAGTTAAAAATTGCCAATTTTGGACTTTAAACTAGTAATTTTAGAAGAAAAAATATTGTCAAAAGAACGATTTTGTATAATTTGAGTACAAACAAAAAAGTACTAACAACTGTCAGCTCGTAGAAAACAAAAGTCTGTATAACTGGATTTTATTTACATCAAAACAAAAGCGGAGTTCGTTCTGATTACCAACCGGGAAGCGATAACATTTTATGCCTTAAATAACAGCCCAATTAAAAATAATTGAGTACACATAAAATCCTCCAACATTCTTCCTTGTTTAACATCCGCATAAAACATTTTAATTACGTTGATAATTCTCCAAATTCTTCACCCTCCGTTCCCTTTGTGCCCACCGAAAACAACAGAGCACATCTCGGGCAAATTTTTAAACTTTAAAAAGAGTTCGGCACGATTTCAAAAGGACGGTGAAAATCCAGAAGTTTTCCGAGCTGGCTTCCGCACTTCTGCCGGAGAAAACCGGGTGACGAGTTGACACAAAGGGCCGAAGCGCCATCGGGGTCACAGCTAGGCCCGTCCGTAACATCGTAAACAACCCACTGGGGAGCATGCGGGGTTCCAGACCCCAAATTTCTACTAGCAAAGTGCTCCCGATCTTTGATCTTTGTATCGAGAATACGTAAACTGTTATTTTCGGGTAGATGAAGGGGAAAATCGGTATTTTCTGGTTTTTAATAGTTTGTGGGCATCGAAAATACCTTAAAATATCGGTATTTAAAGGAAACTTAAAGGTTTAAAAAGTTTGTTTAGTAGAAAATTGTTTGAGGTGTGAACAGTTACAATTTTGCATACACACAGTGAAGTGTATTCTCCAAATGAGATAAAGTTATGTATTTATGTATGTATTTGCAAGACACTCCGTAGTTATGATGCTGACGCACAGTCTAGACTCAAGAAACTGCATCGGTTCTTGTCAAATAATAGTGACAATCAATATTTTAAAGATTCTGGGGAGAAAATATAAATATATAATAGCTTTGGGATAAAATCATGACAAAATCTTATTGGGGATTTTGGTTAGTTTACAAGTTTTAATAAATAATTAAAGGGGTGCACCTATGAATAAAGGATATAGATATAGAAACATAACCTAAAAAGTTTACCAGTTTCTGGAATAGCTAAAAACCCGATGTATTAAAAGACGGCAACATTTTTAACCTGAGCCCTACGCCACGTGTCCTTGTCAGCCAAAAGTTAGATTTTACTATGGCTGAACATAAATGAACATAAGTTGACGGTCTTGAAAACGGTTGCAATTTTGTGTTTTAAGGAAAAATGAGACTTCTTTGGTATACCTTCTTTAGAACCAAGTATGAACTTGTATTCGACATTGTTTTTATTAAAATTTACCCACAATTTTGTTTATTGCGGGGCTGAGAATATTCGCTGTTATAAAAAAAAAACAGTATAAAGAATTTAGGTACACATGTTTGACATTACAACTACTGCAACATCTGCTGCGGATAGGTGCGGATGCGGTTTTTGCGATTTTATTTCTATCACGTTGTAAAGGAAAATCCAAAAATTGATGTACGGGCTTATATGTAATTTTATGCAATTCCTTGAAACCGTGGTAGTAGAGGTAATTTAGAACATATTTAACCATATTTAGCTATATACAAATGATTGCGGCTATCCAGATATTGACAATTTTATGTTCAATGCATCTTGTATGTTGTAAATGCCGTTCTGTACGTATATTTTTCCGTTTTGGATAATGTATATCAAATAACCTCGATGACCTGGACTTTTAAAAATCATCCGAATTAATCTTAAACTTTGTACTTGTATGTGAATTTCTTGGCAATTTGTTGCTTGAAGCAAATCTGATTCATATCAGGGCAAGAAAATACATCGAAAGCACCTACTCGCATATACAATTCATTGCTTTAAAATGGATTATTGTTAAAGAGAGACAGTTTGTGAATAGAAACTGGTTAGGAGTTTTCGATAAACTGCTTATGCGGAATGCGAATCCGGGTTCATAACATGCGTATTAGGGTCATACCACTAAAAAAACGACCGTTTCAGCTTGAAGGATGATCAAATTTTGAAAGTTTTCATGGACACAGTAAGTATAAGTATTAGACAATTTTGAAATAATAATAATAATAAGAAATAATAGTTTATATAGTGAAAAATATAGTTAAATAGGTTCTTAACTGCCTCTACTATCACGTTTTAAAAGGAATGCATCGAATGGAAACTTTAATTTTCTTCCTCTACCACTGGGCTTACAAAATAAAACTTTTTTCAGGATTTTCTTACAATATAACAGACCCAAAATTTGTATCTGATATAACTCAGAAACGACATGTATTGTTCAATTTTAAATCCGTCTGTGCTGCGTATTTAAACAGGACATGCCCCACATATATTTTTGTTAATTTCACACAGTAATATAAATAAAATATAAAGAATATAAAGAATCACAAAACAATATTGATGACAAATCTTGTAGCAGTAATTAATTTACAATAGGTGTGTACTGCAGTGAAGAATAATTGTTAATACAGTTTGCTTTTTTTCCTATTTTGTACAGTTTTATTGTGCTTATTAATTTATTAATATTCTAATACTTAGTATGACGGTTAAAATGCTATACGTAAATAAAACAACACATCTAGAGCCCGTATGGGTGGAAAAAATAATTTTGCCCTGGGTTTTCGGGTCAAATACCCCACTGTGCGCCGGTAGAACTATTGTCTACTAATTTCAGACAATTTCCTACTTCTTTAGAAACTAAAACACAACTGTTTAAATTTTTATATTTTTGCATTTTCAGGCAGGCTTATTTCTAGCTTTCTTAATTTAGATGCAAAATGTCCTGCTAACTATCGAGCAATTATTGTATTTGAAAGGTAAATTCAAAATAATTATGCTTGTCCTGTAGAGAATACTTATTTTCAATTTAAGAACACAAATCTTCGTTTTAAATTTTACTACATGGATTCGTTACAGGAGTAGTATAATTACTTCGGATTCACGTAAAGCTTTCAGATGCGATAATTGCTCAGAAGTTGGCGAAAAATCTTGCATATAATAGCTACTTACTATTTATATACTGCTCTCAAGTTAGGTGTAACTCGACATTTGAGAATGAGCACATTGATTCAACCGAACAATTTTATATACAGAAAGGAGTACTTTTTATTCAATCCAATATAATAATCGTCTTGAACGATATTTTAACATTAATAAATATCCCTTTATTCTCAACTTGAGAAAATATCTACTTGCAGAAATAGCACACTAATCATTTACTTGGATGGAACCTCATTGCTTTGAGCGAAGTATTTATTTTTCTATGTGCAGGAACACAATCAAAACAATATTTTAAAACAAATATTATTCCGTTACGAAATATTCAAATATTGGACTCAGTAGTCTGATAATATTGAAATTCGCAGTGTGTTGACGTTTCTGCTGACCTGTCAGGCGCACGTATTCATATTTTACGATATTCCCCCGGTTTGAAATGTTTGAATACAACGTAAAATTCAGCCAGTACTCCGGCCAGACGCGCGAGTCTTGTAAAACATGCAAACGACAAGATTTAGACGGCTCTCGGATGGTTTTCATGCGTATTTATTCACGCCAGTTTGCAATGGCAACTTTTTTACGTTTCCCTCTATAGGCGAATTTATTGCGTTTCATCTTGTATACAATCTTGGGCTCGGGATATCTCATTCGACATTGTATTCCGTCTACAATTTGTTTTCGTTTTTTTAGGGATATTGAGATATTTTACTGTTTGCTTTTGTATTGTCTTATATATTGTGCCATGTTGAATTTTTGGGAAATTACTTTTGCCTCGTTTAATAAAAAAACAGATATTTATTCATAGAATCTTAAAAGCAATACAGCGAATTAAAGGCAAATTTGTCGTCTTTTGAAAAATATGTACCTGTAGATTTGACAAAAGAAATAGTTGATATGAGCTCTTTTTTTACTGAAAACACTACAAAATCCAGTTTTATCAAGTACAGTTATCATAATTTGTTGTTAATAAAATGTTGAGCTCGGATAAAGTAATAAAATAGAAACAAACGATCAAACAAAATATTAAATATTAAATTCCTAATAAAATAATTCTCATTTGATATCTGAGTATTAAATTAATTGTAAAACAACGACATTTCTTATGAATTTAACAAATTGTAGTTTTCCAACCAGCCTGTATATTACGTCAATATTCTGACTAGGGATGAGCAATTTTGAGGACATCCAACATTATTTATAATGCTTTTGGAACGACATTTCCGCGCTATGATTTTTAGCAAAATATCAAGTATTTGGTGTCATTGTAATCAGAAAAACATTTTCTATCGAATAATCAGGATGTATCCGCGAAGTATCTGAGAAAGAAAAGACTCACTGGCAAAAAAAGCCTAATTACATTACTCTAGTCATTTCCGGAAAAACCGGAAGGAAAAACCGCAAGGGTATACCAAAAATGAAATTATTTGTCTATTATCACTTATCAAAATTTCATTCTTACAGAGTCAAAAATTAAAAAAAAAATAAAACTGTATTACTTTGTCAATTGTTTTAGATATAGATTGTCTTTCTTTATAAATATCAGATTTTTTTCATTATTTAACAATTATATTTTTAATGCACGATAACTATTAACTTAATAAAAAAAGAATATGTGACCCCGCACGAGAAAATCGCCGTTACTGCCATCTTTCGTTTCGATAGTGGTGTTCAGGTTTGTGTTCAGTTTTTAGGTTGCGAACAAGATTTTGATGGAAGCCGATATCTCAGTGACGAATGTTAGCAGGACAACGCAGTTAACATGCAAATAAGCATTATTTACGGCGATACACATCACTCGAATTTAATAGCATTCCGACTATTTGTTAATTTTTAAGACCGAAATAAACATGAACAATATTTTGCGTAGTTTGCAGCAGGGTTGGGTAGGTATAATACATGAGGTAAAATACATGGTTTTCTACCAAGTAGAAATCATGTAATTTACATAGACAGTTTTCTACATTCAGCTAATCTACGTGTAGAAAACTCAAAATTCTAGTGATTGTTGTGAAGTAGTGTTGTCATAAATTATTCAACGTCATAATATATGAAACAACTATATTTTTTATTTTATTTATTAAACTTGAAAATGCAATACCTATATGTATCTATCCTATTTAAGTTTAATATGTGATATAACAATATAGAAAAAGTAATAATAAAAAAAGACCGATTTCTTACGTTGGTTCTTGCGTTGAGCAACGAATAAGCAATATACTAAACGCGCGGCGAAGAACCGAGACGGTAAAATCAAATGAGCTGTGTTTGTTTTTGTGAATCGAGCGCATATGCGCCGTAACTACCGCGGGGCGTCCTACAGAAGATGAAATTCGTTAATCTGTAATGTTTTCAATCTCCCACACCGAATGTGAACAACAGAAAGTGAAAAAAACATACTGTAGAAACATTGCCAGTTCCAACAAATAAAGAAATTCAAAATGCTTTAGAACGCACTTCTTCGCAACCACCTGAGACAAACAGCTATTGACGATTATTTCTAATTTTGTTTGTGTACCTACATACCTTAAGTAAAGCATCGATATTGATTTTATTTTATAAAGAATATGTATGTAATATAAACTTTCTGAATAAAAATTTTCTGTCGAATGTTTTGTTTTCTTTCACTCTCACTCTCTCACACTCTTCTAATAGCACCAATAAGTAGGAATGACTATCACCACAAATACAACAGTATTCTACGTATCATACGTAGGTATTCTACATTTTTAGTAGTTTTCGACGTCGTTTTCTACGCGTAATGTAGAAAACAGTTTTCTACGCGTAATTACCCAACCCTGGTTTGCAGTCGAACGAAATGCGGGTATAATTAATTGTACATCTAAATTCAGTATCTATATTTAACTCGCACTACTAATCAAAATTTTTATTTATTATTATTATTATTATTATTATTATTATTTATTTTATTATTAAATTTACTAATAGTAATAAGTAATAGTAATAATCTTCCACTGTCCCAGCTACGTCCATTTACCGTTACGATTGACGGAGTGCGCGCTTCACGAAATTAAATCATTAAATATAAATCGCTTTAAAAATTAATTACAATGTATTATATAATTCCTTTTCTACAGTCGTATTAGGTAAATAAAGTATGACGATTGTTTACGTGCATATCCCGTTATCATGCTAATATTCATTATTGAGATATCGGCTTCCATGAAAATCTTGTCTTTATTAGACAAAAACTAAATAGAACTAACACGCCAGCCTATAGAAGAGGCTCTAAATGGAACACTAAGAAAAATTTAAATTGTTGTGGCAAACGGTTTACGACGAAAAATAGAAAGGCGAGCGTTTATTTAAAAGTGAAAAATTCGAGTAACTTTTCTCATTTCTCTCGCACTAATGTTTACACCGAGAAACAAAACATGTCGACAGTCATACAACCTAAGTAGAAATAATTCAGGAGTATGACACAGGAGGGCAATTCTCTCGGGCGGGGTCACATACAGTGGCGTAGCTAAGGGGGGCGGCCCGCACCGTGTGCCACCCGTTTTGGGGTGTCACCCGACCGTGAATGAAAAAACTTTCACAATATTTTTTCAACTATAAAGTAAAAGATTTAGTTATCAATTATTGTGATTATTTATAAATGCTTGTAAGTTATTAAATAAATAATTACTGCAGATTAAAATATTTACAAGTGGCAGTTATGCAATCACTACAGTTTTGCGAATTTTTATAAGTGGCAGTACTTATGATGTATGGTTATGATTTCTTTGTAATCAATTTTTTGTTTACCACAAAGCAATTTTTTGTTAGATATATAGATCATTCAATTGATTTATGTGGCCAACACTCATTTGCACAAAATATATCTTGTGTAACAATTTTCGGAATGATAGAGAGCATATTTAATTTTTTTTTGCTTCTACTAGCAGCTTGGAAGTGCTTCTTAATCACAGCAAAGCATCTGTTGACTCCCAAGACTCCCAACAACGCGTTGGAGTGCTCATTATGCTGCAGTAAAAGTATTTGCTGAAAATTTTGATGGGATTCCGGCTGCAATTTAGAAATTGTGTGATCATCACGAAAATTTAGACACCAGAGGTGCTGCACACAACCTGATGTCTGCTGTGTGTGGTTTTTAGCTATCTTTTCTTCCAAGGGAAATAATATGTGCTCAGATTGCATTGCAAAGTAAAGGCTTGAGTGTTGATCAGTTAGCTATAGAAATAGAGACACTTCGTATAAATATATTGAAGGAAAGTCATATTGTAGAAGAGGCAATAGATTTTGCTGTGAAAAAATCGGAGGAGATTCCAATAAAACGACGAATTCGTCGTAAAAAACTGAATGGCCGGTGATTTGGCCACCGATGCAGGACTTTCGCAGAGATCTGAACTTGAAAAGGATATGTAGGAATGTTTGACCGATTCAGTATTGAACTCCAACTAGATCAAAGCCAATTTAAGATGGACCTTCATTTTTCGAGGTTGTGCAGCCAAACACTTTACTTTTGGCGAACACTGAAAAGTTGAAATTAGCTGTATCCAAAATTACTGGTTTTGTGATAAGGTATCAGAAACACAACTCCTCTTAGAGATACCAAAAGCTTGAGAAGACATTTAAAAGCGGCCAGTTACAGTTTCTAATTGTGCGTCTCTAGACTTGAAATCTCATCCGAATGTAACGATCGCAGTAAAGTTATTAATGACAATTTGTTCACAAACAGTTGCTTCGTGTGAAAGGTGTAGCAAATTAAAATTAATTAAAAATTATTTGCGGGCAACAGTGACCCAAACTAGACTAGAAATCTTGGCATATTAACAATAAAACACCAGGCAACACAAAATATAAATGTTCAAAATGTGATTTTCGAGTTTGCGGCTGTTAAAGCTAGACATAAGAGGTTTTGAGAAAAGAAGAGATTCACTTTCATACATCTATATGAAAGGAATATACCTATAATAAGTACCTATAATCATTAGTACTATTATTATCATAATATTGTAACTTAGTTATTAATAACACCCATTTGTATTAATTAAATAAACTTATGTTTATAAACTTTATGTTTATCGGATTTTTGTTAATTTTAACGGTTTTTTTCACTTTTCATTCTTACGGTGACACCACGATATCCGCACCGGGTGGTCATTTTTGTTTCTTCTTGGATAGGCTGTCCATTTAGGTTGGTGTTTTATAGTTTTGACAAATTAGGTAATTGGAAATCTATGATATTTTCTGGTAAATCCATTAAAAAGTTTATTGACTTTCTTTTTGAAGTTGATGAAGTGTGGAATGCAAAGTTATTATAGTAAAATGTCCATAGAAAATTAATTAATTTGTGTGAATTTTTGCATTTTCTAAATAGTAAGATTAATGTATTTGTGCTTCTGACACATGTCACATAAAAAATAATCTTTTAAAACTTAACCAAAGCTTCCCTTCTGAAATTGACCACACCCCAAAACACTCATCCACCCACAAATTCATCCACCTTAACCCACCCCATTAATAAACCTATTGCGTCAGCAAACCCCGAGAAAACCACCCAAAACAAAACGCCCTCTGGCCACTAAAACCGAACCTTTTCGCCCTGTAAGGCAGCATATAATTCGCGTATACATTCAAACTCGATAATATTATTTTAGGGTACTCGTACAAATATGTGAGGAAATAACTGAGGTTCGTCTAATATATAAACTTTCGGCGGACAGCGCTGCAGGCATCGCAAATACGTGTGCTGCCCTCTACATTCGGCACGGCGAAGCGCACGAATTGTGAGAGACCCTTCAATCTGGAACATGAGATCCTTCCCCGACCCTTCGCTAAGAGGGTGGGAGATGCTCGGGACAGACAACCGACCCCCCAAACCCCTGGCTTCGAACTCTTGTTAAACAACAATTGTTCGTGGTGTCTGTTACAATTGTATGCATAAAGTGGAATATCGACTTGCTGGGGATTGTGTTACCTGCCAGCTTTTGTGGTAACTTTTCCGGTGTGTATCTGGGTAATAAATGCAAGGAATGTGAGGATGGTTTGGTGTAACTTTGAAATTAACTATTAAGTTTTTGAAGATTGCTCACTTCTGCTATAGTTATGATAGGCTTCTATATTTGATGGAAATATATACATACAACAAGTAAAGGAAGATAATTAATAGAAGAAGTGAAGCAGAATACATTTTTGTAGTTTTAGTAGACTGGAAAAGTGCGTTTGAAAGATAAGCTAGTTACGAATAATGTCTAATAAACTCAGTAAAAGCATGACAATATTTTGGAGACTGTGGCGAACTTAATAATAAAATTATAAACCCCTAACCACAACAAGTATTTTAAAAACCTAAATACGTATTTCAGCAACTATGTTGCCATCTTCAGTAGAACCTAAAAAGGAAAAGAGAGATTAGCACTTCATAGTATCTTTACTGGATATTGTCCAAGCAAATCACTAGTGGAAGTGACGTCCATGTTAAAAATTATCCTATATATACCCATTTGTTGTTCACACCTCAGTGAATTTTGATCATTGAAACGTAAAAAACAAGTTTTAATTAAAGCAGGTCAAACAATGGCGAACTAGGTATAGGACCCCTGTCTGAATTTATTAATTTATCTCTATTCAAGTGAATAAAGATACTTTCCAAGCTGTTTAGTTCCCTATTATTTGACACAGCTTTCACAAGTTTTAAGTCATCTACAACTACTTTATGACCTGTGTCTAAAATATGTTGAGCCACACTAGATTTTTCAAAACGATTATATTTAAAATGAGCTACATGTTCTTTGAACCTAGCTAAAATTGTTCTTCTAGTCTGGCCTACGTATTCTTTTTCACAGTCATGACATTTGATACAATATATACCAGATTTATCAAGTACATCTACCTTATCCTTTGGGTTTCCAAGAAGGTTTTTTATGCTATTATGAGTCGAATATGCTATACAGAGATTTTGTGATGTAAAAATACTTCTCAAACCCCTTGTATATGCACAATCGAACGGTATTTTAACATATTTCTTCTTTTCTACAGACAAAGTATTTAAAGTAGATATTTGATTTACATACATTTTTTGATTCTGCTTCTTAATCATTCTATCAACTATTTTCTCAGGGTACCCATTATATATGACAACATTCTTAATAAACAATAATTCTTGCTGATATCTATCTGCGGACAATGGAAATTTCAATAACCTATTTACTAAACAACTAATAAAAGACAATTTTTGTTGAAAAGGATGCTGCGAATCATTAGGGATAAACCTGATTGTGTTAGTATCTTTCCGATACACATCAATTTCTATTATATTTTTGCTATTCCTGACTACCAGAGTATCTAAAAATGGAAGTTGGCCGTTAACTTCTTGTTCTACGGTAAAGTTAATGGTGTTGAATTTAGAATTCAAAACGAGAAGAAAATCTTGAATACTGCACTTCTTGGTGTCAAAAATGGCAAAAATATCGTCGACATACCTAACCCAAGTCTTAGGGGAATATGGTGCTATAGACTTTACCTTGGTTTCAAATCTGCTCATAAACAAGTTGGCAATAAAAGGTGAGAGACAGTTACCCATTGCAGTTCCCTCAAGTTGTTCAAAAAACTTACCGTTTATTTGAAAACAATTTTGAGACATCATTGGAGACATTATTATCAGTAAAAGCAGAATATCCTTATACCATTCGATAATATAATTATTTCAGCAGTATAATAGGGTGGACACGTATTATTTTTCTTTCGACGTTTTGATTCTTAATGATGACTGTCGAGGCCTCAAATTGAAAAATTTTAAAATTTTCTTTTTACATCGCTACAGGATAACAGTAATTAAGAAAATTCTAATAATGTCTATTTAGGCTGACTAAAAATGCTTTATATTTTTATAATAATACGATGTACCTACTACTCTTTTAACCACTATTATTTACAAATTTAGGAGTCTCGTAATTAGATACATGTAAATATAGCACGTCCTTAAATCAGACATGTGTGTCGGAATTGTGTACATGGTTAGACGTAATACATATGGCTCAATTGCTGCCCATACACAAGAAAATAATATATTTTTCATCGTTTGACATCAATATCCCTAATTATTACCCTAGCAGCAGAGAGTAGCGATTTTTGCATCAAAAGGTGGCGTCTTTGGAGATAACAGTTGAACTCATGCCATCTCCATAAAAAAAAAACTAATTATTCTGGCCTAAAACACCCCAATAAAGTAAAAAGAAACTGTTCTTGTAACATTGTTATCTAATGGTTGGAGAGAATATTTGTTAATAAAACAGAAGAAAACAAAATAAAATCATACTAGAGAAATAAGAAAGAATGCAAAAAAGGGACAGAATAAAAAGCTACGCCAAGAAACACACTAAAAATTCCAGATGGAAGAAACATTAAAATGCATATGAGGCAGAGAGGTGCCGTAACAAATTCTATAACCTGTCGGAATTTGTCGCGTTTACCTTAGTTGTTCGTTTTTAGTTTTCATTCCATCTGTGAAACAAATTTAGATTTACAAAGCCTTTTACTTTAAATATCTTGAATGTTAAACAAGGAACGTTATCAGGGCCGGCCCTAGCGTTTTTGCCGCCGTAGGCAAATCTCAATAGTGCCGCCCCCCTGATTGATTGATTAATTACTTTTCTAACAAACCAACTGCAAATGATTGAAATAATTATTATCAGATAATAAATTCATGCATCATGAGTCCTTGCGTGTATTATTTTTTATTATATTTTGCAAGACGCGTTAGTAATGTAGCGAAAACAAACATCCTTCACACTACGTACCAACATATTATTTTCTTGTCGAAAGTAAAACGTATTAAGAATTCTATAGCGCGAAAACTATTTCTTGCAGGCATAAGAATGTATTTTTCACCGGTGCATTCATGCGGCATTAATATGTTTACCTGAAATAGTCTGCCCAATATTGGCGTACAGGTATTTTTACGGCCACAGAACTACAAGTTTTTGTCGGGCCAGCCGATGCGTTCGAGACCTTGCAACGTGTTGCAAGTCCAGATGTGCGATGTTACGAATCCGCAATAAATGTGCATATTTTCGGTACAAATATTTGACAGTGCATATCTCGCTGTGTAATTTGCTTAGATTAATAGGATAATAATACTCGAAAACAAAAGACGATAGCTAATTTTGGTTTTCACCATTGAGTTTCTCTCAAAAAAAGACGATCTTACACGTTTTTCGATATCTCTTATAGTTAGCGATATCTCCTATATATCATGATCCAGAAAACTACAGTCAGCACTCAGTATATTTACGAAATTTATTTGTAATAAAAACACAATCTTTGGAGATTGTACTAGTACAAACAATACTTTTAAAACAACAAAAAGTAAAGATTACTGGTATGCAAAGTTTAAGCCTAAATTAAAATTAGCTCTTTCGAACCTTTTTTTCTGCAAAATCGCGAGTAACTTCTTTCAGATCTAATATACTACACAATTCATATTCAGTGGCCTTCATTGCTAACCCATTAAAACAATTTTAAGTATACATGGTTCTTAAGTACTTTTTTTTATTAATATTAGTTTAGCAAACTGTCTATCGCCCGCTCAGGTAGCAACAGTTATAGGCAGGGTTAGAAAAAGACTGCTAAGCAATGTTTAAATTTGGCCCAATGTTAAGGGAGGTAATGAATTTTTAAAAACGTCAACTGGACCTTCTGGAAACAAGGTCTATGGACACAAAATCATTTAACATCATAATTAATTCGCCCGACTATGAAAATAGTACCAATAATACCATCAAAATGTTTGAATGGAGACATTATTATTGAAATTTATTATAAATTATCAGTGATTATCAGTGAAATTTGTCATGAACTACTTGCATCAAATATTTCCGAAAGTATTAAGCTTAGCAGAACAAAATGTACACCATATTAAAGATGAAAAGAATTACTTTAAAATATTGAAAGATGTAGATTTGGGAGAAGGTTAAAAAACGGGGTTTCAGAACCGAAATATTATGTCAATATCTACACTGTTAAGCCATCTGTCATCAGCAAACTTCTGTCGTTTTTGACAGAATAGATATTGACATAATATCTCCGTTCTTTACATTTTCCCAAATCTAAATCTTTCAATATTTTAAGAAACTCTTTGTTTATCATGTACCCAAATCTTCATCAAAATTTTATCTTTAATATGATGTATAGTTTGTTCTGCTAAGAGTAATATTTTCGGAGATATTGATGCAAGCATTTCATGCGGAATTTTTGAATCACTGATAGTTTTTAATTAATTTCAATAATAATATCATCAAAGACTCAGCATATTTTAATATTATTTTTATAGGCGGGCAAATTATGTGTCTAGCCAAATAAAAATTAACTAGCTTACCATTTCGGCAGCAAATGCTAAACCGTTAGGATGGAGGATTCGCCAACTTTTAAAGCGGCTTCTATATCTTTGGGATGTGCCAGTAAATCATTTTCACTTATAACATTTTCTTTAAGTTTGTGGATATCGCATAAAAACGATTGATTTTTGTATAGGATCACTACACTACAGTACACTTTCATATTATTTTTCCTAATTGATCATATATTTTTCCTGATTGATCCTAATTCTTTATAAAAGCTAATGAGCTATTTTATTTAAGTATGTCTATTATTGGCTGCTATGCATCTTAAAATATAGGAATGGCCTGACCCTGTCAATTCCGATTGTATTTGATTGTATTTTACTATTACTTTATTTTCTAGATTCAGGCAATATTTTAGAGCCCTTTTTATTGTAGTTCAGTTGGTTTTGCCGCCCCTAAAATTTGCCGCCGTAGGCAGTTGCCTACCTTGCCTACCGCCTAGGGCCGGCCCTGAACGTTATATCAGGCACTAAACTTTATTTATATGGGAGAGAGGTTCGTCTCTCCACTTGGTGTCTCTTTTTGAACGGCTCGCTGACTAGTTTTTCTAAACGCTCGAACTACGGCATTGAATTAAATATTCTATATGCTGGAAACGTATTTACCAGTGCATGTGCGTATGATGATTTTGAAATTTAAAAATAGCTGAATAATATTTCTGGCTTGTATTTTTATTTTACTTATTTTGTACCGTTATGTGCCTACCAATAATAAATCGTACCATCGTTATTTTAAATCGATTTTAAAGGGCTAAGGTTTGACAAAACAAGGAAAATGGGTTTCTTTATACATATATTTTTAATTTTGTTGCTGCATGCCTAGCATTTATTAATATTATTATACTTCATAATATAAATCTATTACGTCAAGTAAGTCACATATAAAGTATTAGGTATTACTAATTAAGAATACCTAAGATTTTTTTAAAGTCAAACGAAAGAAAACAAAAAACTTTTGAAGTTAGATCCAAAACAATTATAGAAATTTTGAATTACTTAATTTGTCAAAAATACAGTACTACCCAAAATCTTAAAACTTTACAGGTGTTTGTGCTATACCTTACTTCTGAAGAATCTGAATTTGTATTAAAAAATTGTGAATTGTTCGTGGGAAAATCAACAAACGCATTTTCTCTCAATAAGTAAAACCAATTCACAATTTAGGCCTTAAAAAGTGTGAACTTTAAACTGACTTTTTTTGTAAGTACCTTGATTATTTATTTTTCGTTAATTCAATAATTTTAGACTTTTGATCATTAATTAATATTTTCACTAAAACAGCAGACCAATAGTTGAAATAAAACAGTAATTAAGTATTACTATTAAACGAATTAAGCAAAAATTCAAAAAAATAAATGCAAATAAACATCACAAGTAAAACCTTTTCATTTCCACGGGACTGTCAATAGGCATAGTTATCGATATTGTGGTAGGGAAAATCCGTACACAATAACCATGTATAGTTAGGACCATTCTCTATTGAAAATAATTTAGCTGGTGGAAGATACACTATACACTATCTATAGTTTGAACTATGTATTGACTAATGTCATAGAATATTTTATTCTTACACAAAATTGATTCCTGTAGGTACTCCACTTCAACACTACTACCTACTTTCACAATAAAAGGCACCACCCTTCATAACTAGACCAAGAAGTATTTAAATGGCTTCGCAAAGACTTTTGCACTGAAGAAAATAGCTCTTTTCCCGATTTCGCCATCTCATATAAGCATACCTACTTCAAAATGAGTAGTGGGGCTCGGATTGAATGGGTCCTGCGAAAACCTCTATGCCGTATTTCGCAGCTCGTACCGTAGAGGTTTAAAGTAGCTGCACGCCGTACGATAATTAAGGCCCTGACGGCATAAAACCCTTTTAGACCGAGCACCGAACGCGTATTGCTAATTGTAGGCCATGTTTATCCCACCCCACTTGCACGCTGACCCAAATTTCGCACCCTCGCCCTTGTGTATAACTTGTGTTTACGTGCCTATACGTGTGTATACGCTTGTATAGGCTCGCATAACCAATGATGGTGGGAGGTGTGTTGAAGATATTATGCGTTTTTCGAGGAGTGATAGAATTATGTATGGGTAATTCCCATGTCAAATAAACTCAGTTTTATTCCTCACGATCTGGGATTTTGATGACATTTTGTATAATTGTTGTTTTCATGTAGTTATAGAAAATTATGAGTAACTTTATTACCTGAAAACAGTACAAGATATTATCTGAGTATTTAAAAAAAAAATAAGTAACGAGCATTTTGAAATAATCGGAATTAGACGTTAAATTTTTAATTGAGAAAACAAAATTCCCCTACAAGCCGTAATGTATTGTATATCGGGAGAAAACTATAAAATTACACCTATACCAATTCTCTAGATTAATTATAATAATAATAATAATAATAATAATAATCTTTATTGGTGTTATTACAAAGAAAATTGTTTACACAAGTCAGAACAGAAAAAGAAAAACACTATACACTACATATTTCTACGAAATTACAGTTAAAGTATTCATCGTAATTGAATATACATTTTTCAACCAAGAATTGTTTCATTACTGTCTTAAATCTGTTATTGGAGTAACACTTAATTGCTGGCGGCAGAACATTAAAAAATTTTAGAGCCCAGTAATTTGATGCGTTGCGCGACTTCTGCAATCTCAGAAAAGGTCGGCGATACTGCTGATTCTCACGAGTGTTGTACGAGTGAATTGCATTCGATGTCATAAACGTACTGGCATTGACCTTAGCGTACATTAAACATTCCAATATGTAGGCGGATGGAAGTGTCAGAACATTGAGATTCCGGAAGTGTTCACGGCAATCTTCCCTCCAACCGACTCCGAGTACTACTCTTATGCATCGGCGTTGTAGAGAAAACAATTTATTGCTGTGACCTGAATGGCCCCAGTTAAATATTGCATATGTCATCAAGGAGTGAAAAAAGGCAAAGTATGCAACCCTAACACATTTTATAGAGATTGATTCTCTCAAGATTCTCAAATAATGAATCACCCTCGCAAGTTTTCCTGAAACATGTCCGACATGACTTTCCCACTTTAATTTGGAGTCAAGAATAACACCCAAGAATTTTACACTCTCATTATCGTCCGTACTGGAACGCGCTTCATGTCGCAATGTAAACAATACCGATAAGCACTTATCCTGATTGATGCAAAGCGCATTTGAAGAAAACCATTCTTTAATATCTCTGTCACATAGGTCAACTGTATTAAGAAGCTGTTCATAATCATCACCTCCCTTAACTACCGTTGTGTCATCCGCAAATAGATTAAGATCATTTGCTTCAGTAGCACAATTAATGTCGATATAAATTAAAAAGAGAATGGGGCCCAAAACTGATCCTTGGGGTACCTCGTAACTGCAAAGTCTGTTCGATGAAATTGAATTGTTCACTTTTACGTGTTGGTAACGATTACTCAGATATGATATAATTAGGTGAGCGACAATCGGCATTCATAGTTATTTATATACCAAGAGCATTACACGGATGTTTATGCCTGTTTATGCCCGAGGGTCACCGGGGCATAAACATCACGGGCATCCGTCTGAAGAATATTAATAAATATTTTGACGTTATCAAATGACATGCGTATCTACGGAGTTGAATAACAATACAAACAATTCGGAGTTGAGTGACAATACAGACAAATAATTGTCAAATTTATAACCTTAATCGCCTATAATTGACATTGCCGAGTGACAGTAAAGACAATTAATTGTCAAACTTATAACCGTAATGGCCAATAATTGACATTGATGACTTAAAAATTAACAATTTGAATGACAAATATTTGGTATATTTGACATATAACCATGGCAACACTTAATGCCCGCGCGGGCGTTAAGAAGCAGTTTTTGTCCCGGTATCTAACATGTAAAATGTCACTTTATGATCATGTAGGACATGAAATATATAATGCTCGAACGATTGTTGAAATTTAGCCTACCTATAATTCCAAAACGGAAAACATATAATCATAAAATTTGGTACTGCTTTATGACTATATGATGACAACAAATTGTACAAAATAACAACAAAATCCAAGGAGGAATAAAACTGTGTTGATTTGACATGGAATTACCCTATACACAGATAGAAAAGATTTCTTGTTTTAAAGAAATGTATTTGTTTGAATTTATTCTTTTGGGTCAAAACATATTTCTTTGACGCCAACAATATTTACTTCATTGAATACTCTATCTACATCTAATACTCTGTAATTTTGATTCAAACATATAAATTTGTATATAAGGAGAGATTTATTTCGCTTAAAGTAATATTTTGTCCTTGGCTTAAAAATAGGTTTACTTCCGCCAAAGAAATCATATTTTGATTAAAATAAATATATTTGTACACAAGAAGAGATGTATTTCCTTTAAAGTAATATTTTTGTTTTGTTTTTAAAATAGGTGTACTTCCACCAAAGAAATCATATTTTGATTGAAATAAATATATTTTTAATGTCATCCAACTGTATTGTTAGATGGCGCTGTAAACTCTCTCCTCGCACTTCGTACATATCGAGAGTATAAAGCCGCGTGATCGACAGTATAGAACTTATAAAGTACAGTGCCTGCAGGTTCAAGTTGCGATTCGAAATCAGAGTACACTTTACTAACTTAACCTTGACTATATGTTGGGTTGGGAAGACCAAGCACTGGTCGAGGATGTGCCACATCCCAAAAAGGAGGTGACACATGGCGAGTCTTCCGAAAAATTCTCGTCTATTAATTCCTTCAACAAATTAATAGTTTTAAGCATTTTAACTCCACCAACAATTTTGTTAATTTAAAAAAATGTAATTCTTTCACTCAACACAATCATAATCATTTGAAGTAAATAAATCTCATTTCTTATAATACACAAATTGCAAACTTTTTAACTGGAAACATAAGTTGTTTGACACAAATCAACGTTCTTTCCACCAAACAAATATTTCAAATAAATGCGTTTTTATCCGCAAATAAATATTTCTTTGCCTCTATTGAAACAACAAATTTCTTTGAGTCAATGTATATTTATTTGGATCAAACAAAAATTTCTCTCTGTGTAGTGACTACAGTGTATATCAGTGGTGGCAAAGTTATCCATAGGCGCGGGCCACAAAATTCTGATCTGAACTTCGGCGGGCCGCATACAATAAAAAACTCAAAAAAAAGTTAATAACTGGTAATACAGTTTTTGTCTCATTTGAATTTTTCATGTTAAAGTAAAAAAAAATGCATTAATAATAGATTTCTTTTTTCTGGAAACTTAGTAGCTTTTTTTATAATGTGATCATGATATTTTGAAAAATGCAGTCTTAGAAAAAATACCACAAACCCGCAACTAGGCATTTTAGTAACATTTGCTTAAATTACATATGAAAATCTAAAATAGCAGCTTTATTATGGTTCTTATACCACATAACATAACATGGTAATGTTGCTAATAATACTGTTTTAGATCAAGTTCAATAGGCTGTGTATTTTGCATTTATTGTAGTTCGGAGACAAAGTAAATAAAAGAAAGCATATTAAAGATTTTTTATCAAACTTTTTTCATTTGAAATTCAGAATTACCTAAAAACGAAAACTATTTAGAAAGTTTCATGAACATTATAAAATAAGGTAAACTTTTTATGTATTTACGAAAATGTTACAAAAAAGCTTATAAACTTGACTAAACCTTCACATTTCATTCATATAATAAAATTACGGTTTTGTTTACAAATTTTTAATTAAAAAATCTAGCGATCGATTTCGACTTTTACGTCATCATCAGGCTATTTGTCAAAGGAATTTCAAAAACAACAAACAACGAGCACAACATAACGCCAACGAGTCACAAGGCTGTTATAGTCACCTAATCCCCCAAATGTAGAAGCACGATTCGAAACAAACATTGGAAGTACTCCACTATCGGAACGGAAGAACCTATAATCAGTTTTGTTAAGGTAGATTATACTTCATACTATATTGATAACATGACTAATGCAACTTATTTCAGACTCCTGTGGATATCGAATGGGAAACTGTGAAATACTATAATGTTATTTATAATAACATTTGCATATTTTATTTACATAGTTAGTATTAAATTAAATTGCAAGATATATTTATTAGTGCTCAATAAATTATTTCTTTTCAAAAAATGTATTATATCATTAACCTTTTGTTGCATCTGGTAAGTATCAAACTTCATAAATTCAACTAACAGTGTTATGTTACTAAATCAAACGTTGAAATAAATTAGATTTTCTTGGTCAACTTTGTTTAGGATAAATCTATTTAAGCAATTATATAAATCTAGGTAGCCCCTAACATATAATTGATTTGATGGATTGAAACTCAACAAAACTGTCAAGAAAAAGCTACTGCCAAGTTTGTTTTATTTTTAATTAAGTATTATAATTACCCAAGAATGTTTAAACAATGATTTGAATTATCAATATCAAAAAAAAAGAAATAAAAAGTGTAACTAACTTCTACGTCGCCAGATTTTTAAGAGGTAGGATTTTATTGCAATTTATTATTACATTATCATTATTACAAGATATCATATTAAATTTCACAAAGCATTTCCAATTTAATAAATATCAAAGAAAGGCCGCGTAATATCGCATCGTTCAACAACGGAGTTCATTTATATTTCCGCAACGAAAAAGAACGTATAGTATGAGCTGGCGCTTATAGCAGAGGGGTTCCTTGTACGTACAAGAAAAGGGATATAAATTGCAAAATTGCGTGATATATACACTCAGGTTACCGTAGATAAAAGACTCCTGTATCAGAACTCATCAAATTTTTACACGGACCATACATCATTCTTCCCACCCCACACTACAAAAATTCTATTAATTTTCCACCATCTTTCATAAAGACAAACGTATATCTATTAAAGAAAAAACAAAATCGAACTACAACAAAATAAACGGTATTGCTAAAAGTGGCACATTATTATATTACAAAATGTATAACAAATGTTTCTACAAATGAGGGAAGCTCTGTAATTTAGCACAGCATACATCATTCGTACCACCGCAGACTACAAAAGTTCTATTAAGTTTCCACCATCTTTACAAAGACAAACGTATATCTATTAAAGAAAAAACACCATCAAACTACAACAAAATAAACGGTTCTACTAATAGTGGCACATTATTATATTACAAAATGTATAACAAATGTTTCTACAAATGAGGCAAACTCTGTAATTCAACACAGCATACATCATTCGTCCCACCGCAGACTACAAAAGTTCTATCAAGTTTCCACCATCTTTCACAAAGACAAACGTATATCTATTAAAGAAAAAACACAATCAAACTCAACAAAATAAACGGTTTTACTAAAAGTGGCACATTATTATATTACAAAATGTATAACAAATGTTTCTACAAATGAGGGAAGCTCTATAATTTAGCACAGCATACATCATTCGTCCCACCGCAGACTACAAAAGTTCTACTAAGTTTCCACCATCTTTCACAAAGACAAACGTATATCTATTAAAGAAAAAACACAATCAAACTACAACAAAATAAACGGTTTTACTAAAAGTGGCATATTATTATATTACAAAATGTATAACAAATGTTTCTACAAATGAGGCAAACTCTGTAATTTAGCACAGCATACATCATTCGTCCCACCGCAGACTACAAAAGTTCTATTAAGTTTCCACCATCTTTTAAAAAGACAAACGTATATCTATTAAAGAAAAAACACAATCAAACTACAACAAAATAAACGGTTTTACTAAAAGTGGCACATTATTATATTACAAAATGTATAACAAATGTTTCTACAAATGAGGCAAACTCTGTAATTTAGCACAGCATACATCATTCGTCCCACCGCAGACTACAAAAGTTCTATTAAGTTTCCACCATCTTTCACAAAGACAAACGTATATCAATTAAAGAAAAAACACAATCAAACTACAACAAAAAAAGACGGTTTTACTAAAAGTGGTACATTATATATTACAAAATGTATAACTAATGTTTCTACAAACGTGGTAAACTCTGTAATTCAGGACAGGAAACACAGGATAAATTAACTTCTTGGTAACCTGTGATGTAATGATAGATAAACAGACTTCGTGTATCCCTAAATACTCATGTATACATAGGTATGAATTATACGGTGTAATTTTGCCCCTTTTGAGCAACTGAACGCCGACCCTTTGTTCTAAGATTAATTAGGCCCTTTATGTCTTCTTTCTGGTGGCACACTCTGATCCCTTCAGCGTAGGCCCTTGTGTTTGTGGCATGGGCCGGCGATTAAAATTTCACAAAGGGCTCACTGTCCAAAGAACACAATTATACGTATTGTTTTACACTTAGCCTGCAGGCAAATGCAAAATTTAATGAATATGTGTTTGTGTTCATTTTTTAGGTTTGTTTTATAGTCCAGTACTACTAGATTTTTGATATACGTTGTATTCAGGTATAGCTTGTGATTTCAGTAGTAACATATTAAAATGTTTAGTGTCATTGTTAATAGAAAAATATGTTATTAATTAAAACCCATTTAAAAATTCTCACTAATACCTCACTTAATAGCCTAAACTAAAAATACTAAATCGTAGCGGACAAAATGTGCCACAAAAGGATTCAAAACCAGCACGTGAAAATAAACGGTTAATTTTGTATAATTGAAATGCCCGTACTAATTTCAAACGATTGTTTGACGATTGTCAGTTGACATTAGACATATCCGCAAAAAATTAGTTGAACCAATTATTATTATTGATTATACTAGATTAACCGTATAGGGAATGTAACATCAAATTGATCTAAAATTTAACAAAGATTTCAAAAATTCTATAAAATACAGGGTATTCCATTTGAAATATAAAAGTTGACATCATTTCCGGTGTAACCGGAAGTAACCGAAAACTCAAAATATTTGAGTTGAGACGATTTAGTTGAGACTGTATACCGGGTGATTCAATTTCGAGGCTCACCATGGGGATTTCGCTTGTTAGTGGAGATAGAGCCTATGTTTAAATTTGGCAGTTTCGTATTTTTGTGTTGATCAATTATCTGAAATGAAATTTATACTATCATTTTCCATTTTGAAGATATTCGCAAAAAACTGAAATAATAAGATATTATTTTTAATTTTTTATTCAATTAATTAATTAAATTTCTTTTTAGATAATTGATCAACACAAAAATACGAAACTTTGCCAAATTTAAACATAGGCTCTGTCTCCACTAATAAGCGAGATCCTCATGGTAAGCCTCGAAATTGAATCACCCGGTATAAGTCTATATTTGCCACGCCTCCTTAAGGGTGTTACAAATGTAGTATCAAACTCAATATACCCTCACCACATTAAATGTGGGGAGGGCAACAAAATAATATAGATATTCGACAAGCTTGTACTGTGCCAAACAACCCCCACGAAGGGGTTGTTGGTACAAATAACCTATACCAGCTTTGTCGACATAATAATATCCTACTTTACCAACGGATACTCAAAAATAAATTTTATAAAAATCTGTGACCAGCTCATGACTTTATCATACTATATATAAAATTAATAGTTTAGCTGCATGAGATTCTCTTTGATCGAGATCGGTCGTGTCTGCATTAAAATAAAACTAGTTGTCAAAACACCAGCGTTTGACACTACCTGTCATTAGAATCAAGAAATGTGTCAAATCCTGGCTAACTAGTTTGAATACAGTACGCGCGATCTCAATCAAATATAATTTGCTCATGCAGCTAAACTAATAAGTTTACCAAAAAATGACGTAGAAATAAAGTATTCAGAATTTCCTCTACTATAATCGATTTTGACGAAATTGCAGAAATGGCAGCTCATTTGCAAAATCCTTTGAATAAACATCCAGTTCCTTTGGATCATTTTGGACAAAACGCTTTTCAGCTCTAAGTTTGGTCATGAAACTTCTAAAGATGAACTTTCATCCCGATACCTTTAGTAGTTTCTCCGGAATCGTCACCACAAAAAATAGCGGTTTCACACACACTATTGGTTATCAAAATGGTTTTAATCAATTAGGTTATTATTTTTACAACTGTCGTTATTTTCATGTTAACCAAACTACTCATAATTTTTAACCAGTTTTACAGGCATCTTTTGAAACTACGAAGACAAAAGGACAATATTCGCATTTTTGACGGATTTGACAGTTTTAATAAACCATTTTCCACAGAACCCTCTAAGAAATAAATTGCCAAACCACATAGTACAATCTAGTATGCCATTAATCAACTACTAGCACGAAGCAAGACGTAACACACCGAGTTTCCATACCACGAACGCAATAAATCGCTAACTCGTTGATAGATGTGTAACATAGCAGCTACACCATCCTAAAATTACACATAAACGCCAAACTAAACTGTACTAGTAGCATTAATCGGCAACCAATGCTCAAGCCATAATTCCGCTTGGTTCCCCTCGTTCCCCGTACTAGCTGTTAGTGCCCAAATTGAACTGATGTACAAGGGGGTGCGCGGGGTACGGAGGGGTTGATCGCCAAACTGTTTACGAAGACGGGTAAATCACTGGCGGACTCTGATCCCAAATTATCGCTAATTCCGACAGCAACCGCAAGCGAATCAATGGCTGTAGAGCAAACCATCCCCTAAACTGAAGCCCTAGTCGGGGTGGTAGACGCCGAGGAGGCACTAAATCCTCACATACAGCAACCCTCTCCACATTTTCCAACTAAAATCCGACGAGAATTTGACCTAGTTCGACAACGTTTGGTGCTTTGATCCGTTTTACACACTAGTCGAACAGATTATTTCTGTATGGGGGGGGTAATTAATGGGGATTTTTTAAATTGGGGATGGTTTTAGGGGTAAGCTTTGGGAAATGTACCATTATTTAGGGATTGAGATTAGTGCTGGATGAGTAAAAACTAATTTCACCGGCGCATGCGCCAATTGTGTAAAGTAAAATCAAACTATTTAGGCCACGATAATCGACAAAGTTTGGATGATAATTAATTCACCTTTTTATAAGGTTTAATAATAAATAAAAACTTTCGTGTTTGGGGTAACATGCCCTCAAACATAAGGAAAAACGTTAATCAGCGCTTACTCACAAATACGATAATTCCGTCCTGAAGTTGGAAAAGCACAATTATTTAAATTTATTACATTTTATTACAATATTATTAACTTTATTCAGCTTAAAATAATTATAATAGAATAATTACGTAATTGTACAACACACATATTTCTTAATAATAATATACATATAATATCAGTAAGAATATGTTATATTACTGCTTCTATAAATATATAATGTAAATAAATAAACAGTTCCGGTAGGCTTAGATGATTTCAATTTGTTAATGTTGGCCACTACTGGACTGTCCCCACCGCTCGCTTAGTTGTGACTGTTTTCAGAAACATTTAACTAATTATATAAAACAAAATCTGTCAAGCATATCAAAACTTATATATTTCTCTGGTGGTGCAGCAAGTCAATACAAGAACAAAAACAACTTTGCAAACTTATAGTATCATAAAAACGATTTTGGGTTAGATGCAGAATGGCATTTTTTTGGATGTGCACATGGAAACAACGCATGCGACGGTATAGGGGGGACAACGAAGCGACTAGTGGCTAAAGCCAGTCTTCAAAGACCACTTAATAGCCAAATCCTTAATGTAGAAGATATGTTCTCCTTTTGTAATGGACACCTACCAGGGGTAAACTACATCTTAGTGGCAAATGTTTCAGAATACAAAACCACCCTTTATGGTAGAGTTCCAAGATCCAACCAGATAAAAGGAATTAGAAGTTTTCACAAATTCTCTCGTCAACCAACAGAAGGTGTATTAAGATGTTACATCATATCAACTTCAGAAACGTATAAATATCACTTAGTTTTATAAGTCTCTTTTGTAAAAAAATGACATAATTGTTATGAATAGTATGCTTTTGTTTTCTATTTACTGAGAATTTTTAATTAAATTTGTTCTACCGTCATGTGATTTTGCTCTCATTTTAAAGGGCGGGTATTCCAAACACAGTGGAATACACTAGAATGTTTTTATTTATTATTAAACCTTATGAAAACATGAATTAATTTTGAAAGTTTCAGATTTTTTATCCTGGTCCAAGGTTATAACTCAAAATCATTTTCACATTTTATAATTATATAATTAACTCGTTTATTAAGTCCTATTTGAATTTCTACGGTTAGATATCTTAATTAGAATTTTTGTGAGACTACATATTTACTTAAAAACGGGAATTATTTAATAACTTTCATATGTTGATCAGTATGCATTCAACAAACAACTGACGAACTGTCTTAGTTTGTTTAATAATAAGTTTGTTATTTATAAGTACAATGGCTTGTCTGATTTTAACGTACCCATCTAGAGTGTAGGAACCGCAAAAGTTCAAAATTTGCAGCTACGTCATTCTTATCCTGAACATGCGACTAATTTTCTGCCTTTCCGGTTCATACATAGGTACGATCTCTTATAAAAATCTTGTTGGCAACCCATCATGTAGTTTTTATCTTGTAATGGATTAGTATTTAATTATATTATTTTACAAGATTATCGAGAGCGATATTTGATTTATTCGAGATAAACACATTTTAGGGTAAATTGTTTTTTACCGTTGGCGTGCCACGAAGCGGTAAATTTGAGTTGAATTTATAACTCAATTATGTAGATTGGCCTATATCGGCTCTTGCCTAATTTGTCCCTAACCGCATTTTCAATTAACTTAATGTATTTTTCAGTCACGGCACACCATAGCGGCGCCACAATCTACCACCACATTATATTGCCGTACGTTTTGTTTTATTTACTTTAAGGGAGTGTCCTGTCTTCGATACCACACGCTGTTCATTTATTTCAACTGTCTTCGCATGTTTTACTTTATATAATTGGAATTTACTTAAGGGGTTGCAAATCTCCAACCGATGTAGAAATTACAGCTTTTAGGAATCATTTTTAGGGAATTAGTTACTAATAATAAGACTAAATATATTAAAATTGGACGCCATATCTGTAATCCCAAAAAAAGAGACCTGGTTTCGATATGACAACAAGTGAGATCTCCAAAAGTGTACTAATGCCGAAATTGCTACTGTCTGCTGCTAGTACAGTGAACGCCGCTTATTGTAATCACGGTTAATGTTATCAATCGGTTAATGTCCGTAAACAGCCAAATGATGTAGCCTCCTACAGACCTATATCTTTATTACCAACCATTTCAAAACTGTTTGAGAAATTACTTATCAAGAGAATATACACAATTCTTGAGAAAAATCAAACTATTCCATCACATCAATTCGGCTTTCGAGTTATAGAAAGGCCTCTTGAGGAAAAGAAAATTTACTCAGCATTATTTTTAGACGTGGCTCAGGCTTTCGATAAGGTGTGGCATGATGGACTCCTTGAGAAACTGGAACAGCAGCTTCCTACTGAATATACAGAACTGTTAAAATCATATCTGAACGATCGCCACTTCAGGGTGAAACAGGATGACGAATACTCCTCGCTACGCAATATCAATGCCGGAGTACCACAAGGAAGTGTATTTGGACCACTTTTGTAGCTACTGTATACTTATGATATTCCTGTTCCGGGAGAGAGCACAGCGGCAACATTTGCAGACGACACGGCTATTTTGGCGATTAGTGACAGTGTCGAAGAAGCAACTGAAAAATTACAGATACCTGCAAACAAAATCAACTTTTGGACAAAGAAATGGCGCATCAAACTAAATGAAGGAAAATCCACGCATAAACTACACCAATAAGAGAGTTAACTATGTTCCTGTAAACAATAATGGGAACGATATTCCATACGCGGATATAGCGAAATACCTTGGCATGACACTGGATGCCAAGCTTAGATGGAAAGTACATGTCAAGAAAAGCAGAACGAACTCGACCTAAAATTCCGCAAAATGTATTGGCTAATGCGACGGAGGTCAGCCCTGTCAGTGCAAAATAAGCTCCTACTATACAAGCAATTATTAAAGCTAGTATGGGAGTATGGAATACAGTTATGGGGATGCACTAAGCAGTCCAATATCAACCTCATTCAGAGGTTCCAAAATAAAGTTCTAAGGGCCATTGTTGGTGCACCATGGTACATTAAAAACGCCAACCTTCATCGGGACCTTCGCATGGAGATGGTAACTAGCGAAATGTCAAAATTTGCTAAGAAGCACGAGGATCGTCTACTCCACCACGACAACTTTGAAGCCATCCAGCTGCTTGACAACTGTGCGCTAGTGCGTCGGCTGAAAAGAACTAAACCATTTGAACTAGTGCGGGAGTGATTGAAAGCAGAGCACCCGTAGTGTATTCGCAGTGATAGTATAAGTGAAAACAACCGCCGTCTACTTGAGTGGTAAAAACTGTCAGACTAAAACAACTTGGGCCAATGGGCAAAATGCAAGTGGTTAGTAATTGACGCTAACGTAACTACCGCGGAGCGTCCTACAGAAGATGAAACGTGAATCTGTAATGTTTTCAATCTCCCAAACCGAATGTGAACAACTGGAAGTGGACGAAGATAACATAGAAATATTGCCAGCTCAAACAAATAAAGAAAAGCTGAATGCTTTAGAAGTTTTGCGTTGTGGTGTCCAGCATAGATCGTCAAATTTTCATCCGCTTTACTGGTACGAACTCTATATAAACGCACTTCTTCGCAACCACATGAGACAAACAACTATTGAGGATTATTTCTAAATTTTGTTTGTGCACCTACATACCTCAAGTAAAGCATCAATATTTATTTTATTTTATGAATAATATAAATATGTAATATGAACTTTCTGAATAATGATTTTTTTTACACTCGTGTCGAAGTTTGGTCAAAATTCGTACAATTAATTGTAATATAGCAAACAATGTAAAATATGTGATTTTCTTGTCTAAAGATCGCAATAGAGCCATATGTATTACTTCTAACCATGTACACTATTCCGACACACATGTCTGATATAAGGACGTGCTATATTTTCATGTACCTAATTCCGCCACCCCTAAATTAGTAAATAATAGTGGTTAAAAGAGTAGTACACCGTGTTATTATGAAAATATAGAATATTTTTAGTCAGCCTAAATAGATATTATTAGAATTTTCTTAATTACTGTTACCTTATAAGGAAAAAATCAACTCTTAGCATAACACTCAATTATCAAGATCAGTCATTGGTAGAAGAAGACACGATTGTGGGTTGATAACTCATACAGTGCCTGAATTTGGGACGTTTACCTTACAACCTTGTCTATTAACTCTCTAAAAAACTCCTTTCACTCCATATAAACCCTTAAACTAATCATTAAACACAAGAAACATCCCCTCGAACAAAAACAAAAACACCACACGAAACCATCCACACAAAAACGGACAAAACTCTCAAGACTAATTAATATTAATTACGCAGTTATAACGCACAGATCTACCCTTTCAACCCCCTCAAAAAACAATTAATCAACCCCCAATCCAGCAATAAAAAAACCATCGTACCTTATCAGAAGAAAAATCTGCCGCAAATTTCGTTCAAACTGTATCGGGGGTGAACACTTCTGTCGAATCGCAAATATTCAATGAAAATGTGAACCGTTCGGGATCCGCGAGATGGCGCTAGCGACCGATATGCTAGGAGCGTCGGTGCTGACTGCTGCTGCGGACCGTCGCGACGCTGGACCATGACATCAGTGTCGGATGCCGAGTATGCGCGGTCCGGAGCGACGTACACCACCCCTTCTTGAAAAGTGGTGTGCTCTGTGAGGGATGGACGGACATATGTCGAAATAATTGGCTTAACGTCCCTCGTGTTGTGGCAGGACAACTTTTGCTGCAGTATTGAAATACTGATGACTAGATATGTGCGAGTAAACAGTTAGATAGGTGTTGTAGAAATGGATATTCCTATATTAGGAATTGTCAAAGCGAACTGTTGTCCATCTAGCCATCCGATTTTGACGATTCAAACGGTACTGGATAGGAAATTGGTCGAGGGAAACATTTCTGTAGGCAGCGTTGCTCTAAGATGCTCGGTTCGCAAGAAAATCACAAAAAAAAACACGAAAATCATAGATTTTATTTTTTCTGTGCAAACCGTACGCTATACGGGCATCCAATTAAGATTTTGGTCCATGGTACAGTTTTTGACGCTGATTACGCTGGAGTATCAAAAACTGCCAATTCACCATATTTGGAATAGTCAAAGCGAACTGTATTTGATCTAACCATTCCACATTGGGGCCAAACCTATCCATTCTTGGCATGAACTATAAAATTAGAAATTGCGTTAAAACTCCAATATTTTCAGGAACGATAGTTGGATACACATAGCTTATCGCACACAAACAAAAAGTCGTGTTGCGAGTGTATCCCCACTTCGGCAAGAGCCTCAAAGTTGTTTATGTTAGCAACAAAAATTTAGTGCGAAAAATATAACGTACCATTTAAAAATTTTGTTTTGTGTTATCAGTATCGTAGTTATTGTTTAATACGGCGTCGTCACCCACAGGTTTGGTAAACATTTTTATAATAAGACGTTTACTGTATTCTGTTAAATATTGTGTTGTTATATTTTTCTTTTGTAAGGATTTAAAAAATACATGGAATTTCATGTCTCTAATTTTTGGATATTTGTTTGTGTAATAATTGTTCTTGAAGAAACATAAAGGATTAGCTGCGCCCCCCTGCGCATATTGAAGTAATGGCATGTTTTGTGCAAAATATGAATAGTGGAATTTTACACTTTGAAGCTTTGATGTTGAATAACTTTTGTAATCTTTGACCGATTTCAATGATTCTTTCGGGGAATAGTAAGCAAATGCGTCATGATTATTACCCGCCTTTGCAATTTTGAAAAAGGAACTTTTTGAAAAAGTTACAGTTCCTATACCGGGAGAAGCAACGTCATGTTTTGGTGGTCCAAGTTGAAGTGAAAATTGCATGTGTATTATATCGGAAAAACGAAATGATTGTCTCGTGGTTTAAGTTTGACACAGATTTATATACTATTTTCAGTTTTTCTTAAACTGAGCACCTGAGGGTATTTCAAAACTGGGCTTTCTTCTTCCGATATAGTTAACTGCAAGTATAATTTCTTTTCTCAAAATTGCAAGGGCGCATGATACTCTTGACAAATTTGGTGACATGTGCTAGGGTGCAGTGTCGTTGTGTGTTTGGCGGATTAACAGATATTCAGGTACATATTATAACAATTGCACTTTGGTAGTTACTAGTTGCAGTCATAACCCAACTTACCTGATGTTTTTGTTTTGTTTTAGCTCTGTTTTGCGTGTTTGTGCTGTATTGAGAAAGAGCTTTGCCACACGGACGTTGGTTACCGTCAACATAAAACCGTGAATCTTTTTTTCCAAAATTGGCGTAGGCGTGTTATACTCTTGATAAATTTGTTGACTTATGTTCTAAAAATGTTATTGCATATTTGCTAAAAATGAATAGGTTTACTTTAAAATCGGCATTGGTTACAAACATTCAGATATGGGGATGAATCAAAAACCAATTTATTGAGAACTCAATCGGCTTTGTATCGGACTACTTGAGACACTGACATCTGACGAAGTATTCCATAATGTGTTAGATCACCAAAAGATGATGTTGATTCTACCGGTATAATAAGTGCGACGAATTGCAAATGCGTGTCATAATCTTGATGAATTTGTTGTGTTGACAAAATATTGACAAAAATAATCTAAATCCATTAATTATAAAAGTTATTAAACATCAAAGTTTTGCAAAATATTAGGTAATACAGTTTACAACCTTTTAATTCATTGCCACCAAATTATTGAGCATGCCCTGTTATCTGTTACAAGAAGCTAAGAATAAGAAATTCAAGAGAGAGTACAGATAATAGTTCTCTCGTAAAATATCTCGAGTCAAAACCAAATGAAGACGTATTATATTTACTTCTCATATCTTCGGAGACAAAGTAAGACAAGTTAGTTAGTTAGTTAGACAAGTAAATTTTGGAGTTATTGATGCCGCGTAATATAAGGTTTGCTCGAGCAGCACTAAAATAAGTGCATAAAGCGCATTCTTTCTCTTGCGCACACGCAATAGTACATCCATTACCTCCATTCTGCATGTTTAGTAGGATACTCAATTACTTTTACTGCTGCTCGAATAAACCTGTAGTATTATAACATTCTCATATTTTCCATGAACCCACAAGTAATTGATTTTTTTTCTATATGGAACGGTACGGAAGTTACGACTTCTCAAAAACTGCTAAAATTGCCACTTTACTATGTTTGGAATTGTCAAAGCGAACTGTGTTCCACCAAGCAATCCGATTTTGACGATTCAAACGTCACTGGCTAGGAAATTGGCCGAGAAAACATTTCTGAAGACCGCGTTGCTCTAAGAAGCTCGGTTCCCGAGAAAAACGCCATATATCCCCAATATATTCCCTATACAATTCCCCCCACCCCAAAAAAAAGCCTTAGCCAAGCACACCAACCCAAGAAAACGAACGCACCGACTCTATGATGAACCGCGTCGTCCTTATCAAAACGATTGTATTGAGCCTGAAGGCAGGTCGTATAACCGAGCCGTATTATGTCTTGAATTCGTCCCCGGGGTGCATGGAGCGGGGGGTGGGTGGAAATAAGCAAGGGGTGTAGCGAGGGAAGGGGTTGGGGGGTGAAAAGGAGTAGAAGGAGGGAGCGAAAAGCAGTTTTCCCGGTGCCGTTTCCCCAGATAAACCTATTCAACGCCGGGAAAAACCGACAGTGGAAGTCCAGAGGACAGGAAGGACCCAATTCGGTAAACTGCTGTCGCCGACGGTGCTGTAAGGGAAAAAAGGCACCCCTAATTGACTGCCGGAGGTCTCCGGGCGCGGGACTGCGCTGCGAAAATTATGGACCGTATTTATTGGGCATTGAATATCATCTTTGATGGGTTTATCGACTGGATGTGGACTGGGGAGATTTTGCGAGAAAAGGGAATATGAGGGTTGGGGGTGGTTATGATTGTGGTAATGAAGTCGTAGGGTTTTAGGTGTTTCTCGGTGAATTGGTTGCAAATTATGAGGATATTTTGTGAGATAATCGGTTAAGGTAAAGAGAGAAAATAAGAGTAGTTTCTATGGGAGTTCTGTAGGTTTATAAACCACAGGATTTTTACTAATTTTGCTGCTAATGATGATATTTCTTGCTTTATAAAAACAATCTTTGTTTCAGTATGCCATATTAAAGGATCTCTTTTAAAACCTAAAAGATCCTTTTTGTATCTTTTGACATTAAGAAAATTTACACGCATTTACACTAAAAATGAACAACCCGTAAACCATTTATTTATCAGCATATATTTTCAAGTCAATAGATTTCAGTCACTAAAAGATAAACACTATTAACAGTTTGACTAACAAAAATTCGTATAAGCTATTCCGACAATCGTGTCGGAATTTGGACAAAATGCGTAAAATTATTATTTTTTACTTTATTTCCTTGTGTAGAGACAGCAATAGAGCCATATGTATTACTTCTAACTATGTACACAATTCAGCATTTGAGCCTCATCTCGGATCTCCGGCCGGCATTCAAGCATCTCCGGCAAAATCAAACATGAAGAAAATAGTTCTACATTATTGTAAATAATATATCGTCGGCTTAAAGGTAAAATGGTAAAATTCACTAAGTAACAGTTTGTTATATTTTATTGAAGCACGAATTAATTGTGGCAAAATGCTGATAAATGCGTATCTAAACGAAAATACGATCAATAAGTGTTATTAGAATAAGAAAATGTCATTATATTTATTGGTATTCTATTGTAGCCAGGTTTTTGTAATTATTTGAAATGTTAGTTAGTTACTTTTACTTTTAACCAGACGATATGCAGACAGAGACATATCTTTGTTTAATTTTACATATTCAATGTTATTCAAATTATTTTACACTACGCAATTTATCACACAAAATTGTCAGCAACTTTTTAAGCAATAAAAAATTGCGTATAGTGCTTTTAACAATAGTGTAAAACCGCTATTATACAGTGAGAACACAAAGTATTGAAACAAAATCTCTAAATCGGTCAGTTATTTAAAAAACTCGGTTTTTGAATTAAGACGGAATCGACTTATTTTTTAAATGACACCATTGGCTTAATAACAGCATATAATAGTATGAAGGCCGTACATAGGAAAATTTTCTAGAAAAAGATAGTTCAAAATTAGTGTTACATTGTGTATTTTATACAGATTTTGAGGTTTCTGGCAGATTGAATTCAAATGGCATACATTTACTAATGTTTCTAAAATTACAGTTTTTACATTTGGCCTGACTTTTCCGGATGTCTTACGTAATTTTGAGTTCGCATTCGTATTCAGGGCAAATAAAGTTCCAGAGTACATTTTATATTCCATTTACAACCTCCATGCTACTCAAAGTTATGAATATTTGCAATTTCAATTATGGTCTTTAAGCCATAAATGTTCTTCCGCTACCAATAAGACAATTAAATGTTATATTAAAATAAATTTCGAATATGGGATTGCCATTACATCAAAATGTGTATTTTTATAGTAAAAAATCGACGTATTCAAAGGCGTTTTTTCTTAGCCGTATAAGAAAATTGAAAAAGAAACAAAATAAAAAAGCGCAAAGTATCTGCAATCCTGTAGAACGTGGCTTTTGGAAATGGAAACTGCATAGGCGATTATGACCTATTCTTTGCCAAAATCGCAAAGTTGAGTATTTGGACCTGTTTGGGTTTGGCACATGCGAGGTGAAACTATAATAGTCGAACATTAGTAGAATAAGAAATTACTTTAGGACAGGATCTGAATTTGAGACGTTTATCTTACATACAACCTTTATAACAACACACCCACCCAATATACAAGACCCTGTCTCGTATTCATTATGTATTTATATAAGGAAATAGCTGAAGGAACAAGGTTTGCCTCTTCCGGACCGTTCCTACCCCCTTTTCACCCACGTATTTCCCAATTCTACCCCGCACTGTACTCGAAGGCAAGCACAAGAGCCAAATAAATTTGGGAAGGCACGGTTCCTAGTACATTTTTACGAGTAGAGGGGGCACTACTAGCACTACCATGTTGCGTGATCGGAATTTTTGCCCGCTCCGCTCTCTGAAGAGATCTCCGTTCGTTGCCGTAAGGGTCGTGGACGAAAAAACGAACAAAGACAGCGCGGGGAAAATGATGAGGAACACAAACGGAATTGCTTATATAAATTCTGGACGGTTTATTCCTGGTACTGGCGAGGTAGGAGGAGGAAGTTCGATGAGAAATGTTCGGAGTCTCTTACTTGGATTATGTGTAATAATTTTGGATAGTGGGGTAGATATGAGGAATGATGGGTAGTTTTAGTTTAATGGTGGATATTTGCTGGAATTTAAAGTTGTATAAAGTGGATTTATAGACGATTGGTGGATGGGAATTTTGTTGTAATGCTGATGGATAAATTTGATGTATGTGGATCTGAATATGTCAGAAGAATTGGTATCTGCATGTGAATGTTTAGTTTTGGGCAAAATAGTTGTACAGCAAAGAATTTAGAATTCGTCTACAAATGTGTGCCGAATAATGAGGCTGAACATTTTTTTTTATTTTTTTTTTTTTTTCATAAAAGCATATACATGCATATTGAGCTTCTTAGTACTTAGTGACCATCTGATATTCAAAAGCGTTTTCCTTTTTTTAATAAAGTTTATTTTTTGTAGAACACGTTGTAGGTATACTATTTGTTAGTGGCAAATACCAGTAACTTGCAATTAATGTTATTAATTTTTGGTGTATTTGGAATTCAATGTATATGCGATGGAAAATTTATTTATTTCAATCTTTAGTTAATTATGTAGTTGACTTGAAAATACATAGTGATAAAAAGTAAATGTAGATATAACTGTATACAAGTTGGCCATTTTTTTATCATTTATTTAAATTTCCTAAAAAAAAAAAAAAAAAAAAAAAAAAAAAAAAAAAAAAAAAAAAAAAAAAAAGACTATAAGTCTATAACAGGATACCATAATACATAAAACGTAATGTAACTATAATGCAATACAAATATTTACAGAGATCTCATTTGGATTAAGCGGGTTTTTACAGCATTTTTAAAAGTGGTGTAATATTTTTACTTTATAATACGTAAGGTAAACGTCCCAAATTCAGACATATTTTTTGTTTTACATATTTTTCTTTAGTTAGATAAAATACGAAATCTACAACATTGAACTTTATTTGGAGAGAAACTCATGCCATTTCCATTAAAAAATCACTATTCTGGACTGAAACACCCAAATAAAGTAAAAAAAAAACTGTTCTTTTGTATCATTATTATGTAATGTTAGGAGAGAATATTTGTTAATAAAAATCTGATGTGGCCAGGCACATGACTTTATCATACAATATATAAAATTAATAGTTTAGCTGCATGAGAATCTATTCTATTGAGATAAATCGTAGGTATTGTCAAAGCATCAGCATTTGACACTACCTACACTACGTCATTAGAATAATAGTTACTTATGTCACAAGTGCCGAAAGTACGGATTAGCCGGACGAGCGGTGATGCGGCACGTCACCGAAGGCGGAGTGTCGCCGTCGCATGTGAGCGAGTCGCGCTATCTAGTTTTTGGCAGGAGCGACATCAACGTTTATTGTGTTGCTTTTTAAGAAATACGTATTTTAAAAAAAATAAATGATTTCTGTATAGTAAATGCTAGGTTGGTACCACTTTGACGAAACGTCAAGTTTAAAGGTGCGTTCCGATTGGTAGGTAATGGTAGCTAATGGCGGTGGTAGAATACGAAATTATAGTATTTCTTACATATCGTGATAATGACACATATTAGTTTGCATGTACATAAACATGAGTCACTAGCAATTTTCTATTGGAAATACTATAACGGCGTCTGCTACCACTGCCATTATCACTAATGAAAACGCACCTTAAAAAGGTAATTCAAATTCTGACAGATTTATATTTGTTCATAACACATCCCTACCAACATACTAAAATAAAACTACACTCATCGCTATACTTCATTTATAATTTTCGCAATTTATCGTTTTTAGAATTATATATAAAGACGGGTTGATATTTCTTATTAACAAACAATCAAATTGGTGATGTTATTTTATTTGAAATTTGTATTTTATAATTTGCCGCACTACAGCGGCAACGTTCCATACTGGTTCTCCAACCTCTGATGAGATCAGCTGTTTTCGAATGTGACAACACAAAAAAATATTTGTCAAAATCCTGGCTACTATGTAATTTCATATCAATGCAGATGCGACCGATCTCGATCAAATAGAATTTGCTGTTGAAGCTAAACTATTAATTTTAGCAAAAAATGTCATAGGCATAAATTATACAAAATTTCTTCTACTTTAATTGATTAATTAACTATTTTGTCGAAATTACAGAAATGGCGGCTCATTTGCAAAATCCTTGAAAAAGGCTTAGAATAAACTAAAAAGCTAAACTATTAATTTTACCAAAAAATGTCATAGGCATAAATTATTCAAAATTTCCACTGCTTTAATTTATTATTTAACTATTTTGATGAAATTACAGAAATGGCGGCTGATTTCTAAAATCCTTGAAGAAGGCTTCGAGTAAACACCCAGTTCCTTTGGACCCTTTTGAACCAAAAGCTTCTCAACTCTAAGTTTGGTCATGAAACTTCTAAATATGAAGTTCCGTGCCGATACCTTTAGTAGTTTCTCCGGAAATGAATTAACAAAAATTAGGTACACACACACACACACAGACATTTTTTTGTACCTTGGTCAAAAATGTTCAGGGGACCCATAAAGACCAATTTCCGCTAAAATCTCAAAAAAAAATTTCGGCACGATTACAATACTTTACATCAAATCCTTGTTTTCAATACAACTTTTTGCACGCTATTTGAAAACATTAACACACACATACGTAATTTCAACTCTTAAAAGTATTGCTAACATAAAAAATCAACATCAAATCAAACCAATACATCCTGCAAAACAATTATTATCATAATCCAGGTGTCAGGTATCGACATCATCATCGACATTGAATATCTGCATTGTCGCCATATTCGGTACGAAAATTAAGTTGTAAATTAGATTCGATGGCGCGGTGCTCGGAGTTTGTAGTTCGGACAAAGCTCAATATAGAGCACGTTTAATGGGAAAAGCAAATTTGCCTCGATGGTGGTAATCTGCGCCCTGGTTGACGCACTGGGAATTTCTGATTCGCATTATGCCATTGTGCCCGAACGAATTGTTTACCCCGATGGTGATGGCCCAGGTCGTCCCAAAACCACCAACCACCCTGCAACCCTATCGTCCAAAATTAAACTACACAAACTGTATTGATGAGGCGAACATGTTGTCCGAATTACACTGTTCGACCGAAACCTTGGTTCCATTTTGTACTCAGTTTGGTGTAGTCAACAAACTCGGTGTCCCAATTCGTGTCCAATTTGCTTAGTGTAATGTAAACATTACCAGTATTATAATAACAATTACCATTTTAGTTGTAGTTTAATTGGTTATAATCATCGTTATATGTTTTCTGACATTGGAGATTTTATAGCATCGTATACAAGTGGGGTTTTTCGCATATTATCTTCAACAAAATTGCAAATATTGGTAAGAACCAATAAAATGTTAACTATTGTTGTGGTTTTGTAACAGAATACTTTAGAACTTTCCAAGTTTTATTTTATTGTGATGAATTATTGATTTATTGATGTATTATTTTGATGAATTTCTATACAATATCCCGAAAAAATAATGAAAATCCATTACAAAAGTTATTTAACAGTGTAACAGTATAGTAAAATAACTTCATTTAATTGTATCGGTCATTGTATATTCATATGGTGGAGAAAACATTGAGAACTCTTAGTTTTCTAATGGGCATTATGATTGACTTGGTATTTTTGAATGATTATTTTATTTGTAGTATAATTGGTTAAAATCATCGTTATATGTTTTCTGGCATTGGAGATTTTATAGCATCGTATACAAGTGGGGTTTTTCGCATATTATCTTCTACAAAATATCAAATATTGGTAAGAACCAATAAAATGTCAACAATTGTTGTGGTTTTGTAACAGAATACTTTAGAACTTTCCAAGTTTTATTTTATGCTAATGAATTATTGATTTCTTGATGTATTATTTTGATGAATTTCTCTACAATATCCCGAAAAAATAATGAAAATCCATTACATAAGTTATTTAACAGTGTAACAGTATAGTAAAATAACTTCATTTAATTGTATCGGTCATTGTATATTCATATGGTGGAGAAAACATTGAGAACTCTTAGTTTTCTAATGGGCATTATGTTTGACTTGGTATTTTTGAATGATTATTTTATTTGTAGTATAATTGGTTAAAATCATCGTTATATGTTTTCTGGCATTGGAGATTTTATAGCATCGTATACAAGTGGGGTTTTTCGCATATTATCTTCTACAAAATATCAAATATTGGTAAGAACCAATAAAATGTCAACAATTGTTGTGGTTTTGTAACAGAATACTTTAGAACTTTCCAAGTTTTATTTTATTCTGATGAATTATTGATTTCTTGATCAATTATTTTGATGAATTTCTATACAATATCCCAAAAAAATAATGAAAATCCATTACAAAAGTTATTTAACAGTATAACAGTATAGTAAAATAACTTCATTTAATTGTATCGGTCATTGTATATTCATATGGTGGAGAAAACATTGAGAACTCTTAGTTTTCTAATGGGCATTATGTTTGACTTGGTGTTTTTGAAGGATTATTTTATTTGTAGTATAATTGGTTAAAATCATCGTGATATGTTTTCTGGCATTGGAGATTTTATAGCATCGTATACAAGTGGGGTTTTTCGCATATTATCTTCTACAAAATATCAAATATTGGTAAGAACCAATAAAATGTCAACAATTGTTGTGGTTTTGTAACAGAATACTTTAGAACTTTCCAAGTTTTATTTTATGCTAGTGAATTATTGATTTCTTGATGTATTATTTTGATGAATTTCTCTACAATATCCCGAAAAAATAATGAAAATCCATTACAAAAGTTATTTAACAGTGTAACAGTATAGTAAAATAACTTCATTTAATTGTATCGGTCATTGTATATTCATATGGTGGAGAAAACATTGAGAACTCTTAGTTTTCTAATGGGCATTATGTTTGACTTGGTATTTTTGAATGATTATTTTATTTGTAGTATAATTGGTTAAAATCATCGTTATATGTTTTCTGGCATTGGAGATTTTATAGCATCGTATACAAGTGGGGTTTTTCGCATATTATCTTCTACAAAATATCAAATATTGGTAAGAACCAATAAAATGTCAACAATTGTTGTGGTTTTGTAACAGAATACTTTAGAACTTTCCAAGTTTTATTTTATGCTAATGAATTATTGATTTCTTGATGTATTATTTTGATGAATTTCTCTACAATATCCCGAAAAAATAATGAAAATCCATTACAAAAGTTATTTAACAGTGTAACAGTATAGTAAAATAACTTCATTTAATTGTATCGGTCATTGTATATTCATATGGTGGAGAAAACATTGAGAACTCTTAGTTTTCTAATGGGCATTATGTTTGACTTGGTATTTTTGAATGATTATTTTATTTGTAGTATAATTGGTTAAAATCATCGTTATATGTTTTCTGGCATTGGAGATTTTATAGCATCGTATACAAGTGGGGTTTTTCGCATATTATCTTCTACAAAATATCAAATATTGGTAAGAACCTATAAAATGTCAACAATTGTTGTGGTTTTGTAACAGAATACTTTAGAACTTTCCAACTTTTATTTTATGCTGATGAATTATTGATTTCTTGATAAATTATTTTGATGAATTTCTATACAATATCCCGAAAAAATAATGAAAATCCATTACAAAAGTTATTTAACAGTATAACAGTATAGTAAAGTAACTTCATTTAATTGTATCGGTCATTGTATATTCATATGGTGGAGAAAACATTGAGAACTCTTAGTTTTCTAATGAACATTATGTTTGACTTGGCATTTTTGAAGGATTATTTTATTTGTAGTATAATTGGTTAAAATCATCGTTATATGTTTTCTGGCATTGGAGGTTTTATAGCATAGTATACAAGTGGGGTTTTTCGCATATTATCTTCTACAAAATATCAAATATTGGTAAGAACCAATAAAATGTTAACAATTGTTGTGGTTTTATAACAGAATACTTTAGAACTTTCCAAGTTTTATTTTATTCTGATGAATTATTGATTTCTTGATGTATTATTTTGATGAATTTCTATACAATATCCCGAAAAAATAATGAAAATCCATTACAAAAGTTATATGTTTTCTGGCATTGGAGATTTTATAGCATCGTATACAAGTGGGGTTTTTCGCATATTATCTTCTACAAAATACCAAATATTGGTAAGAACCAATAAAATGTTAACAATTGTTGTGGTTTTGTAACAGAATATTTTAGAACTTTCCAAGTTTAATTTTATTCTGATGTATTATTGATTTATTGATGTATTATTTTGATGAATTTCTATACAATATCCCGAAAAAATAATGAAAATCTATTACAAAAGTTATTTAACATTAAAGTTTAGTAAAATAAGTTTATTTAATTGTATCGGTCATTGTATATTTATATGGTGGAGAAAACATTGCGAGCTTTTAGTTTTCTAATGCGCAATATGTTTGACTTGGTATTTTTGAAGGATTATTTATTCCTCCTTCTGATTTCCGTACCACACATGTTTGGCTATAGATTTTTGCAAATATTACTATTTATGTTTTTGCTAGTGTTTTGGAACTTAAATCAACATATTTATTTCTTGTCGCAAAGTAAAATGATAATATAATGCTCTTCATTTCAAAACAGGTTTTCATGAAAAATTAAGAATCGGTTGAAATGATGTGTCGCACTCATACAACGTTGATTCCAGTTTCAAATCACTCTTTCGAAAAACTAAGTAACGGTTGTTTAAAATTGAAAAAGAACAAATGCAATTTGTTATAGCTGATTAAAAACTATTAGACGAGTAATACCAGTATTAGAAAAATTGTAACTTTTTTGTCACGGTGTATTTGTTGCTATGCGAAAATCACTGGTATTTAGACACTGAAGTTAATTTATTACCAAATAATAATTTAATATACACAGGATCATTTAGAAAATTAAAAGGTTTCGAAATCATTATTATAAGTCTAATGGAATGTTTATAAACATTTGTGAGTTAATTTCCATTTGTTTAAACAAATTTTATTTGTTTAAATAATTCGATTTTCCCGGAAATCCGCCTGAATTCTATTTTCTGAGTTCAAAATAGGAGTTTATTATCTTAGAGTGATATTATTCATTAAAAGAGTTCCTCCTATTGTTTAAACAATAAATTACCATTCATTTTAAGCTTTTTTCAAAATCTGGTAGAAAAGTCAACATTTTTGTTAAAAGAACTTATAAATTTTATGTTCCAGATATCCAAAGTGATATCATTTATATTTTCGGATGATTTGCATTGTTTAAATAATAAAATATTATTCGTTTGCAATATCGCTTATTCGAAAAAATTTGATTGAATAAAAAATAAATTTTTTAGGGTAATTGGGGAATAAATTTTCAAGTCAACCATTTTTATTATTCTCATTCATTTCATCCATTTCTCATTCCGATTTCCTACCACTATATGTCAAGATAATGTTAATTTGTTGCTGTCTGCAAACTGTTCCCTGTACTCTAATTTGTTGACATATTGAAAACAACATATTAAAAACAATTATGTAAATAACAAAAAAAAATTTTTAAACAAATGGAATTTGTTCAAAATTCATTTTTTATATTTGCACCTGGATTCTTTTCCTGAGAATCTTGGGGACGCTAGTGACGAGCATGGTAAGAGGTTCCACCAGGAGATGAAGACCATTGAGAGGCGCTACCAGGGATTTTGAAATGAAAGAATGATGGGGATCATAATATCTGGTTCCTCATAAGAGAAACATGTACCGACAAAAACAGAAGGCGAAGCAGGAGCCAGAATCACTTCTAATGTCATTATATAATGCAAACATACAATAAAAATAAACTAAATTAATCAACTGATAAATAGAGAAAAAGTGGATTTTTGGTAGTTTGGTACCTATCAATCATAATTGCTCATAACTTCGGCATTTTCCAAAGATTTTTATCGTAAATTCATTGAGGTCTTCGTAAAAGTGTATACACTATGTACAAAAATAAGAAACTGGCCATATTTCCACGATTTCTACTTTTCATCGGTGATATAGTAAATGTTCGATTTTCATTTTGGCCATTCATTTTTTTCATGTTGTGGCCCATTGCGTTGAAACCACTGAAGCGCTTGAAAAACTAGTGTTATTAAACATGTTTTTTCTTATTGCTTGTTCATTAGAAGAACTGGATAAAAAAATAACATCAGGACATTATCTAATATTTGCTTAAATATGCATAAAAAATAGTGTAGTTTTTCTATTCAACGCCTAGCTTGCCAGACACTAGATTCTAAATATCTCAGAACACATCTGCTTTACAATAAATAAATAAATTTTCAAATAAGTACGTTGTTGCTGTGATCTGACTGCGTGGCAATTTCTGAAATACTGGGGACATGCATGCGTGACTCAGAACGTAAGAATCGCCTTAGTGCCATCTTCCGTTACGATAGTATTTCCCCCTGTGTTTGAAGGCTCACAGTCATAACTCAAAAGGACTAAACAAAAATAATTGAAATAAGGTGTGTCATACCTACTCCTGAATCATTTCTACATAAATTGTATGACAATTGACATTTTTTTCCTATCGGTTTAAAGATGTGCGCGAGAGAAGTAGAAAAGGTACCCAATTCTTGCATTTTTTAATTAACGCTCGTTCTTCCGGCTATTTTCTCCTAAACCGCTTACCGCAATTGTTTTTATTTTTGTTAAGGTTGCAGTTAGAATCCGTTCAATAGATTGGCGTTTTTGTCTTAAGTTTTCTTGTAATAAAGGTTGCCAACTAAGTTTTGTTGGAAGCGGATATAGAAAAGTAAAAATCAAAAATCAAACAGGAAACTTACCAAGTATGAGAGCGTTGTTTATTTCACCCCTCTGGCCCTTCCTACTGTTCCATGCATCTCTTTTTTCTCTAGGCATCCCATTTTCCTCCAAAGTCCAGCCATTTCTAACCTGGAATTAAACAACATACTCATTACTTCATGGTATCTTCCATTTCTACATAAAAATCATATAAGTACAATAGCAAACAGGCATTAAAACGTAAAGAAAACCCATCTACATACCTAATATTAAAAATTAAACAACACATTATTCCATGTTATTTAAGATTTCGTGCATCAAAATAGAAAGAAACCCGAATATATCTATACGAAAAACGGTAAAAATACAGTATTTCATATCATAACCCTATAGTAATACCAATTTCAATCCAAAACATAGCACATAACCTACAAAATACAAGAACGATCCCCACCAATACATTCAAACTCTCTCTCGCTCACACAGCGCTACGGAAGTGGCCAAAACATGAAGCCAGCCGCCTCGAACCGAAAATGACCTTGATACATTTTTCAATTACAAATTACGAAGAATTACTCACCGGGATCCAAGATATGACACATGAAAAACGCAGCCAGGTATACGATAAACAGTTTACAACACATTTTACGGCATCTCCAGCTATTTTGCACGCGAGAAACCAACCGAAAGGGCACAAGTCGAAAACGCGTGGTGACGCCGGGCGAAAATTTTGACACTACTGACGATCGGCGCGCCGTTACCGGCCGATGATACCCGATGGTAACACCATGCATGGTGGGAGTTTTGGAACCGTTTTGGAACCGCTTGTAGACCGAATAAATTGATTTTTTGTTGATTTTACATAATTAATTAGCGAATTAATAAAATTATAATAATATAATAATTTAATAATAATACAATAAAATAAATTTATTAAAAAATATATTATTTGACACTGATAATGACGTCACATTATCATAAAACTTGGAAAACCAAAAGTTACTAAAAGTTTGTGATCTAGTGTTTTCATAATGACACCGAAAGCGGTTTCGTTATGAGTTTATAACGAACGCAATCAAGAAAAAAAAAACATTTACAATTTTCAAATAGTAATAAATATGAATAAAATAAAGAATTTAGAACATAATACAATTAAAATAAAAATAGGCATAGCTCTGCTACACATGCCACATAAAAAGTTCTGAAAATATGTAAACATTTTGAAATATATTTCCTAGAATAAAGATAATAAATATGATGTTTTGATATAATCAATTGTATCAAAAATGAGCTTATCAAAACTACTTGAGTAGGTGGTACGTAACTGCTAATATAAAGAATCCAGCCAAATTACCTAAATATTTGACAAACTAAGAAGGTTTTGAAAGTTTTATTATATTTAAATTTATATTACCGCGAACATGTCAGATGCTTGGAGGAACTATATACCAAATAGGTGGCGACATTTATAACCACCAGGTGATAGTTCACGAACAAAATTTTGTGGGGCCATAAAATCAAAACATACACACACACAAAATGTGGAATTATGTGAATACGGGCAAAATGAAAACTTCGAAAGTAATTCGGTACATCGAGAGTGCTTTTTCCCTCAAACATTCAAGAGTTGGTTTGTAGAAATAAATTCCAAAATTCCCGTTATGTTCTAAATTTGTACAGAAATATATCTTGGTCTTTTCTGTATCAGACTAATGATTTTCGTCGCAAATAAACTTCATTCGAGTATTAATTTTTTCAATTCGGTAAAAAGTTAGAGCTGATAAAAATATCAATAAAACCGTATTTTAAACGGCTACAACTTCTTAAGGAATTGAGAAAATCAATAAGTCAATATGAACCTTTTTACTCGGAATGACATTTAGTTTTTAGAAGAAAATCTGTAAAAACTTAGTGGATTTTATTTTGTTACTTAAATTTATTTACTTTTTATTGTTGTAATGGGTAATGATTATGTTATTTTTTCGTTTTCGCATTGTTTGATATGTATTTTATCTTTAATTTTTCTTTGTTTATTAACATTTCAAACGGCTGTAACTTCTTAAGGAATACAAAATACATATAAGAAAGAAAAATTAATTCTGCTGAAAAAAAGGTAGACCATTAAAATATTTATATTTTTCTAATTACATAATGTTATTTTTTAATTGTTATTTAATAATCGTTTTAATTTGGAGTAAAAGTTATGTCAATGTGTTTGGTTCACTTTCTTATTTCAGTTCAAATTAGGTTCAAATAACACACTATGTGGTGTAATTATTATGTTGAAAAAAAATACATGCATGAAAATACATGCTAATTTTATATTTGTAAACTTTCGTCGAATACAACTTTTTGTATCCACGTTTATTCAATATATATTTTTTATATAATATAGTTTAAACATTTATATTTTAAATGACATACATTTAAATACCACATTTTGCCATATTTTTGCTAGTTTGATTTTTTTTGCAGGACAAGTCTTCTCGATGTCAATATTTCAGTTTTTTTTAGAATGGCAAAAATATTGGAAAGAAGAACAAAATGCTCGTCTAATGGATTATATCAGTCACAAGTTTAATGTTGCGGATATAAAGTATGATTCACAGAAATGCATTCAGTGAATATTTTATTTAAAATTGATTACAAATTATGTATATTCCTCAAGCTTTTCATCTTTATATTTTTTATTTAATGTCAAGGTTATTTTGTTATTTTGTTTTTGTTATTATTGACTAAATATTTACTATAATCGATAAATAATCAAAGCGCACTATAAAATATTTTTGTCCAGCTACATTGTTCTAGGCGCTATTCGCTATTGCTAATTGATTTACAAAAACAATTTTCTTGTAATTGCAAATAGGTATAATAATATTGTCATATTTACAACAACAAAAACAACACACTGCTAATTGATTTTTAACATCATTTTTAGTATGTTGTCTGGGATAATATAGTATTATAATCATTGAAAGCGGGAGAGTACAATACACCGAAAATGGCAAAGCATCCGCAGCAAGCAAGCGCTAGAAATAACAAACAAAACCCGATGAAAGCCTTCGGGAGCATTACGACTGAGTGGGCTGTGCGTCCTGCTGTATATATATTTTTTTCAGTGTGAATTGTGTTCTGTACAAGGGATGGACGAGGCATTATGTAAATACGCACTTAATGAGTCTTCTGTTCAATTCCCAACAGTATTGACATTGCCTTCGATGGTATGTTGTTTTTTCGTTTACTCTTTGGATTTATAAACGTTGATGAATCGGGAGTTAATTGAAAAAACGAAATCAAAGGACTGTAATTCTCAGGATTAGTTATCGATTTTGTCGTTTGAGGGAGTTAAAATCAGAGTACACGAGATAAAATTGTATTCCGCATAAAATATTAGTCTTAAAATATCACTAAACAAATGTTTAGTTAATTTTGATTTGGGTTTTGATAGTTTGTTTTGTTAGAAATTTTGAGCAATTATAATTTTCTGTTTCACTTTTTTGTTTATTTTGATGACATATGCACCTTTAAATATATATGAACATTTTCTTTAACCACCAGTAGGTATAGAGAAATGCTGGTTGTTTAAATCATAGTCACAAGTTTGATACACTTCGTTAATTTGTTGTAACGATTTGAAAGAGTGAGACCGCTGTTTCTTTTTTAACTTCGAATTTAAATTAACATAAAGCACACGTTGTTCAAAAGTGACAACTCAAAATACGCATGTCATCAGAACAGTGACAAAAAAATGCATTTCCGTTTAGTTTTTGTGTGTAAGACACCAATAGAAGTTAAATATAATTTATTTGCTTTTCTGATGTAAGACATATTTTGAGTTGTGCCACTTTTAAAAACACGATGCGATATACATAATATCGTGGGCCCAGATGTAACTTTTTGTGACATGAATAAAAAATTAGAAAAAAAATCTATCGAAAATAATTATTATTAATTTTCTCCATTAAGAATTAAATTAGCAGATATGTACCTACAATTTGAGGTATGATAGAAATTTATTCAAACGTTTTTTTTTTAACTGCTTAGCGTGGAATGTTTTACTTTTCTGTACAAAATTCGTAGGTATTGAGAAAATTATATTTTTACCAAATGAGGCGAAATGTGTATGGTTTGTTTCAAGATATTTACAACAATGGAAAATCTGTTTTGTTTTTCAAAATATTCTTTTAGTATCTGGCTGAACAGTATTATAAATATTGAATGACAAGCAAAATTTGCAATAATACAAAACAATACTATAAAATCGTTATATAGAAACACACAGTAACATTAAAAAAATCTAATGTGGCCAGGTGCATGATCTATTTATCATGTATTATATTCTTAATAACATGCTAATATTTATTGTAATATTTATTTGTAGTTATTCTTGGGCCTATTTTGAGGAAAAAATTTCATAAGAACCTATGTCCTAAAGGTCTTAATTTTTGAACTAGAGAGTGCCTAAGTTTCGAAAAAAGTTGTCATTCCAAAATGTGTTTACCGTTTATAAATTATTCTCTTAAATAAATTTTGGTTTAAAGTTGTATTTTAATTAAATAAAATAGCTTTTTCTCGTAAGAGGTTTAGATATGCAAATGAAACCAGTTTCCTATTTTTGTGCAAAACCCGTACGTTAAACAAAAAAAAATCAAGGACCAAGATTTGGTGACAAGGAATGGGGATATTAAAATAATGTTTACATTAAGAAAAACCAGTCACTTTTCTCTTTGAAATGGTTCAGTACAAACCCCGCACGAACGCCACTGGCAAGATAACAAAATATGTTATACAGCAGAAAATGCCTTTTGATGCATAGAAGATGCGTTTTTTCTTATAACTTTGGCACCCTGTAGTTCAAAAGTTAAGACATTTAGGACATGCATAGTTCATATGAATTTTTTCCTCGAAATGGACCCAAGAATAAGGTCATTAAATATTAGCATGTTATTAAGGAACAGCCTGTATTTAATATCAATACTTTAGCGCGTGAGATTTTAATTGATTGAGTCGGTCGTGTTTGCATTAAAATAAAACTAAACATCAGCCTTTGACACTACCTACTGTCGTTAGAATGAAAACATCTGTCAAATCCTGGCTAACTAGTTTTATATTAATGCAGACACGACCGATCTCGATCAAATAGAATTTACTCATGCAGCTAAACTATTAATTTTACCAGAACAAGTCATAGACATAAATTATACAAAATTTTCTCTACTCTAATTTATCATTAAACTATTTTAAAGTAATTACAGAAATGGCGGCCTATTTTAAAACCCGTTGAAAAATTCTAAGAGTAAGCCTCCAGATCCTTTGGACCCTTTTGAACTAAACTTCTTTCAGCTCTAAGTTTAGTCATGAAACTTCTAAATATGAAGTTTCGTCCCGATACCTTTAGTAGGTTCTCCGGAATCGTCGCCACAAAAAGCTTGGTCAAAAATGTTCAGGGGACCCAAAATGGCATATTTCCGCTAAAATCTCAAAACGTTTTTCCACACGATTACAATTTTTTATCATAATAAGTATGATATAGTAAAAGTGGAATTGACCAAGATCATTATGCTTGCCAAGTTAAACATTTATCCACAGGCTTTTTTAGAGGCCTGGTTCGTACGGAATATGGACATTGAAGCCTCAACAATGGATTTAACACAAAGAAGAAAGCTAATCTAAACATAAAACAAGCAAATGTTAGGCACGCAGCCTAATTTCTGCCACAATAATAGAAAACTTAATCCAAGATCAACACTACTACAGGGTGAAAGTGGTAGCATTAGATTGATAATACTAATATAGCTGCTTAGTGTAGCTAGACATCATAAGATAGCTCTTTTAACAGCAAATAAGTTTTGTTTGATACTTTTTTAATACGTCGCTTAGTTGGGGAAAAATAAAATTGATCAATCACAATTATTGGGCCGCAGTGTTTTTTCCTTAGTGTCAAACCCACTTGATAATTTGTATGTTCCAATATGGCCGTCCTCTTAAAATGTTTGGGTACCCCTGGCTTAGTGTATAGTTAGAGCCACGTTTCGGTACCGAAACTTTTTACAATTAAAAAATTTCTTCCCTATGAAGTTAAATTGGTTCAACTATAACCTGTTTAGCAATATTATTTCCGAATGCAAACGATTCAATTAAATTTGTCATGCACTGTTAGGTAGAGGACAAACTTTGCAAAAATATACCCGAATCACCTATTACACTACACCAATCTTTCCCGCAACAATAAAGACCAAACTTTTCCTGGCATACATTCAAAATACAACTGGGACACAAACACGCCAAGCTAATTCCTATGGTAAATACGAAACCTAATAGAATACTTGACCCCGAGAACTTTTAACATTGTCCCTCGTGTTGTCTCCGTCTCTGTTCCCATGGTAAACCTTTTCCACCAATGTATATAGACAATAAAAACGTGACCGGGCGAAAATAAGGGAAAATGGCAATTGTGTGGATGGGAGGTCCCATAGGGCGTTCAGCGGGGTTACGCTTGAGACTCGGTTGTAGAGGGACGACATCTGTTCACGATGCGGGTCACAATTTCTCCCCCCTTATTGCTAAATTATTCCCCAACACGGCGCTCGAAGGAAAACGGAAAATTGGCTCGACTAGTCGATCGGCAGGGAACATGTGTGGAAATTGGGGAACTGGGGATGTGCCTGTGTTGATTGTGTGAATCTGTGGTGCCGTTTTGTTGGTATATTAATAGATAAGCTACACGCAACCAAAATTTCGAATACAGACTGTAATAATGACTTAAAAACCTTGCTAAAGAATTTCTGTTTATCTCTAGTTGTTCTATAGCAATGTAGATGATGATGATGGTGTGCAGTTATTACGTTCCCAATTATCAAAAATGATGCCAAAAACACCCATTTTATTATGTTAGAAACTTTGAACGCTTTCATGTTGATCCGGGTCCTAGTTTTAGAGATAGGAGTGCCAGTTCAAAATTATAGTTTAAAATACGTGATTTCTTACAAAATTTTAGCCAGACGGCAAAAACTCAACTACCTACAATCAAACTAAGGTTGTGGTTCTTGGTACAATTTTTGACGCTGATTACGCCGGTATAATTAGATTTTACATATTTGGAACGGTTGGGCAGTTATTACGTTCCCAATTATCAAAAATGATGCTAAAATAATCTATTTTACTATGTTAGAAACTTTGAACGCAAACTGTGTCCGATCCAATCGACCGATGTTGACGGTTCAAACGCTAGCGGATGGGAAATTGGCCGAGGAATTCATTTCTGAAAGCCGCGTTGCTCTAAGGTGCGCGGTTCGCGAGAAAAACGCGATAATCCGCGGAAATTGTAGTTTCCCACTTCCTGGCCGAACCGTACACGCTACGAGAAAACCGACCTCACCGTTGAATTCAGCACGTCCCAATGCATAAGCATGACTACATTAGAACGCTCTATCTCTCAAAAAGTTATAATTATTTTTTCGTTCTAAATTTAGCACTTTTAGATAGAAAAAAATTGAACATTGCAACCGCTGGTGATAGAAAGGTTTACCCACTACCAAATGATAGCTATCGTTGAGTCTATCAAAAAAATGTATACTTTTATATGCCTAAGATTTACCATTTTCATGTTATGTGGTCCATTTCGCTTATTTTTGTATTATTTGAAAAACCGTAATTTCAGCACAACTCGGTAACCAGTAGAGACAGAGACTTTTCCTATGTAAATTTGTAATCAGCGCACCCATTTTAGTAAGATAGCAAAGCTTTCATGTTGATCCGGGTCCTAGTTTTAGAGATAGGAGTGCCAGTTCAAAATTATAGTTTAAAATACGTGATTTCTTACAAAATTTTAGCCAGACGGCAAAAACTCAACTACCTTCAATCAAACTAAGGTTGTGGTTCTTGGTACAATTTTTGACGCTGATTACGCCGGTATAATTAGATTTTACATATTTGGAACAGTTGGGCAGTTATTACGTTCCCAATTATCAAAAATGATGCTAAAAACACCTATTTTACTATGTTAGAAACTTTGAACGCAAACTGTGTCCGATCCAATCGACCGATGTTGACGGTTCAAACGCTAGCGGATGGGAAATTGGCCGAGGAATTCATTTCTGAAAGCCGCGTTGCTCTAAGGTGCGCGGTTCGCGAGAAAAACGCGATAAACCGCGGAAATTATAGTTTCCCACTTTCTGGCCGAACCGTACACGCTACGAGAAATCCGACCTCACCGTTGAATTCAGCACGTCCCAATGCATAAGCATGACTACATTAGAACGCTCTATCTCTCAAAAAGTTATAATTGTTTTTTCGTTCTAAATTTAGCACTTTTAGATAGAAAAAAATTGAACATTGCAACCGTTGGTGATAGAAAGGTTTACCCACTACCAAATGATAGCTCTCGTTGAGTCTATCAAAAAAATTTATACTTTTATATGCCTGAGATTTACCATTTTCATGTTATGTGGTCCATTTCGCTTATTTTTGTATTATTTGAAAAACCGTAATTTCAGCACAACTCGGTAACCAGTAGAGACAGAGACTTTTCCTATGTAAATATGTAATCAGCGCACCCGTTTTAGTAAGATAGCAAAGCTTTCATGTTGATCCGGGTCCTAGTTTTAGAGATAGGAGTGCCAGTTCAAAATTATAGTTTAAAATACGTGATTTCTTACAAAATTTTAGCCAGACGGCAAAAACTCAACTACCTTCAATCAAACTAAGGTTGTGGTTCCTGGTACAATTTTTGACGCTGATTACGCCGGTATAATTAGATTTTACTTATTTGGAACGGTTGGGCAGTTATTACGTTCCCAATTATCAAAAATGATGCTAAAAACACCTATTTTACTATGTTAGAAACTTTGAACGCAAACTGTGTCCGATCCAATAGACCGATGTTGACGGTTCAAACGCTAGCGGATGGGAAATTGGCCGAGGAATTCATTTCTGAAAGCCGCGTTGCTCTAAGGTGCGCGGTTCGCGAGAAAAACGCGATAAACCGCGGAAATTATAGTTTCCCACTTCCTGGCCGAACCGTACACGCTACGAGAAAACTGACCTCACCGTTGAATTCAGCACGTCCCAATGCATAAGCATGACTACATTAGAACGCTCTATCTCTCAAAAAGTTATAATTGTTTTTTCGTTCTAAATTTAGCACTTTTAGATAGAAAAAAATTGAACATTGCAACCGCTGGTGATAGAAAGGTTTACCCACTACCAAATGATAGCTCTCGTTGAGTCTATCAAAAAAATGTATACTTTTATATGCCTAAGATTTACCATTTTCATGTTATGTGGTCCATTTCGCTTATTTTTGTATTATTTGAAAAACCGTAATTTCAGCACAACTCGGTAACCAGTAGAGACAGAGACTTTTCCTATGTAAATTTGTAATCAGCGCACCCATTTTAGTAAGATAGCAAAGCTTTCATGTTGATCCGGGTCCTAGTTTTAGAGATAGGAGTGCCAGTTCAAAATTATAGTTTAAAATACGTGATTTCTTACAAAATTTTAGCCAGACGGCAAAAACTCAACTACCTTCAATCAAACTAAGGTTGTGGTTCCTGGTACAATTTTTGACGCTGATTACGCCGGTATAATTAGATTTTACTTATTTGGAACGGTTGGGCAGTTATTACGTTCCCAATTATCAAAAATGATGCTAAAAACACCTATTTTACTATGTTAGAAACTTTGAACGCAAACTGTGTCCGATCCAATCGACCGATGTTGACGGTTCAAACGCTAGCGGATGGGAAATTGGCCGAGGAATTCATTTCTGAAAGCCGCGTTGCTCTAAGGTGCGCGGTTCGCGAGAAAAACGCGATAAACCGCGGAAATTATAGTTTCCCACTTTCTGGCCGAACCGTACACGCTACGAGAAATCCGACCTCACCGTTGAATTCAGCACGTCCCAATGCATAAGCATGACTACATTAGAACGCTCTATCTCTCAAAAAGTTATAATTGTTTTTTCGTTCTAAATTTAGCACTTTTAGATAGAAAAAAATTGAACATTGCAACCGTTGGTGATAGAAAGGTTTACCCACTACCAAATGATAGCTCTCGTTGAGTCTATCAAAAAAATGTATACTTTTATATGCCTGAGATTTACCATTTTCATGTTATGTGGTCCATTTCGCTTATTTTTGTATTATTTGAAAAACCGTAATTTCAGCACAACTCGGTAACCAGTAGAGACAGAGACTTTTCCTATGTAAATTTGTAATCAGCGCACCCATTTTAGTAAGATAGCAAAGCTTTCATGTTGATCCGGGTCCTAGTTTTAGAGATAGGAGTGCCAGTTCAAAATTATAGTTTAAAATACGTGATTTCTTACAAAATTTTAGCCAGACGGCAAAAACTCAACTACCTTCAATCAAACTAAGGTTGTGGTTCCTGGTACAATTTTTGACGCTGATTACGCCGGTATAATTAGATTTTACTTATTTGGAACGGTTGGGCAGTTATTACGTTCCCAATTATCAAAAATGATGCTAAAAACACCTATTTTACTATGTTAGAAACTTTGAACGCAAACTGTGTCCGATCCAATAGACCGATGTTGACGGTTCAAACGCTAGCGGATGGGAAATTGGCCGAGGAATTCATTTCTGAAAGCCGCGTTGCTCTAAGGTGCGCGGTTCGCGAGAAAAACGCGATAAACCGCGGAAATTATAGTTTCCCACTTCCTGGCCGAACCGTACACGCTACGAGAAAACCGACCTCACCGTTGAATTCAGCACGTCCCAATGCATAAGCATGACTACATTAGAACGCTCTATCTCTCAAAAAGTTATAATTGTTTTTTCGTTCTAAATTTAGCACTTTTAGATAGAAAAAAATTGAACATTGCAACCGCTGGTGATAGAAAGGTTTACCCACTACCAAATGATAGCTCTCGTTGAGTCTATCAAAAAAATGTATACTTTTATATGCCTAAGATTTACCATTTTCATGTTATGTGGTCCATTTCGCTTATTTTTGTATTATTTGAAAAACCGTAATTTCAGCACAACTCGGTAACCAGTAGAGACAGAGACTTTTCCTATGTAAATTTGTAATCAGCGCACCCATTTTAGTAAGATAGCAAAGCTTTCATGTTGATCCGGGTCCTAGTTTTAGAGATAGGAGTGCCAGTTCAAAATTATAGTTTAAAATACGTGATTTCTTACAAAATTTTAGCCAGACGGCAAAAACTCAACTACCTTCAATCAAACTAAGGTTGTGGTTCCTGGTACAATTTTTGACGCTGATTACGCCGGTATAATTAGATTTTACTTATTTGGAACGGTTGGGCAGTTATTACGTTCCCAATTATCAAAAATGATGCTAAAAACACCTATTTTACTATGTTAGAAACTTTGAACGCAAACTGTGTCCGATCCAATCGACCGATGTTGACGGTTCAAACGCTAGCGGATGGGAAATTGGCCGAGCAATTCATTTCTGAAAGCCGCGTTGCTCTAAGGTGCGCGGTTCGCGAGAAAAACGCGATAAACCGCGGAAATTATAGTTTCCCACTTTCTGGCCGAACCGTACACGCTACGAGAAATCCGACCTCACCGTTGAATTCAGCACGTCCCAATGCATAAGCATGACTACATTAGAACGCTCTATCTCTCAAAAAGTTATAATTGTTTTTTCGTTCTAAATTTAGCACTTTTAGATAGAAAAAAATTGAACATTGCAACCGTTGGTGATAGAAAGGTTTACCCACTACCAAATGATAGCTCTCGTTGAGTCTATCAAAAAAATGTATACTTTTATATGCCTGAGATTTACCATTTTCATGTTATGTGGTCCATTTCGCTTATTTTTGTATTATTTGAAAAACCGTAATTTCAGCACAACTCGGTAACCAGTAGAGACAGAGACTTTTCCTATGTAAATATGTAATCAGCGCACCCATTTTAGTAAGATAGCAAAGCTTTCATGTTGATCCGGGTCCTAGTTTTAGAGATAGGAGTGCCAGTTCAAAATTATAGTTTAAAATACGTGATTTCTTACAAAATTTAAGCCAGACGGCAAAAACTCAACTACCTTCAATCAAACTAAGGTTGTGGTTCTTGGTACAATTTTTGACGCTGATTACGCCGGTATAATTAGATTTTACTTATTTGGAACGGTTGGGCAGTTATTACGTTCCCAATTATCAAAAATGATGCTAAAAACACCTATTTTACTATGTTAGAAACTTTGAACGCAAACTGTGTCCGATCCAATAGACCGATGTTGACGGTTCAAACGCTAGCGGATGGGAAATTGGCCGAGGAATTCATTTCTGAAAGTCGCGTTGCTCTAAGGTGCCCGGTTCGCGAGAAAAACGCGATAAACGGCGGAAATTATAGTTTCCCACTTCCTGGCCGAACCGTACACGCTACGAGAAAACCGACCTCACCGTTGAATTCAGCACGTCCCAATGCATAAGAATGACTACATTAGAACGCTCTATCTCTCAAAAAGTTCTAATTGTTTTTTCGTTCTAAATTTAGCACTTTTAGATAGAAAAAAATTGAACATTGCAACCGTTGGTGATAGAAAGGTTTACCCACTACCAAATGGTAGCTCTCGTTGAGTCTATCAAAAAAATGTATACTTTTATATGCCTAAGATTTACCATTTTCATGTTATGTGGTCCATTTCGCTTATTTTTGTATTATTTGAAAAACCGTAATTTCAGCACAACACGGTAACCAGTAGAGACAGAGACTTTTCCTATGTAAATTTGTAATCAGCGCACCCATTTTAGTAAGATAGCAAAGCTTTCATGTTGATCCGGGTCCTAGTTTTAGAGATAGGAGTGCCAGTTCAAAATTATAGTTTAAAATACGTGATTTCTTACAAAATTTAAGCCAGACGGCAAAAACTCAACTACCTTCAATCAAACTAAGGTTGTGGTTCTTGGTACAATTTTTGACGCTGATTACGCCGGTATAATTAGATTTTACTTATTTGGAACGGTTGGGCAGTTATTACGTTCCCAATTATCAAAAATGATGCTAAAAACACCTATTTTACTATGTTAGAAACTTTGAACGCAAACTGTGTCCGATCCAATAGACCGATGTTGACGGTTCAAACGCTAGCGGATGGGAAATTGGCCGAGGAATTCATTTCTGAAAGTCGCGTTGCTCTAAGGTGCCCGGTTCGCGAGAAAAACGCGATAAACCGCGGAAATTATAGTTTCCCACTTCCTGGCCGAACCGTACACGCTACGAGAAAACCGACCTCACCGTTGAATTCAGCACGTCCCAATGCATAAGAATGACTACATTAGAACGCTCTATCTCTCAAAAAGTTATAATTGTTTTTTCGTTCTAAATTTAGCACTTTTAGATAGAAAAAAATTGAACATTGCAACCGTTGGTGATAGAAAGGTTTACCCACTACCAAATGATAGCTCTCGTTGAGTCTATCAAAAAAATGTATACTTTTATATGCCTAAGATTTACCATTTTCATGTTATGTGGTCCATTTCGCTTATTTTTGTATTATTTGAAAAACCGTAATTTCAGCACAACACGGTAACCAGTAGAGACAGAGACCTTTCCTATGTAAATTTGTAATCAGCGCACCCATTTTAGTAAGATAGCAAAGCTTTCGTGTTGATCCGGGTCCTAGTTTTAGAGATAGGAGTGCCAGTTCAAAATTATAGTTTAAAATACGTGATTTCTTACAAAATTTAAGCCAGACGGCAAAAACTCAACTACCTTCAATCAAACTAAGGTTGTGGTTCTTGGTACAATTTTTGACGCTGATTACGCCGGTATAATTAGATTTTACATATTTGGAACGGTTGGGCAGTTATCACGTTCCCAATTATCAAAAATGATGCTAAAAACACCTATTTTACTATGTTAGAAACTTTGAACGCAAACTGTGTCCGATCCAATCGACCGATGTTGACGGGTCAAACGCTAGCGGATGGGAAATTGGCCGAGGAATTCATTTCTGAAAGCCGCGTTGCTCTAAGGTGCGCGGTTCGCGAGAAAAACGCGATAAACCGCGGAAATTATAGTTTCCCACTTTCTGGCCGAACCGTACACGCTACGAGAAATCCGACCTCACCGTTGAATTCAGCACGTCCCAATGCATAAGCATGACTACATTAGAACGCTCTATCTCTCAAAAAGTTATAATTGTTTTTTCGTTCTAAATTTAGCACTTTTAGATAGAAAAAAATTGAACATTGCAACCGCTGGTGATAGAAAGGTTTACCCACTACCAAATGATAGCTCTCGTTGAGTCTATCAAAAAAATGTATACTTTTATATGCCTAAGATTTACCATTTTCATGTTATGTGGTCCATTTCGCTTATTTTTAAAACGCGATAAACCGCGGAAATTATAGTTTCCCACTTTCTGGCCGAACCGTACACGCTACGAGAAATCCGACCTCACCGTTGAATTCAGCACGTCCCAATGCATAAGCATGACTACATTAGAACGCTCTATCTCTCAAAAAGTTATAATTGTTTTTTCGTTCTAAATTTAGCACTTTTAGATAGAAAAAAATTGAACATTGCAACCGTTGGTGATAGAAAGGTTTACCCACTACCAAATGATAGCTCTCGTTGAGTCTATCAAAAAAATGTATACTTTTATATGCCTGAGATTTACCATTTTCATGTTATGTGGTCCATTTCGCTTATTTTTGTATTATTTGAAAAACCGTAATTTCAGCATAACTCGGTAACCAGTAGAGACAGAGACTTTTCCTATGTAAATTTGTAATCAGCGCACCCATTTTAGTAAGATAGCAAAGCTTTCATGTTGATCCGGGTCCTAGTTTTAGAGATAGGAGTGCCAGTTCAAAATTATAGTTTAAAATACGTGATTTCGTACAAATTTTTTGCCAGACGGCAAAAACTCAACTACCTTCAATCAAACTAAGGTTGTGGTTCTTGGTACAATTTTTGACGCTGATTACGCCGGTATAATTAGATTTTACATATTTGGAACAGTTGGGCAGTTATTACGTTCCCAATTATCAAAAATGATGCTAAAAACACCTATTTTACTATGTTAGAAACTTTGAACGCAAACTGTGTCCGATCCAATAGACCGATGTTGACGGTTCAAACGCTAGCGGATGGGAAATTGGCCGAGGAATTCATTTCTGAAAGCCGCGTTGCTCTAAGGTGCGCGGTTCGCGAGAAAAACGCGATAAACCGCGGAAATTATAGTTTCCCACTTCCTGGCCGAACCGTACACGCTACGAGAAAACCGACCTCACCGTTGAATTCAGCACGTCCCAATGCATAAGCATGACTACATTAGAACGCTCTATCTCTCAAAAAGTTATAATTGTTATAATTAGATTTTACTTATTTGGAACGGTTGGGCAGTTATTACGTTCCCAATTATCAAAAATGATGCTAAAAACACCTATTTTACTATGTTAGAAACTTTGAACGCAAACTGTGTCCGATCCAATAGACCGATGTTGACGGTTCAAACGCTAGCGGATGGGAAATTGGCCGAGGAATTCATTTCTGAAAGTCGCGTTGCTCTAAGGTGCCCGGTTCGCGAGAAAAACGCGATAAACCGCGGAAATTATAGTTTCCCACTTCCTGGCCGAACCGTACACGCTACGAGAAAACCGACCTCACCGTTGAATTCAGCACGTCCCAATGCATAAGCATGACTACATTAGAACGCTCTATCTCTCAAAAAGTCATAATTGTTTTTTCGTTCTAAATTTAGCACTTTTAGATAGAAAAAAATTGAACATTGCAACCGTTGGTGATAGAAAGGTTTACCCACTACCAAATGATAGCTCTCGTTGAGTCTATCAAAAAAATGTATACTTTTATATGCCTAAGATTTACCATTTTCATGTTATGTGGTCCATTTCGCTTATTTTTGTATTATTTGAAAAACCGTAATTTCAGCACAACACGGTAACCAGTAGAGACAGAGACTTTTCCTATGTAAATTTGTAATCAGCGCATCCATTTTAGTAAGATAGCAAAGCTTTCATGTTGATCCGGGTCCTAGTTTTAGAGATAGGAGTGCCAGTTCAAAATTATAGTTTAAAATACGTGATTTCTTACAAAATTTAAGCCAGACGGCAAAAACTCAACTACCTTCAATCAAACTAAGGTTGTGGTTCTTGGTACAATTTTTGACGCTGATTACGCCGGTATAATTATATTTTACTTATTTGGAACGGTTGGGCAGTTATTACGTTCCCAATTATCAAAAATGATGCTAAAAACACCTATTTTACTATGTTAGAAACTTTGAACGCAAACTGTGTCCGATCCAATAGACCGATGTTGACGGTTCAAACGCTAGCGGATGGGAAATTGGCCGAGGAATTCATTTCTGAAAGTCGCGTTGCTCTAAGGTGCCCGGTTCGCGAGAAAAACGCGATAAACGGCGGAAATTATAGTTTCCCACTTCCTGGCCGAACCGTACACGCTACGAGAAAACCGACCTCACCGTTGAATTCAGCACGTCCCAATGCATAAGAATGACTACATTAGAACGCTCTATCTCTCAAAAAGTTATAATTGTTTTTTCGTTCTAAATTTAGCACTTTTAGATAGAAAAAAATTGAACATTGCAACCGTTGGTGATAGAAAGGTTTACCCACTACCAAATGATAGCTCTCGTTGAGTCTATCAAAAAAATGTATACTTTTATATGCCTAAGATTTACCATTTTCATGTTATGTGGTCCATTTCGCTTATTTTTGTATTATTTGAAAAACCGTAATTTCAGCACAACACGGTAACCAGTAGAGACAGAGACTTTTCCTATGTAAATTTGTAATCAGCGCACCCATTTTAGTAAGATAGCAAAGCTTTCATGTTGATCCGGGTCCTAGTTTTAGAGATAGGAGTGCCAGTTCAAAATTATAGTTTAAAATACGTGATTTCTTACAAAATTTAAGCCAGACGGCAAAAACTCAACTACCTTCAATCAAACTAAGGTTGTGGTTCTTGGTACAATTTTTGACGCTGATTACGCCGGTATAATTAGATTTTACTTATTTGGAACGGTTGGGCAGTTATTACGTTCCCAATTATCAAAAATGATGCTAAAAACACCTATTTTACTATGTTAGAAACTTTGAACGCAAACTGTGTCCGATCCAATAGACCGATGTTGACGGTTCAAACGCTAGCGGATGGGAAATTGGCCGAGGAATTCATTTCTGAAAGTCGCGTTGCTCTAAGGTGCCCGGTTCGCGAGAAAAACGCGATAAACCGCGGAAATTATAGTTTCCCACTTCCTGGCCGAACCGTACACGCTACGAGAAAACCGACCTCACCGTTGAATTCAGCACGTCCCAATGCATAAGCATGACTACATTAGAACGCTCTATCTCTCAAAAAGTTATAATTGTTTTTTCGTTCTAAATTTAGCACTTTTAGATAGAAAAAATTTGAACATTGCAACCGTTGGTGATAGAAAGGTTTACCCACTACCAAATGATAGCTCTCGTTGAGTCTATCAAAAAAATGTATACTTTTATATGCCTAACATTTACCATTTTCATGTTATGTGGTCCATTTCGCTTATTTTTGTATTATTTGAAAAACCGTAATTTCAGCACAACTCGGTAACCAGTAGAGACAGAGACTTTTCCTATGTAAATTTGTAATCAGCGCACCCATTTTAGTAAGATAGCAAAGCTTTCATGTTGATCCGGGTCCTAGTTTTAGAGATAGGAGTGCCAGTTCAAAATTATAGTTTAAAATACGTGATTTCTTACAAAATTTTAGCCAGACGGCAAAACCTCAACTACCTTCAATCAAACTAAGGTTGTGGTTCTTGGTACAATTTTTGACGCTGATTACGCCGGTATAATTAGATTTTACATATTTGGAACGGTTGGGCAGTTATTACGTTCCCAATTATCAAAAATGATGCTAAAAACACCTATTTTACTATGTTAGAAACTTTGAACGCAAACTGTGTCCGATCCAATAGACCGATGTTGACGGTTCAAACGCTAGCGGATGGGAAATTGGCCGAGGAATTCATTTCTGAAAGCCGCGTTGGTCTAAGGTGCGCGGTTCGCGAGAAAAACGCGATAAACCGCGGAAATTATAGTTTCCCACTTCCTGACCGAACCGTACACGCTACGAGAAAACCGACCTCGCCGTTGAATTCAGCACGTCCCAATGCATAAGCATGACTACATTAGAACGCTCTATCTCTCAAAAAGTTATAATTGTTTTTTCGTTCTAAATTTAGCACTTTTAGATAGAAAAAAATTTGTATTATTTGAAAAAGCGTAATTTCAGCACAACTCGGTAACCAGTAGAGACAGAGACCTTTCCTATATAAATTTGTAATCAGCGCACCCATTTTAGTAAGATAGCAAAGCTTTCATGTTGATCCGGGTCCTAGTTTTAGAGATAGGAGTGCCAGTTCAAAATTATAGTTTAAAATACGTGATTTCTTACAAAATTTTAGCCAGACGGCAAAAACTCAACTACCTTCAATCAAACTAAGGTTGTGGTTCTTGGTACAATTTTTGACGCTGATTACGCCGGTATAATTAGATTTTACATATTTGGAACGGTTGGGCAGTTATTACGTTCCCAATTATCAAAAATGATGCTAAAAACACCTATTTTACTATGTTAGTTTACTATGCGCGGTTCGCGAGAAAAACGCGATAAACCGCGGAAATTATAGTTTCCCACTTCCTGACCGAACCGTACACGCTACGAGAAAACCGACCTCGCCGTTGAATTCAGCACGTCCCAATGCATAAGCATGACTACATTAGAACGCTCTATCTCTCAAAAAGTTATAATTGTTTTTTCGTTCTAAATTTAGCACTTTTAGATAGAAAAAAATTGAACATTGCAACCGTTGGTGATAGAAAGGTTTACCCACTACCAAATGATAGCTCTCGTTGAGTCTATCAAAAAAATGTATACTTTTATATGCCTAAGATTTACCATTTTCATGTTATGTGGTCCATTTCGCTTATTTTTGTATTATTTGAAAAAGCGTAATTTCAGCACAACTCGGTAACCAGTAGAGACAGAGACCTTTCCTATATAAATTTGTAATCAGCGCACCCATTTTAGTAAGATAGCAAAGCTTTCATGTTGATCCGGGTCCTAGTTTTAGAGATAGGAGTGCCAGTTCAAAATTATAGTTTAAAATACGTGATTTCTTACAAAATTTTAGCCAGACGGCAAAAACTCAACTACCTTCAATCAAACTAAGGTTGTGGTTCTTGGTACAATTTTTGACGCTGATTACGCCGGTATAATTAGATTTTACTTATTTGGAACGGTTGGGCAGTTATTACGTTCCCAATTATCAAAAATGATGCTAAAAACACCTATTTTACTATGTTAGAAACTTTGAACGCAAACTGTGTCCGATCCAATAGACCGATGTTGACGGTTCAAACGCTAGCGGATGGGAAATTGGCCGAGGAATTCATTTCTGAAAGCCGCGTTGCTCTAAGGTGCGCGGTTCGCGAGAAAAACGCGATAAACCGCGGAAATTATAGTTTCCCACTTCCTGGCCGAACCGTACACGCTACGAGAAAACCGAACTCGCCGTTGAATTCAGCACGTCCCAATGCATAAGCATGACTACATTAGAACGCTCTATCTCTCAAAAAGTTATAATTGTTTTTTCGTTCTAAATTTAGCACTTTTAGATAGAAAAAAATTGAACATTGCAACCGTTGGTGATAGAAAGGTTTACCCACTACCAAATGATAGCTCTCGTTGAGTCTATCAAAAAAATGTATACTTTTATATGCCTAAGATTTACCATTTTCATGTTATGTGGTCCATTTCGCTTATTTTTGTATTATTTGAAAAACCGTAATTTCAGCACAACTCGGTAACCAGTAGAGACAGAGACTTTTCCTATGTAAATTTGTAATCAGCGCACCCATTTTAGTAAGATAGCAAAGCTTTCATGTTGATCCGGGTCCTAGTTTTAGAGATAGGAGTGCCAGTTCAAAATTATAGTTTAAAATACGTGATTTCTTACAAAATTTTAGCCAGACGGCAAAACCTCAACTACCTTCAATCAAACTAAGGTTGTGGTTCTTGGTACAATTTTTGACGCTGATTACGCCGGTATAATTAGATTTTACATATTTGGAACGGTTGGGCAGTTATTACGTTCCCAATTATCAAAAATGATGCTAAAAACACCTATTTTACTATGTTAGAAACTTTGAACGCAAACTGTGTCCGATCCAATAGACCGATGTTGACGGTTCAAACGCTAGCGGATGGGAAATTGGCCGAGGAATTCATTTCTGAAAGCCGCGTTGGTCTAAGGTGCGCGGTTCGCGAGAAAAACGCGATAAACCGCGGAAATTATAGTTTCCCACTTCCTGACCGAACCGTACACGCTACGAGAAAACCGACCTCGCCGTTGAATTCAGCACGTCCCAATGCATAAGCATGACTACATTAGAACGCTCTATCTCTCAAAAAGTTATAATTGTTTTTTCGTTCTAAATTTAGCACTTTTAGATAGAAAAAAATTGAACATTGCAACCGTTGGTGATAGAAAGGTTTACCCACTACCAAATGATAGCTCTCGTTGAGTCTATCAAAAAAATGTATACTTTTATATGCCTAAGATTTACCATTTTCATGTTATGTGGTCCATTTCGCTTATTTTTGTATTATTTGAAAAAGCGTAATTTCAGCACAACTCGGTAACCAGTAGAGACAGAGACCTTTCCTATATAAATTTGTAATCAGCGCACCCATTTTAGTAAGATAGCAAAGCTTTCATGTTGATCCGGGTCCTAGTTTTAGAGATAGGAGTGCCAGTTCAAAATTATAGTTTAAAATACGTGATTTCTTACAAAATTTTAGCCAGACGGCAAAAACTCAACTACCTTCAATCAAACTAAGGTTGTGGTTCTTGGTACAATTTTTGACGCTGATTACGCCGGTATAATTAGATTTTACATATTTGGAACGGTTGGGCAGTTATTACGTTCCCAATTATCAAAAATGATGCTAAAAACACCTATTTTACTATGTTAGAAACTTTGAACGCAAACTGTGTCCGATCCAATCGACCGATGTTGACGGTTCAAACGCTAGCGGATGGGAAATTGGCCGAGGAATTCATTTCTGAAAGCCGCGTTGCTCTAAGGTGCGCGGTTCGCGAGAAAAACGCGATAATCCGCGGAAATTGTAGTTTCCCACTTCCTGGCCGAACCGTACACGCTACGAGAAAACCGACCTCACCGTTGAATTCAGCACGTCCCAATGCATAAGCATGACTACATTAGAACGCTCTATCTCTCAAAAAGTTATAATTATTTTTTCGTTCTAAATTTAGCACTTTTAGATAGAAAAAAATTGAACATTGCAACCGCTGGTGATAGAAAGGTTTACCCACTACCAAATGATAGCTATCGTTGAGTCTATCAAAAAAATGTATACTTTTATATGCCTAAGATTTACCATTTTCATGTTATGTGGTCCATTTCGCTTATTTTTGTATTATTTGAAAAACCGTAATTTCAGCACAACTCGGTAACCAGTAGAGACAGAGACTTTTCCTATGTAAATTTGTAATCAGCGCACCCATTTTAGTAAGATAGCAAAGCTTTCATGTTGATCCGGGTCCTAGTTTTAGAGATAGGAGTGCCAGTTCAAAATTATAGTTTAAAATACGTGATTTCTTACAAAATTTTAGCCAGACGGCAAAAACTCAACTACCTTCAATCAAACTAAGGTTGTGGTTCTTGGTACAATTTTTGACGCTGATTACGCCGGTATAATTAGATTTTACATATTTGGAACAGTTGGGCAGTTATTACGTTCCCAATTATCAAAAATGATGCTAAAAACACCTATTTTACTATGTTAGAAACTTTGAACGCAAACTGTGTCCGATCCAATCGACCGATGTTGACGGTTCAAACGCTAGCGGATGGGAAATTGGCCGAGGAATTCATTTCTGAAAGCCGCGTTGCTCTAAGGTGCGCGGTTCGCGAGAAAAACGCGATAAACCGCGGAAATTATAGTTTCCCACTTTCTGGCCGAACCGTACACGCTACGAGAAATCTGACCTCACCGTTGAATTCAGCACGTCCCAATGCATAAGCATGACTACATTAGAACGCTCTATCTCTCAAAAAGTTATAATTGTTTTTTCGTTCTAAATTTAGCACTTTTAGATAGAAAAAAATTGAACATTGCAACCGTTGGTGATAGAAAGGTTTACCCACTACCAAATGATAGCTCTCGTTGAGTCTATCAAAAAAATGTATACTTTTATATGCCTGAGATTTACCATTTTCATGTTATGTGGTCCATTTCGCTTATTTTTGTATTATTTGAAAAACCGTAATTTCAGCACAACTCGGTAACCAGTAGAGACAGAGACTTTTCCTATGTAAATATGTAATCAGCGCACCCATTTTAGTAAGATAGCAAAGCTTTCATGTTGATCCGGGTCCTAGTTTTAGAGATAGGAGTGCCAGTTCAAAATTATAGTTTAAAATACGTGATTTCTTACAAAATTTTAGCCAGACGGCAAAAACTCAACTACCTTCAATCAAACTAAGGTTGTGGTTCTTGGTACAATTTTTGACGCTGATTACGCCGGTATAATTAGATTTTACATATTTGGAACAGTTGGGCAGTTATTACGTTCCCAATTATCAAAAATGATGCTAAAAACACCTATTTTACTATGTTAGAAACTTTGAACGCAAACTGTGTCCGATCCAATAGACCGATGTTGACGGTTCAAACGCTAGCGGATGGGAAATTGGCCGAGGAATTCATTTCTGAAAGCCGCGTTGCTCTAAGGTGCGCGGTTCGCGAGAAAAACGCGATAATCCGCGGAAATTGTAGTTTCCCACTTCCTGGCCGAACCGTACACGCTACGAGAAAACCGACCTCACCGTTGAATTCAGCACGTCCCAATGCATAAGCATGACTACATTAGAACGCTCTATCTCTCAAAAAGTTATAATTATTTTTTCGTTCTAAATTTAGCACTTTTAGATAGAAAAAAATTGAACATTGCAACCGCTGGTGATAGAAAGGTTTACCCACTACCAAATGATAGCTATCGTTGAGTCTATCAAAAAAATGTATACTTTTATATGCCTAAGATTTACCATTTTCATGTTATGTGGTCCATTTCGCTTATTTTTGTATTATTTGAAAAACCGTAATTTCAGCACAACTCGGTAACCAGTAGAGACAGAGACTTTTCCTATGTAAATTTGTAATCAGCGCACCCATTTTAGTAAGATAGCAAAGCTTTCATGTTGATCCGGGTCCTAGTTTTAGAGATAGGAGTGCCAGTTCAAAATTATAGTTTAAAATACGTGATTTCTTACAAAATTTTAGCCAGACGGCAAAAACTCAACTACCTTCAATCAAACTAAGGTTGTGGTTCTTGGTACAATTTTTGACGCTGATTACGCCGGTATAATTAGATTTTACATATTTGGAACAGTTGGGCAGTTATTACGTTCCCAATTATCAAAAATGATGCTAAAAACACCTATTTTACTATGTTAGAAACTTTGAACGCAAACTGTGTCCGATCCAATCGACCGATGTTGACGGTTCAAACGCTAGCGGATGGGAAATTGGCCGAGGAATTCATTTCTGAAAGCCGCGTTGCTCTAAGGTGCGCGGTTCGCGAGAAAAACGCGATAAACCGCGGAAATTATAGTTTCCCACTTTCTGGCCGAACCGTACACGCTACGAGAAATCTGACCTCACCGTTGAATTCAGCACGTCCCAATGCATAAGCATGACTACATTAGAACGCTCTATCTCTCAAAAAGTTATAATTGTTTTTTCGTTCTAAATTTAGCACTTTTAGATAGAAAAAAATTGAACATTGCAACCGTTGGTGATAGAAAGGTTTACCCACTACCAAATGATAGCTCTCGTTGAGTCTATCAAAAAAATGTATACTTTTATATGCCTGAGATTTACCATTTTCATGTTATGTGGTCCATTTCGCTTATTTTTGTATTATTTGAAAAACCGTAATTTCAGCACAACTCGGTAACCAGTAGAGACAGAGACTTTTCCTATGTAAATATGTAATCAGCGCACCCATTTTAGTAAGATAGCAAAGCTTTCATGTTGATCCGGGTCCTAGTTTTAGAGATAGGAGTGCCAGTTCAAAATTATAGTTTAAAATACGTGATTTCTTACAAAATTTTAGCCAGACGGCAAAAACTCAACTACCTTCAATCAAACTAAGGTTGTGGTTCCTGGTACAATTTTTGACGCTGATTACGCCGGTATAATTAGATTTTACTTATTTGGAACGGTTGGGCAGTTATTACGTTCCCAATTATCAAAAATGATGCTAAAAACACCTATTTTACTATGTTAGAAACTTTGAACGCAAACTGTGTCCGATCCAATAGACCGATGTTGACGGTTCAAACGCTAGCGGATGGGAAATTGGCCGAGGAATTCATTTCTGAAAGCCGCGTTGCTCTAAGGTGCGCGGTTCGCGAGAAAAACGCGATAAACCGCGGAAATTATAGTTTCCCACTTCCTGGCCGAACCGTACACGCTACGAGAAAACCGACCTCACCGTTGAATTCAGCACGTCCCAATGCATAAGCATGACTACATTAGAACGCTCTATCTCTCAAAAAGTTATAATTGTTTTTTCGTTCTAAATTTAGCACTTTTAGATAGAAAAAAATTGAACATTGCAACCGCTGGTGATAGAAAGGTTTACCCACTACCAAATGATAGCTCTCGTTGAGTCTATCAAAAAAATGTATACTTTTATATGCCTAAGATTTACCATTTTCATGTTATGTGGTCCATTTCGCTTATTTTTGTATTATTTGAAAAACCGTAATTTCAGCACAACTCGGTAACCAGTAGAGACAGAGACTTTTCCTATGTAAATTTGTAATCAGCGCACCCATTTTAGTAAGATAGCAAAGCTTTCATGTTGATCCGGGTCCTAGTTTTAGAGATAGGAGTGCCAGTTCAAAATTATAGTTTAAAATACGTGATTTCTTACAAAATTTTAGCCAGACGGCAAAAACTCAACTACCTTCAATCAAACTAAGGTTGTGGTTCCTGGTACAATTTTTGACGCTGATTACGCCGGTATAATTAGATTTTACTTATTTGGAACGGTTGGGCAGTTATTACGTTCCCAATTATCAAAAATGATGCTAAAAACACCTATTTTACTATGTTAGAAACTTTGAACGCAAACTGTGTCCGATCCAATCGACCGATGTTGACGGTTCAAACGCTAGCGGATGGGAAATTGGCCGAGGAATTCATTTCTGAAAGCCGCGTTGCTCTAAGGTGCGCGGTTCGCGAGAAAAACGCGATAAACCGCGGAAATTATAGTTTCCCACTTTCTGGCCGAACCGTACATGCTACGAGAAATCCGACCTCACCGTTGAATTCAGCACGTCCCAATGCATAAGCATGACTACATTAGAACGCTCTATCTCTCAAAAAGTTATAATTGTTTTTTCGTTCTAAATTTAGCACTTTTAGATAGAAAAAAATTGAACATTGCAACCGTTGGTGATAGAAAGGTTTACCCACTACCAAATGATAGCTCTCGTTGAGTCTATCAAAAAAATGTATACTTTTATATGCCTGAGATTTACCATTTTCATGTTATGTGGTCCATTTCGCTTATTTTTGTATTATTTGAAAAACCGTAATTTCAGCACAACTCGGTAACCAGTAGAGACAGAGACTTTTCCTATGTAAATATGTAATCAGCGCACCCATTTTAGTAAGATAGCAAAGCTTTCATGTTGATCCGGGTCCTAGTTTTAGAGATAGGAGTGCCAGTTCAAAATTATAGTTTAAAATACGTGATTTCTTACAAAATTTTAGCCAGACGGCAAAAACTCAACTACCTTCAATCAAACTAAGGTTGTGGTTCCTGGTACAATTTTTGACGCTGATTACGCCGGTATAATTAGATTTTACTTATTTGGAACGGTTGGGCAGTTATTACGTTCCCAATTATCAAAAATGATGCTAAAAACACCTATTTTACTATGTTAGAAACTTTGAACGCAAACTGTGTCCGATCCAATAGACCGATGTTGACGGTTCAAACGCTAGCGGATGGGAAATTGGCCGAGGAATTCATTTCTGAAAGCCGCGTTGCTCTAAGGTGCGCGGTTCGCGAGAAAAACGCGATAAACCGCGGAAATTATAGTTTCCCACTTCCTGGCCGAACCGTACACGCTACGAGAAAACCGACCTCACCGTTGAATTCAGCACGTCCCAATGCATAAGCATGACTACATTAGAACGCTCTATCTCTCAAAAAGTTATAATTGTTTTTTCGTTCTAAATTTAGCACTTTTAGATAGAAAAAAATTGAACATTGCAACCGCTGGTGATAGAAAGGTTTACCCACTACCAAATGATAGCTCTCGTTGAGTCTATCAAAAAAATGTATACTTTTATATGCCTAAGATTTACCATTTTCATGTTATGTGGTCCATTTCGCTTATTTTTGTATTATTTGAAAAACCGTAATTTCAGCACAACTCGGTAACCAGTAGAGACAGAGACTTTTCCTATGTAAATTTGTAATCAGCGCACCCATTTTAGTAAGATAGCAAAGCTTTCATGTTGATCCGGGTCCTAGTTTTAGAGATAGGAGTGCCAGTTCAAAATTATAGTTTAAAATACGTGATTTCTTACAAAATTTTAGCCAGACGGCAAAAACTCAACTACCTTCAATCAAACTAAGGTTGTGGTTCCTGGTACAATTTTTGACGCTGATTACGCCGGTATAATTAGATTTTACTTATTTGGAACGGTTGGGCAGTTATTACGTTCCCAATTATCAAAAATGTTGAACATTGCAACCGTTGGTGATAGAAAGGTTTACCCACTACCAAATGGTAGCTCTCGTTGAGTCTATCAAAAAAATGTATACTTTTATATGCCTAAGATTTACCATTTTCATGTTATGTGGTCCATTTCGCTTATTTTTGTATTATTTGAAAAACCGTAATTTCAGCACAACACGGTAACCAGTAGAGACAGAGACTTTTCCTATGTAAATTTGTAATCAGCGCACCCATTTTAGTAAGATAGCAAAGCTTTCATGTTGATCCGGGTCCTACTTTTAGAGATAGGAGTGCCAGTTCAAAATTATAGTTTAAAATACGTGATTTCTTACAAAATTTAAGCCAGACGGCAAAAACTCAACTACCTTCAATCAAACTAAGGTTGTGGTTCTTGGTACAATTTTTGACGCTGATTACGCCGGTATAATTAGATTTTACATATTTGGAACAGTTGGGCAGTTATTACGTTCCCAATTATCAAAAATGATGCTAAAAACACCTATTTTACTATGTTAGAAACTTTGAACGCAAACTGTGTCCGATCCAATCGACCGATGTTGACGGTTCAAACGCTAGCGGATGGGAAATTGGCCGAGGAATTCATTTCTGAAAGCCGCGTTGCTCTAAGGTGCGCGGTTCGCGAGAAAAACGCGATAAACCGCGGAAATTATAGTTTCCCACTTCCTGGCCGAACCGTACACGCTACGAGAAATCCGACCTCACCGTTGAATTCAGCACGTCCCAATGCATAAGCATGACTACATTAGAACGCTCTATCTCTCAAAAAGTTATAATTGTTTTTTCGTTCTAAATTTAGCACTTTTAGATAGAAAAAAATTGAACATTGCAACCGTTGGTGATAGAAAGGTTTACCCACTACCAAATGATAGCTCTCGTTGAATCTATCAAAAAATGTATACTTTTATATGCCTGAGATTTACCATTTTCATGTTATGTGTTCCATTTCGCTTATTTTTGTATTATTTGATTTCTTACAAAATTTTAGCCAGACGGCAAAAACTCAACTACCTTCAATCAAACTAAGGTTGTGGTTCTTGGTACAATTTTTGATGCTGATTACGCCGGTATAATTAGATTTTACTTATTTGGAACGGTTGGGCAGTTATTACGTTCCCAATTATCAAAAATGATGCTAAAAACACCTATTTTACTATGTTAGAAACATTGAACGCAAACTGTGTCCGATCCAATCGACCGATGTTGACGGTTCAAACGCTAGCGGATGGGAAATTGGCCGAGGAATTCATTTCTGAAAGTCGCGTTGCTCTAAGGTGCCCGGTTCGCGAGAAAAACGCGATAAACCGCGGAAATTATAGTTTCCCACTTCCTGGCCGAACCGTACACGCTACGAGAAAACCGACCTCACCGTTGAATTCAGCACGTCCCAATGCATAAGCATGACTACATTAGAACGCTCTATCTCTCAAAAAGTTATAATTGTTTTTTCGTTCTAAATTTAGCACTTTTAGATAGAAAAAAATTGAACATTGCAACCGTTGGTGATAGAAAGGTTTACCCACTACCAAATGATAGCTCTCGTTGAGTCTATCAAAAAAATGTATACTTTTATATGCCTAAGATTTACCATTTTCATGTTATGTGGTCCATTTCGCTTATTATTGTATTATTTGAAAAACCGTAATTTCAGCACAACACGGTAACCAGTAGAGACAGAGACTTTTCCTATGTAAATTTGTAATCAGCGCACCCATTTTAGTAAGATAGCAAAGCTTTCATGTTGATCCGGGTCCTAGTTTTAGAGATAGGAGTGCCAGTTCAAAATTATAGTTTAAAATACGTGATTTCTTACAAAATTTAAGCCAGACGGCAAAAACTCAACTACCTTCAATCAAACTAAGGTTGTGGTTCTTGGTACAATTTTTGACGCTGATTACGCCGGTATAATTAGATTTTACTTATTTGGAACGGTTGGGCAGTTATTACGTTCCCAATTATCAAAAATGATGCTAAAAACACCTATTTTACTATGTTAGAAACTTTGAACGCAAACTGTGTCCGATCCAATAGACCGATGTTGACGGTTCAAACGCTAGCGGATGGGAAATTGGCCGAGGAATTCATTTCTGAAAGTCGCGTTGCTCTAAGGTGCCCGGTTCGCGAGAAAAACGCGATAAACCGCGGAAATTATAGTTTCCCACTTCCTGGCCGAACCGTACACGCTACGAGAAAACCGACCTCACCGTTGAATTCAGCACGTCCCAATGCATAAGAATGACTACATTAGAACGCTCTATCTCTCAAAAAGTTATAATTGTTTTTTCGTTCTAAATTTAGCACTTTTAGATAGAAAAAAATTGAACATTGCAACCGTTGGTGATAGAAAGGTTTACCCACTACCAAATGATAGCTCTCGTTGAGTCTATCAAAAAAATGTATACTTTTATATGCCTAAGATTTACCATTTTCATGTTATGTGGTCCATTTCGCTTATTTTTGTATTATTTGAAAAACCGTAATTTCAGCACAACTCGGTAACCAGTAGAGACAGAGACTTTTCCTATGTAAATTTGTAATCAGCGCACCCATTTTAGTAAGATAGCAAAGCTTTCATGTTGATCCGGGTCCTAGTTTTAGAGATAGGAGTGCCAGTTCAAAATTATAGTTTAAAGTACGTGATTTCTTACAAAATTTTAGCCAGACGACAAAAACTCAACTACCTTCAATCAAACTATGGTTGTGGTTCTTGGTACAATTTTTGACGCTGATTACGCCGGTATAATTAGATTTTACTTATTTGGAACGGTTGGGCAGTTATTACGTTCTCAATTATCAAAAATGATGCTAAAAACACCTATTTTACTATGTTAGAAACTTTGAACGCAAACTGTGTCCGATCCAATCGACCGATCTTGACGGTTCAAACGCTAGCGGATGGGAAATTGGCCGAGGAATTCATTTCTGAAAGCCGCGTTGCTCTAAGGTGCCCGGTTCGCGAGAAAAACGCGATAAACCGCGGAAATTATAGTTTCCCACTTCCTGGCCGAACCGTACACGCTACGAGAAATCCGACCTCACCGTTGAATTCAGCACGTCCCAATGCATAAGCATGACTACATTAGAACGCTCTATCTCTCAAAAAGTTATAATTGTTTTTTCGTTCTAAATTTAGCACTTTTAGATAGAAAAAAATTGAACATTGCAACCGTTGGTGATAGAAAGGTTTACCCACTACCAAATGATAGCTCTCGTTGAGTCTATCAAAAAAATGTATACTTTTATATGCCTAAGATTTACCATTTTCATGTTATGTGGTCCATTTCGCTTATTTTTGTATTATTTGAAAAACCGTAATTTCAGCACAACACGGTAACCAGTAGAGACAGAGACTTTTCCTATGTAAATTTGTAATCAGCGCACCCATTTTAGTAAGATAGCAAAGCTTTCATGTTGATCCGGGTCCTAGTTTTAGAGATAGGAGTGCCAGTTCAAAATTATAGTTTAAAATACGTGATTTCTTACAAAATTTAAGCCAGACGGCAAAAACTCAACTACCTTCAATCAAACTAAGGTTGTGGTTCTTGGTACAATTTTTGACGCTGATTACGCCGGTATAATTAGATTTTACTTATTTGGAACGGTTGGGCAGTTATTACGTTCCCAATTATCAAAAATGATGCTAAAAACACCTATTTTACTATGTTAGAAACTTTGAACGCAAACTGTGTCCGATCCAATAGACCGATGTTGACGGTTCAAACGCTAGCGGATGGGAAATTGGCCGAGGAATTCATTTCTGAAAGTCGCGTTGCTCTAAGGTGCCCGGTTCGCGAGAAAAACGCGATAAACCGCGGAAATTATAGTTTCCCACTTCCTGGCCGAACCGTACACGCTACGAGAAAACCGACCTCACCGTTGAATTCAGCACGTCCCAATGCATAAGAATGACTACATTAGAACGCTCTATCTCTCAAAAAGTTATAATTGTTTTTTCGTTCTAAATTTAGCACTTTTAGATAGAAAAAAATTGAACATTGCAACCGTTGGTGATAGAAAGGTTTACCCACTACCAAATGATAGCTCTCGTTGAGTCTATCAAAAAAATGTATACTTTTATATGCCTAAGATTTACCATTTTCATGTTATGTGGTCCATTTCGCTTATTTTTGTATTATTTGAAAAACCGTAATTTCAGCACAACTCGGTAACCAGTAGAGACAGAGACTTTTCCTATGTAAATTTGTAATCAGCGCACCCATTTTAGTAAGATAGCAAAGCTTTCATGTTGATCCGGGTCCTAGTTTTAGAGATAGGAGTGCCAGTTCAAAATTATAGTTTAAAGTACGTGATTTCTTACAAAATTTTAGCCAGACGACAAAAACTCAACTACCTTCAATCAAACTAAGGTTGTGGTTCTTGGTACAATTTTTGACGCTGATTACGCCGGTATAATTAGATTTTACTTATTTGGAACGGTTGGGCAGTTATTACGTTCTCAATTATCAAAAATGATGCTAAAAACACCTATTTTACTATGTTAGAAACTTTGAACGCAAACTGTGTCCGATCCAATCGACCGATCTTGACGGTTCAAACGCTAGCGGATGGGAAATTGGCCGAGGAATTCATTTCTGAAAGCCGCGTTGCTCTAAGGTGCCCGGTTCGCGAGAAAAACGCGATAAACCGCGGAAATTATAGTTTCCCACTTCCTGGCCGAACCGTACACGCTACGAGAAATCCGACCTCACCGTTGAATTCAGCACGTCCCAATGCATAAGCATGACTACATTAGAACGCTCTATCTCTCAAAAAGTTATAATTGTTTTTTCGTTCTAAATTTAGCACTTTTAGATAGAAAAAAATTGAACATTGCAACCGTTGGTGATAGAAAGGTTTACCCACTACCAAATGATAGCTCTCGTTGAGTCTATCAAAAAAATGTATACTTTTATATGCCTAAGATTTACCATTTTCATGTTATGTGGTCCATTTCGCTTATTTTTGTATTATTTGAAAAACCGTAATTTCAGCACAACACGGTAACCAGTAGAGACAGAGACTTTTCCTATGTAAATTTGTAATCAGCGCACCCATTTTAGTAAGATAGCAAAGCTTTCATGTTGATCCGGGTCCTAGTTTTAGAGATAGGAGTGCCAGTTCAAAATTATAGTTTAAAGTACGTGATTTCTTACAAAATTTTAGCCAGACGGCAAAAACTCAACTACCTTCAATCAAACTAAGGTTGTGGTTCTTGGTACAATTTTTGACGCTGATTACGCCGGTATAATTAGATTTTACTTATTTGGAACGGTTGGGCAGTTATTACGTTCCCAATTATCAAAAATGATGCTAAAAACACCTATTTTACTATGTTAGAAACTTTGAACGCAAACTGTGTCCGATCCAATCGACCGATGTTGACGGGTCAAACGCTAGCGGATGGGAAATTGGCCGAGGAATTCATTTCTGAAAGCCGCGTTGCTCTAAGGTGCCCGGTTCGCGAGAAAAACGCGATAAACCGCGGAAATTATAGTTTCCCACTTCCTGGCCGAACCGTACACGCTACGAGAAATCCGACCTCACCGTTGAATTCAGCACGTCCCAATGCATAAGCATGACTACATTAGAACGCTCTATCTCTCAAAAAGTTATAATTGTTTTTTCGTTCTAAATTTAGCACTTTTAGATAGAAAAAAATTGAACATTGCAACCGTTGGTGATAGAAAGGTTTACCCACTACCAAATGATAGCTCTCGTTGAGTCTATCAAAAAAATGTATACTTTTATATGCCTAAGATTTACCATTTTCATGTTATGTGGTCCATTTCGCTTATTTTTGTATTATTTGAAAAACCGTAATTTCAGCACAACACGGTAACCAGTAGAGACAGAGACTTTTCCTATGTAAATTTGTAATCAGCGCACCCATTTTAGTAAGATAGCAAAGCTTTCATGTTGATCCGGGTCCTAGTTTTAGAGATAGGAGTGCCAGTTCAAAATTATAGTTTAAAGTACGTGATTTCTTACAAAATTTTAGCCAGACGGCAAAAACTCAACTACCTTCAATCAAACTAAGGTTGTGGTTCTTGGTACAATTTTTGACGCTGATTACGCCGGTATAATTAGATTTTACTTATTTGGAACGGTTGGGCAGTTATTACGTTCCCAATTATCAAAAATGATGCTAAAAACACCTATTTTACTATGTTAGAAACTTTGAACGCAAACTGTGTCCGATCCAATCGACCGATGTTGACGGGTCAAACGCTAGCGGATGGGAAATTGGCCGAGGAATTCATTTCTGAAAGCCGCGTTGCTCTAAGGTGCGCGGTTCGCGAGAAAAACGCGATAAACCGCGGAAATTATAGTTTCCCACTTCCTGGCCGAACCGTACACGCTACGAGAAAACCGACCTCACCGTTGAATTCAGCACGTCCCAATGCATAAGCATGACTACATTAGAACGCTCTATCTCTCAAAAAGTTATAATTGTTTTTTCGTTCTAAATTTAGCACTTTTAGATAGAAAAAAATTGAACATTGCAACCGTTGGTGATAGAAAGGTTTACCCACTACCAAATGATAGCTCTCGTTGAGTCTATCAAAAAAATGTATACTTTTATATGCCTGAGATTTACCATTTTCATGTTATGTGGTCCATTTCGCTTATTTTTGTATTATTTGAAAAACCGTAATTTCAGCACAACTCGGTAACCAGTAGAGACAGAGACTTTTCCTATGTAAATTTGTAATCAGCGCACACATTTTAGTAAGATAGCAAAGCTTTCATGTTGATCCGGGTCCTAGTTTTAGAGATAGGAGTGCCAGTTCAAAATTATAGTTTAAAATACGTGATTTCTTACAAAATTTTAGCCAGACGGCAAAAACTCAACTACCTTCAATCAAACTAAGGTTGTGGTTCTTGGTACAATTTTTGACGCTGATTACGCCGGTATAATTAGATTTTACTTATTTGGAACGGTTGGGCAGTTATTACGTTCCCAATTATCAAAAATGATGCTAAAAACACCTATTTTACTATGTTAGAAACTTTGAACGCAAACTGTGTCCGATCCAATAGACCGATGTTGACGGTTCAAACGCTAGCGGATGGGAAATTGGCCGAGGAATTCATTTCTGAAAGTCGCGTTGCTCTAAGGTGCCCGGTTCGCGAGAAAAACGCGATAAACGGCGGAAATTATAGTTTCCACTTCCTGGCCGAACCGTACACGCTACGAGAAAACCGACCTCACCGTTGAATTCAGCACGTCCCAATGCATAAGAATGACTACATTAGAACGCTCTATCTCTCAAAAAGTTATAATTGTTTTTTCGTTCTAAATTTAGCACTTTTAGATAGAAAAAAATTGAACATTGCAACCGTTGGTGATAGAAAGGTTTACCCACTACCAAATGATAGCTCTCGTTGAGTCTATCAAAAAAATGTATACTTTTATATGCCTAAGATTTACCATTTTCATGTTATGTGGTCCATTTCGCTTATTTTTGTATTATTTGAAAAACCGTAATTTCAGCACAACACGGTAACCAGTAGAGACAGAGACTTTTCCTATGTAAATTTGTAATCAGCGCACCCATTTTAGTAAGATAGCAAAGCTTTCATGTTGATCCGGGTCCTAGTTTTAGAGATAGGAGTGCCAGTTCAAAATTATAGTTTAAAATACGTGATTTCTTACAAAATTTAAGCCAGACGGCAAAAACTCAACTACCTTCAATCAAACTAAGGTTGTGGTTCTTGGTACAATTTTTGACGCTGATTACGCCGGTATAATTAGATTTTACTTATTTGGAACGGTTGGGCAGTTATTACGTTCCCAATTATCAAAAATGATGCTAAAAACACCTATTTTACTATGTTAGAAACTTTGAACGCAAACTGTGTCCGATCCAATAGACCGATGTTGACGGTTCAAACGCTAGCGGATGGGAAATTGGCCGAGGAATTCATTTCTGAAAGTCGCGTTGCTCTAAGGTGCCCGGTTCGCGAGAAAAACGCGATAAACCGCGGAAATTATAGTTTCCCACTTCCTGGCCGAACCGTACACGCTACGAGAAAACCGACCTCACCGTTGAATTCAGCACGTCCCAATGCATAAGAATGACTACATTAGAACGCTCTATCTCTCAAAAAGTTATAATTGTTTTTTCGTTCTAAATTTAGCACTTTTAGATAGAAAAAAATTGAACATTGCAACCGTTGGTGATAGAAAGGTTTACCCACTACCAAATGATAGCTCTCGTTGAGTCTATCAAAAAAATGTATACTTTTATATGCCTAAGATTTACCATTTTCATGTTATGTGGTCCATTTCGCTTATTTTTGTATTATTTGAAAAACCGTAATTTCAGCACAACACGGTAACCAGTAGAGACAGAGACCTTTCCTATGTAAATTTGTAATCAGCGCACCCATTTTAGTAAGATAGCAAAGCTTTCATGTTGATCCGGGTCCTAGTTTTAGAGATAGGAGTGCCAGTTCAAAATTATAGTTTAAAATACGTGATTTCTTACAAAATTTAAGCCAGACGGCAAAAACTCAACTACCTTCAATCAAACTAAGGTTGTGGTTCTTGGTACAATTTTTGACGCTGATTACGCCGGTATAATTAGATTTTACATATTTGGAACGGTTGGGCAGTTATCACGTTCCCAATTATCAAAAATGATGCTAAAAACACCTATTTTACTATGTTAGAAACTTTGAACGCAAACTGTGTCCGATCCAATCGACCGATGTTGACGGGTCAAACGCTAGCGGATGGGAAATTGGCCGAGGAATGCATTTCTGAAAGCCGCGTTGCTCTAAGGTGCGCGGTTCGCGAGAAAAACGCGATAAACCGCGGAAATTATAGTTTCCCACTTCCTGGCCGAACCGTACACGCTACGAGAAAACCGACCTCACCGTTGAATTCAGCACGTCCCAATGCATAAGAATGACTGACTACATTAGAACGCTCTATCTCTCAAAAAGTTATAATTGTTTTTTCGTTCTAAATTTAGCACTTTTAGATAGAAAAAAATTGAACATTGCAACCGTTGGTGATAGAAAGGTTTACCCACTACCAAATGATAGCTCTCGTTGAGTCTATCAAAAAAATGTATACTTTTATATGCCTGAGATTTACCATTTTCATGTTATGTGGTCCATTTCGCTTATTTTTGTATTATTTGAAAAACCGTAATTTCAGCACAACTCGGTAACCAGTAGAGACAGAGACTTTTCCTATGTAAATTTGTAATCAGCGCACCCATTTTAGTAAGATAGCAAAGCTTTCATGTTGATCCGGGTCCTAGTTTTAGAGATAGGAGTGCCAGTTCAAAATTATAGTTTAAAATACGTGATTTCTTACAAAATTTTAGCCAGACGGCAAAAACTCAACTACCTTCAATCAAACTAAGGTTGTGGTTCTTGGTACAATTTTTGGCGCTGATTACGCCGGTATAATTAGATTTTACTTATTTGGAACGGTTGGGCAGTTATTACGTTCCCAATTATCAAAAATGATGCTAAAAACACCTATTTTACTATGTTAGAAACTTTGAACGCAAACTGTGTCCGATCCAATAGACCGATGTTGACGGTTCAAACGCTAGCGGATGGGAAATTGGCCGAGGAATTCATTTCTGAAAGTCGCGTTGCTCTAAGGTGCCCGGTTCGCGAGAAAAACGCGATAAACCGCGGAAATTATAGTTTCCCACTTCCTGGCCGAACCGTACACGCTACGAGAAAACCGACCTCACGGTTGAATTCAGCACGTCCCAATGCATAAGCATGACTACATTAGAACGCTCTATCTCTCAAAAAGTTATAATTGTTTTTTCGTTCTAAATTTAGCACTTTTAGGTAGAAAAAAATTGAACATTGCAACCGTTGGTGATAGAAAGGTTTACCCACTACCAAATGATAGCTCTCGTTGAGTCTATCAAAAAAATGTATACTTTTATATGCCTAAGATTTACCATTTTCATGTTATGTGGTCCATTTCGCTTATTTTTGTATTATTTGAAAAACCGTAATTTCAGCACAACTCGGTAACCAGTAGAGACAGAGACTTTTCCTATGTAAATTTGTAATCAGCGCACCCATTTTAGTAAGATAGCAAAGCTTTCATGTTGATCCGGGTCCTAGTTTTAGAGATAGGAGTGCCAGTTCAAAATTATAGTTTAAAGTACGTGATTTCTTACAAAATTTTAGCCAGACGGCAAAAACTCAACTACCTTCAATCAAACTAAGGTTGTGGTTCTTGGTACAATTTTTGACGCTGATTACGCCGGTATAATTAGATTTTACTTATTTGGAACGGTTGGGCAGTTATTACGTTCCCAATTATCAAAAATGATGCTAAAAACACCTATTTTACTATGTTAGAAACGTTGAACGCAAACTGTGTCCGATCCAATAGACCGATCTTGACGGTTCAAACGCTAGCGGATGGGAAATTGGCCGAGGAATTCATTTCTGAAAGCCGCGTTGCTCTAAGGTGCCCGGTTCGCGAGAAAAACGCGATAAACCGCGGAAATTATAGTTTCCCACTTCCTGGCCGAACCGTACACGCTACGAGAAATCCGACCTCACCGTTGAATTCAGCACGTCCCAATGCATAAGCATGACTACATTAGAACGCTCTATCTCTCAAAAAGTTATAATTGTTTTTTCGTTCTAAATTTAGCACTTTTAGATAGAAAAAAATTGAACATTGCAACCGTTGGTGATAGAAAGGTTTACCCACTACCAAATGATAGCTCTCGTTGAGTCTATCAAAAAAATGTATACTTTTATATGCCTAAGATTTACCATTTTCATGTTTGTGGTCCATTTCGCTTATTTTTGTATTATTTGAAAAACCGTAATTTCAGCACAACACGGTAACCAGTAGAGACAGAGACTTTTCCTATGTAAATTTGTAATCAGCGCACCCATTTTAGTAAGATAGCAAAGCTTTCATGTTGATCCGGGTCCTAGTTTTAGAGATAGGAGTGCCAGTTCAAAATTATAGTTTAAAGTACGTGATTTCTTACAAAATTTTAGCCAGACGGCAAAAACTCAACTACCTTCAATCAAACTGAGGTTGTGGTTCTTGGTACAATTTTTGACGCTGATTACGCCGGTATAATTAGATTTTACTTATTTGGAACGGTTGGGCAGTTATTACGTTCCCAATTATCAAAAATGATGCTAAAAACACCTATTTTACTATGTTAGAAACTTTGAACGCAAACTGTGTCCGATCCAATCGACCGATCTTGACGGTTCAAACGCTAGCGGATGGGAAATTGGCCGAGGAATTCATTTCTGAAAGCCGCGTTGCTCTAAGGTGCCCGGTTCGCGAGAAAAACGCGATAAACCGCGGAAATTATAGTTTCCCACTTCCTGGCCGAACCGTACACGCTACGAGAAATCCGACCTCACCGTTGAATTCAGCACGTCCCAATGCATAAGCATGACTACATTAGAACGCTCTATCTCTCAAAAAGTTATAATTGTTTTTTCGTTCTAAATTTAGCACTTTTAGATAGAAAAAAATTGAACATTGCAACCGTTGGTGATAGAAAGGTTTACCCACTACCAAATGATAGCTCTCCTTGAGTCTATCAAAAAAATGTATACTTTTATATGCCTAAGATTTACCATTTTCATGTTATGTGGTCCATTTCGCTTATTTTTGTATTATTTGAAAAACCGTAATTTCAGCACAACTCGGTAACCAGTACAGACAGACACTTTTCCTTTGTAAATTTGTAATCAGCGCACCCATTTTAGTAAGATAGCAAAGCTTTCATGTTGATCCGGCTCCTAGTTTTGGAGATAGGAGTGCCAGTTCAAAATAATAGTTTAAAATACGTGATTTCTTACAAAATTTTAGCCAGTCGGCAAAAACCCAACTACCTTCAATCAAACTAAGGTTGTGGTTCTTGGTACAATTTTTGACGCTGATTACGCCGGTATAATTAGATTTTACTTATTTGGGACGGTTGGGCAGTTATTACGTTCCCAATTATCAAAAATGATGCTAAAAACACCTATTTTACTATGTTAGAAACTTTGAACGCAAACTGTGTCCGATCCAATCGACCGATATTGACGGTTTAAACGGTATCGGATGGGAAATTGGCTTTCTGAGCATTTCTGAAAGAGTTGTCCTAAAAATTAATGAAATTTTGGTAATTCAATAGGAGATATGAGATTCTATTAAACTATATCAGACTCATATCAAATATACGAGATCTGGCAGCGTATGTATTTCGACGTCGAATTTTGTTTATATTTCGCTCACAACGACACAAAAACCGAACAATACTTCTGTCAACTCTTCACGTCCCACCAAACGAAAAAAAGATACAGTAACCAACTGCGCCGGTGTACACAAATGCAGTCAGTGTTTGGGCATGTGTTTGCCGTAAAAAGTTTAGTGGCGCTGGCTGTCGTGGTGGCAGCACTTGTCCGGTGTTTTGTAGTTTGCTGTTCGAGCAGCGGGCCGAAACATCATCTGAATATAAATCATGGGAAAATACAAAGAGACCGAGATCCCACAAACGGCACGCAAAATTGGAGACCGTGATTTAAAGTTCAGGTTTGGCCCGACGTGTATTTTCACCGCCGTCCTTTTTCATCCCACTTCTGAAATTTACAAAACCCACACTTTCATTTACAATCGATAGAACCCCTGAAAAAGAGCAACGTCTAAGTTACACTTAAAAATGTAGATTAATAACGTAAAACAAAACAGAACAAATGTCAAGTATGCTTTGAATTCACGTATGAAGCCCTACTAAAGCTGAGAAGTGATCTTGTTGTGGTTCCTGGTAGACTAAATGCCATGAATTACATCGAAAACATCTTGGAGGACCATGTGGTGCCTGCTACATATGGCGTCGCACATTGGGGTATTAGACCCAAAAAGCTGGCCATAAATCAAATTTCTAATTTGTTAAATTCCAAAAAGTAAACCAGTTTCTGGGATAGGTAAAAGACCGATGTATTAAAAGGCGGCAATATTTTTTCACCTGAGCCCTGAGCCACGTGTCCTTGTCAGCCAAAAGTTATATTTTACTATGGCTGAACATAGATGCACATAAGTTGACGCTCTTAAAAACGGTTGCAATTTTGTATTTTAACGATAAATGTGACTTTTTTGTTATACATTCTTTAGAACCAAGTATGAACTATCATTCGACATTATCTTTATTAAAATTTGCCCACAATTTTGTTTATTGCAGGGCCGAGAACATTCGCTGTTATAAAAAAACATTTTTATGCAGAACTTGAGTGTTTTAGTTTAGTGTTTAGCTTTGTTAAGCTATTGAAAGTGGTTCAAATTATAGTATACATATTTGACATTACAATTACTGGAAAATCTGCTGGGGATAGGTGCGGATGCAGTTTTTGTGATTTTATTTCTAATACTTTGTAAAGGAAAATCCATAAATTGATCTACCGGCTTATATGTAATTTGGTGCAATTTCTGATAATGTGATAGTAGAGGTAATTTAGAACATATTTAACCATATTTAGCTATATACAAATGGTTACGGTTATCGAGATATTGACAACTTTATGTTCAATGCATCTTGTGTGTTGTAAATGCCGTTATGTACGTATATTTTTCCGTTTTGGATCATGTATAGCAAACAACCCCGATGACCTATACTCTTAAAAATCATCCGAAAAAAAACTTTATCCTTGTATATGCATTTCTTGGAAATTGGTTGCTTGAGGCCAATCGGATTCATATTCAAGGAAAGAAAATACATCGAAAGCACAAACTCGCATACACAGTTCACTGGTTTAAATTGGATTCTTGTTGAGGAGAGACAATAGTAAGTTTGTGACTAGAAACTGGTTAGGCGTTTTCGATAAATTTGTTTATGCGGAATGCGAATGCGTGTTCAAAACATGCGTATTAGGGTCATACCACTAAAAAACGAACGTTTCAGCTTGAAGTATGATCAAATTTCGAAAGGTTTCATGGAAATAATAAGTATAAATATTGGACAATTTTGAAATAATACTAAAAATATAAGATTTTATAGTGATAAAAATGGTAAAATGGGTTCTTAATTGCCTCTACTATCACGTCTTAAAAGGAATGCATCGAACGGAAAACAGCATGGATAGCATATGTACCGTTTCAATACACAATATCGACTGGTGTAACTTTCATTTTCTTCCTCTACCACTGGTCTTCAAAAATAAATTTTTTTTCAGGATTTTTTGACAACATAACAGACCCAAACATGTTATCTCATATAACTCAAACCCGACATGTATTGTTCAATTTTAAATCCGTATATGCTGCGTATTTAAACTGGACATGTCAAATACTATTTTATGAATTCGACACGGTAAAACATAATAGAAATAAAATCACAAAAAAATATTGACGACAAATGTTGTAGCAGTAATTAATTTACAATAGGTGTAGTGCAGTGAAGAACCATTTTTAATACAGTTTGCTTTTTCCTATTTTGTACTGTTTTATAGTGTTTATTAAGTTATTAACCTTCAAATTCTTAGTATGAAGGTTAAAACGTTATACATAAATAAACCAACACATCTACAGCCTTTTTAGGTGAAAAACTAATTTAGGCCAAGTTTTCAGGTCAAATATCCCACTGTGCGCCGGCATCACCAGAAACTTTTTACAAGAACGTGGAATTCAGGTCATGGATTGGCCGGCGTTGTCGTAACTAATCTGCATCCTATTGAACACGTGTGGGATCAGCTTGACCGACGTGTTCTCAAGCGCCCTAATCCACCACTAACATTGACTGTCATTGATACTATGACAGTTATTTTAATTTTGTTTAGCGTTATTAATTTAAATTTTTAACTGTAACTTAGTAGTAACTCAGTAACTAAGTCTTTATACTTTATAGCTTAAAATAGACATTACCTAAAGTTGACTTTAATTTGATCATACTTTAGAGAGAAAGGAAACGCTTAATTCAATGCAGCAGAACTTTTCGTTCAAAACGGAAGCTTTTATCGGGTTTGCTGCTAATTCAGTTTAAGACAACTGTGGGGGCTCCGCCCCTCCCGAAAACAATTGTATTTAATTTCCAGGCTCTCGCTAACAAGTTTACAACTGGTGCTGTCTCTTTTCGCTGTTTCGTTCTACGTTTCGCTCGACCTTTTCTCCTGATGTATACGCGAAACAAGTAAGAGGTTCTAGTGTGTTTTATTCTGGTGAATGCATTGTTCGGAAAGTAAAGTCCCGGTCCTCCAGTTGCCTGCTTTTAAGGTAACAATTGGAAGCGACCCCAAAACTCTAAACATGCCGGGGATCCAATAAAATACCGGGGAAGTGGTTATGGCCCTGTGGAAAGTGGATGCCTTTGTTTAATGTCGATGTTAACTAAAGCCATTATGCTTTAAATAATACACAGATAAAATAAATTAGAGGAAAAATACTTGTAATTGTTAGCAAGAAAAGTATACAAGAAAAGTGACGCACTCAAAATTTGTCATTTTTGAGTTAAACAATGAAATTATTTCCAAAGCCTCTATTTTTAACAGAAAAAAAGTCACTAAAAGTGTTCATAAGAGTACCAGTAGTTTTTTAGGTACGGTATGTACTATCGTGGCCATTTATTATGTCCTTTCTTTTGACGTCGATTTTCTCGCAGACCTAGGAGCGAAAATATTTGAAAAAATTCTCATGCTGTCCTTGATTAATATGCTACAACTCATAAAAATTAAAAAGCTGTATATGTTGGCGTTTTCCCGATTTTTCTAAACTAAGACAATTGGCGCTGTTTTTGCCCCGTAAATTTTATTCGTTTACCTTTAGCAATTAATTACTCCGGAAATAATACTAGATTTCAAAGAATTAAAAAGTAAAATCACGTGCGGAACGCTAGCTTTCAATGTACATTTTTCTAAAATCATGGAATTAGTGTTTAACCCACAAAAAGCTTTATTATGCAATGCCAGCAATTCCTTTATTAGAAGAGCCAGTATAATGAAATATAGACTATAGGCTACCCACTAATTCATAGGTTTAAAGCTTATTACATAATCATTGTTTATCTTGCATTTTCCCTACAAAAGATCGAGTTGAAGCATCTCATCATTGCTGCAATTGAGCCGGCGCTCTTCGGTCTTTCGGGCGAGCGGGGGAAGGGATCGACAGCGACGCTGCAAGTAGTGGCGGATCGCACGTTCATTAGTTATTAGGAGAACAGTGTTTACGGACACAATACATATAATGACACGGCGATTATGCCTCGCCAAAGAAATTTGGATATCCAGCCACAGATTACCGAATTAAAAAATAATGGCAAAATGAGTCATAAGATAACAGAACCACGAACAGGCATTTGGAAGTCCAATGGAAATTCTTGGCAATTTAAATCGGGTTTCGGGATTAGCATTTAAAATTAATAACCGATCTGCAAAATAATCTATGTGTCTACAAATTTACGATGCTAAATTTGTAAAAGTTTTTTGATATTTCTAAGTTTTATACGCTCAGAGCTGACGTTTGTAATATGTGTAATATATCAAGAGTTGTATTTATTTTATATTGTTTGTGCATGTATTTAAATATTATTAATAAATAAACTGTTGACACTGTTATAATAGTTAGAATATTTATATAACAAAATCGGGCATACTTTTTAAATATTTTTTGGGTTTATCAAGCAAAGTTAATTTAGTATTCACCACTAATCGGAAAATCTGCTAACTCCATATTATTAGATCTATCCGCTTCCATCAAAATCTTGTTTACAACCTTATTGTATAAAACTGAAGAAAACATAAACGCCAATCGATAGAAGAGATTTCTCTCGTACCGGGTTACATATTATAATCAACATTATACAAAAATTAAGAATTTAATTGTTGGTTAAAATTACTACCTTGATAAGTTATCGTTCTTTTTGTGTATTGATAATAAGCTGCCCCGGTTCTCTCAGCTGTGTCGGTTCTCTCCGACATGACAGCACCGCTAACGCCTCCTTTCCCCGCAGCACCCCAAAGACCGTAGAACGTCGGAATTCACGCGGAGTTTCAGCACGATCTTTTGTATGAAAAATGCAAGATAAACAATGATTATATAACAAACTTTAAACCTATGAATTATTGGGTAGCCTATAGTGTATATTGCATTATTCTAACTCTTCGAATAAGGGAATTGCTGGCATTGCATAATTTAGCTTTTTGTGGGTCAACCACTAATCCAACGATTTTACAAAAATGTACATTGAAAACTAGCATTCCGCAGGTGATTTTACTTTTTAATTCGTTGAAATCTATAGATTATTTCTGGAGTAATTCTAATTTTTATTAGTTGTAGCATCTTAATCAAGGAGGGCATCAATATTTTTTCAAATTTTTTCGCTCTTAGTTCTGCGAGAAAATCGACGTGTAAAGAAGGGACATAATATATGGCCACGATAGTACATACCTACATATATTATTCTAAACCATCACCAGTGAATTCTACATAGATATTCAGCGCTATAACACCGCGCGCATTCATTATTGTATTTCACGTCAAATCCCCTGACGGTACAGCGAGCGAGCTTTTCGCTGTATTGTCGCACTGAAATCTATTCTTTACCGCGTGACATATGCCGGTGTGCAGTTCACTCCAAAACAATTGTTGTAACGGCAATGTTCGCGCATTTCCCGATACCACCTCGTATTATATAGTCCTTTAGTGGTTGACTAGAGAAAAGCTTTGTCCCGACTTCTGTCTGTCTATATTCTCACGCCTCCAGAATACAACAAAAGCCAGTGCGAAATAAAACTATTGTAAAGACGGAATTATTCCGTGATACCATGGGTAATTGTAAAGATGTTTCCTTTGGTAACTATTCTCTTTTGAGGGGTGAAATCCCCCACCCCACACCCCGCAGGAGAAAGGGTGAAAAGTTATTATTGCGCTCTGGGGACATCTTAAGCTGGAACAATGAACGTGGCGGTAATTAAAAAGCAATTAGCTAGTCTGGAATCGTTGTCATTGTTAACGTTCAATTATAAAGTATATTATAAAGGGGAAGTTACAGTGTACATTTTTAAAATTTGATATTGACTTTTCAGGGTAATATGAGCAGGGGAACACTTAAAAATAAGTGTAAAATATAGATAAAGTATATATACGGAACTTTTGATATCGAACTCATGTCCACACACCTGACACCGTTTAGGTACTGCATAGAGCCTTAATATATTATAGAATATATAAATAACTTGTATGCAAAACTTTATTTGTTTAACGTCTCTAAAAAGAATTCAAGATAACCCAAATTGACCAAAATTGGTATCAAAATTACAAAACGGTCCTCATTAATTCCTTTCAAAGACGATAAATAATAATAAAAAAATCTGATGTGGCCAGGCACATGACTTTATCATACAATATATAAAATTAATAGTTTAGCTGCATGAGAATCTATTCTATTGAGATAAATCGTACGTATTGTCAAATCATCAGCATTTGACACTACCTACACTACGTCATTAGAATAATAGTTATTTATGTCACAAATGCCGAAAGTACGGAATAGCGCGACGAGCGGTGATGCGGCGCGTCACCGAAGGCGGAGTGTCGCCATCGCATATGAGCGAGTCGGCTATCTAGTTTTTGGCAGGAGCGACATCAACGTTTATTGTGTTGCTCTTTAAGAAATACGTATTTAAAAAACAAATAAATGATTTCTGTATAGTAAATGCTAGGTTGGTACCACTTTGACGAAACGTCAAGTTTAAAGGTGCGTTCCGATTAGTAGGTAATGGTAGCTAATGGCGGTGGTAGAATACGAAATTATAGTGTTTCTTACATATCGTGATAATGACACATATTAGTTTGCATGTGCATAAACATGAGTCACTATCAATTTTCTATTGGAAATACTATAACGGCGTCTGCTACCACTGCCATTATCACTAATGAAAACGCACCTTAAAAAGGTAATTCAAATTCTGACAGATTTATATTTGTTCATGACACATCCCTACCAACATACTAAAATAAAACTACACTCATCGCTATACTTTATTTATAATTTTCTCTATGTATCGTTTTTGGAATTAGATACAAAGGCGGGTTGATATTTCTTATCAACAAACAATCAAATTGGTGATCTTACTTTATTTGAAATTTGTATTTTAAAATTTGCCGCACTACAGCGGCAACGTTCCATAGTGGTTCTCCAACCTCTGATGAGATCAGCTGTTTTCGAATGTGAAAATTTGTCAAAATCCTGGCTACTATGTAATTTCATATCAATGCAGATGCGACCGATCTCGATCAAATAGAATTTGCTCTTGAAGCTAAACTATTAATTTTACCAAAAAATTTCATAGGCATAAATTATTCAAAATTTCCTCTACTTTAATTTATTAATGAACTACTTTGTCGAAATTACAGAAATGGCGGCTCATTTCCAAAATCCTTCAAAAAGGCTTAGAATAACCTAAAAACCTAAACTGTTAATTTTACCAAAAAATTTCATAGGCATAAATTATTCAGAATTTCCTCTACTTTAATTTATTATTTAACTATTTTGACGAAATTAGAGAAATAGCGGCTCATTTGCAAAATCCTTGAAAAAGGCTTTGAATAAACTACCAGTTCCTTTGGACCCTTGTGAACCAAAAGCTTTTCAGCTCTAAGTTAGGTCATGAAACTTCTAAATATGAACTTTCGTTCCGATACCTTCAGTAGTTTCTCCGGAATCGTCTCCACAAAAATCGTTTACACACACACACACACACACACACACACAGACACACACACAGACATTTTTTTGGACCTTGGTCAAAAATGTTCAGGGGACCCAAAAAGACCTATTTCCGCTAAAATCTCAATTTTTTTTTTTCGGCACGATTACAATACTTTACATACTGCGTATGATAAAGTAAAAGTCACACAACTGTTATTTGGCTATAAAAGTGCCGTCCTATGATACATGGCACTTTTTTCCTATGCTGTTTGTAAAATTGGTTCAATCTTCCGACTCTCTCCTACGTTCAACAATACATTTCCGGGCATGAGTTTATTCAAAAATGTGTCTACTATGGCAGACCCGGCCCTAGGCGGTAGGCAAGGTAGGCAACTGCCTACGGCGGCAAAGTTTAGGGGCGGCAAAACAAACTGAACTACAATCAAAAGGCTCTAAAATATTGCCTGAATCTAGAAAATAAAGGAATAGTAAAATACAATCAAATACAATCGGAATTGCCAGGCTTCAGGCCATTCCTATATTTTAAGATGCATAGCAGCCAATAATAAACATACTTAAATAAAGTAGCGCATTAGCTTTTATAAAGAATTAGGATCAATTAGGAAAAATAATATGATCAATTAGGAAGAGTAATATGAAAGTGTACTGTAGTGTAGTGATCCTATACAAAAATCAAAAGAGAAATATAAAATAGTCCTAACGATCCTTTTGAGTTTTTATGCGATATCCACAAACTTTATAATTTGCCCGCCTATAAAAATAATATTAAAATGTGTTGAGTTTTTGATGATATTATTATTGAAATTGATTAAAAACTATCAGTGATTAGAAAATTCCCCATGAAATGCTTGCATCAATATCTCCGGAAATATTACTCTTAGCAGAACAAATTATACATCATATTAAAGATAGATTTTGATGAAGATTTGTGTACATGATAAACAAAGAATTACTTAAAATATTGAAAGATTTAGATTTGGGAAAATGTAAAGAACGGAGATATTATGTCAATATGTATTCTGTCAAAAACGACAGAAGTTTACCGATGACAGATGAGTTAACAGTGTAGATATTACCCATAATATTTCAGTTCTGAAAACACGTTTTTAACCTTCTCCCAAATCTACATCTTTCAATATTTTTAAGTAATTCTTTTCATCTTTAATATGGTGTACATTTTGTTCTGCTAAGCTTAATACTTTCGGAGATATTTGATGAAAGTAGCTCATGACAAATTTCACTGACAATCACCGATAATTTATAATAATAATAATTTATAAATTTTAATAATAATGTCTGCATTCAGTAAACATTTTGATGGTATTATTGGTACTATTTTCGTAGTCGGGCGAATTAATTATGATGTTAAATGATTTTGCGTCCATAGACCTTGTTTCCAGAAGGTCCAAGTGACCTTTTTAAAAATTCATTACCTCCAAATTTAACCAAATTTAAACATTGCTTAGCAGTTTTTTTCTAACCCTGCCTATAACTGTTGCTACCTGGCGGGCGATAGACAGTTTGCTAAACTAATATTTATAAAAATGGTATTTAAGAACCATGTCTACTTAAAATTGTCTTAATGGGTTAGCAATGAAGGACACTGAATATGAATTGAGTAATACATTAGATCTGAAAGAAGCTACTCGCGATTTTGCAGAAAAAAGGTTCGAAAGAGCTAATTTTAATTTAGGGTTAAACATGAAGTATTCTTTATGCTTTGTTGTTTTAAAAGTATTGTTTGTGCTAGTATAATCTCAAAGGTCGTGTTTTTAATACAAATAAATTTCGTAAATATTGTGTGAGTGTTGACTGTATTTTTCTGGATAATGATTTTTTGTATAAATCTGTTTTTTTGTATAAATCATTTTGGAGTTAGGGGGCGGCACTATTGAGATTTGCCTACGGCGGCAAAAGCGTTACTGCCGACCCTGCACCCAGTATTATTTCAATGATTTGCAGTTGGTTTGTTATAAAATTAATTAATCAATTGACCTGCTATTTGGTAAGTAATAATTAATTAAGTATGTACAGGTGGGCCAAATTCGATGTTACTATAGGAGATCTCGGTAACTATAGGAGATATCAAAAAGTGAGTAAGATCGTCTTTTTTTGAGAGAAACTCAATGGTGAAAACCAAACTTAGCTATCGTCTTTTGTTTTCGAGTATTATTATCCTAATCTAAGCAAATTGCACTGCGAGGTATACACTGTCAAATATTTGTACCGAAAGTACCGAAAATAGGAATATTTAATGTTGATTCGTAACATCGCACATCTGGACTTGCAAACACGTTGCAAGGTCTCGAACGCATCGGCTCGACAAAAACTTGTAGTTTTCTGGTCTTAAAAATACCTTCTACGCCGATATTGGGCAGACTATTTGAGGTAAACATATTAATGCCGCATGAATGCACCGGTGAAAAATACATTCTTATGCCGGCAAGAAATAGTTTTCGGGCTATAGAATTCTTAATACGTTTTACCTTCGACAAGAAAATAATATCTTGGTACGTAGTGTGAAGGATGTTTGTTTTCGCTACATTACTAACGCGTCTTGCATAATAAAAAATAATACACGCAAGGACTAATGATGCATGAATTTATTATTAGATAAGAATTATTTCAATTACTTGCATTGGTTTGTTATAAAAGCAATTAATCAATCAATCAGGAGGGCGGCACTATTGACATTTGCCTACGGCGGCAAAAACGCTAGGGCGGGCCCTGACTATGGTCATACACACCATTCATACAGCTTATATATAACAATTATTATTAACTAGTTGACTTAGTATTGTCGCCTTTTAAGTGTTTACGTATAATAGTAATGATAGCAATTTTGAATTTCGTTGTCGATGATCGTTATCACAGAATTTAAAAATTTGTCAAGTTTTCTTTATATTTAGTCATTGTTTTCCGTTTATGTGGTTACATTTTAAAATGATATTTTCGCCTTTTATTGTTTACCAATTTGTTATTAAGACGTTTTATAGGATGCTCGATTGACACGATTATAGAATGAAATTATCAATTGTGTTCATTTTGTGTCTGTATTTTTGGTTTTATATATATATAAATTATATAAATAAAAAATATAAATTATAAAACAACGTGCATATGTCAAGTAACACTAATTTTTTTATATTAGTTCAATATAAAAAAAAACAAAAAAATTTGAATGTATCTTATACCACTAATAATTCAACTGTTTTCTCAACAGATTAAGAGTATTTTATCGGACACTTTTACTAGTATTCACAAAAACCTGAAATACAAAATTTCAAGGAATAAATATTAGAATTTTCTGCTTTTGGATTTTTGTAATACAAAACTGCTACCAAGTATAACATACACACGTAAAAACACCCCAGTGTTTATGTTTTATTTCAAAATAAATGCAACTGCACTATCAAAAACTCATTAAAATAATATTGTGATGAAAACCTAATGATTATTGTATTAATTTATTCTTATATCGTTGGGGATTTTCAAATAACTTTCACAAAGGTGATTGTTGTTCATATTTTGGCAATACAGATACGGCTAGGTGTGCCAAGGAAATAAAAAAAAGGAAATTGGAAATTCAAAATAAGATATAACGCTGTTCATAACCATTCGTACTGTTTTTATTATTAGAGGTTGCTACTGGCTGCTAAAGTTAATTAAGATTAACTATATGGTCATTTTAATACATTTGCATAGAACAATTATTTAAACAGTTTCGACTGTAGATGACAAATGGATAGATTTCCATTATCTTAATTTGTTACAATTTGTGTTCAATAACAAACAAAAATTATCGACCAACTGACCTATTTTAGTGTTCTTTCGCTGTAAAATCTAAATCATAATCTAAAGGCAGAAATTCTGAATTACATATGTTTAGTTTTTGAAAAACTAAATGTCAAAAAACGTGTTTTGCACATTTCTGGTACTGATTATCTCATAAACAACACATATGTAATTCACATCGAGATTATATGGTAATACACTCACTCTGAATAATTTATTATTATTATTATCGTATTATTTTCTAATTTTTTCAACGACAGCGGTTCCAAATTTGATTTTCTAGACCTTATCTTCAGGAATTAATACAGGAAATAAAACATACTTTCGTTTATTTTTAATACGAAAAATATGGATATTAGGACTAGCAATACAACAATGTTCCACTTATGTAAAAGAGCTTTTAGTACGACCATTCTCTTCCTACATACTTCCGTATTTAGGATGGTAATATACCGAATAGTTGTGCTCACTTACTGCTCGCTATTCGCGCTTTATTCCGCACTTTCCAAATTAGCAACGGTCTGCTTGCTGCATGTTAAAACACTAGACAGGCACCCGACCGTTGCAGAATTATCAACTTAAATTCCTTGCAATTTTCATTAAGTATCGTCGACATACTATTTTACTAATTAACATCATGAAAATGATGCCGAACAATTGGTTATATTATACGTTAAAAAAAGAACACTATATTATGTGTCAGAAGTCTACGTTTGAGACAGCTTAAATTGTTTGTTTAAATAATATTTAAAATAGCTTTAAATTGTTTACGGTGGTGTCCAACGTTTTGGAAAACTACATCGCCTGATTTCACCCAGTTTGATTTGTTACTTTGGAGACATATTGAGGAAGAAATTTATGGGGATATTGCAACTAACGATAGCGACCATGAAAAATAGAATAAAGTGGCGTTTTCAACATATTTTTGCGGAAACCATGGAAAATGTAATATTTATTTGTTTAAAGGCAATTCATTTTTCCTTTAAAAAAATTAAAGCGGTGGATGTTTTTCAATGTATTCTGGTTTGCAATGGAAAAAAATTTATACCATGTTTCTTTCCTCATTTTTGACTCAGCCTGTGTGTTAATCAAGTAAAGGTAGATAAAGTGCTTACACTCTATATGAAAGAAGCACCTCTGGACGTGCATTTTGTTTTTTATTTACTGATTTATCTCTAAAATTGTCTGAGTTACAGCCGCTTTTTTGAACTCTTGCATATTACCAACTTTCTGAATTTATCGAGAAAGTTTTCTAAATTAAATTTCCGTCTTTCAATGGCTTTCAATGACTTCCAATGACACCATTGGCTTAAAAACAGCATATAATAGTATGATGGCCGTACATAGGAAAATTTTCTAGAAAAGGATAGTTGAAAATTAGTGTTACATTGTGTATTTTATACAGATTTTGAAGTTTCTAAGAGATTTAATTCAAATGGCATACTTGGCTAGTTGCTAAAATTAGTTTTGACATTTGACCTCACTTTTCCGGATGTCTTACGTAATTTTGAGTTCGCATTCGTATTCAGGGCAAATAAAGTTCCAGAGTACATTTGATATTCCATTTACAACCTCCATGCTACTCAAAGGTATCAATATTTGCAATTTCAATTATGGTCTTTATGCCATAAATTTTCTTCCGCTACCATTAAGACAATTAAATGTTATATTAAAATAACTTTCAAATATGAGATTTCCATTACATCAAAATGTGAATTTTTATAGTAAAAAATCGACGTATTCAAAGACGTTTTTTCTTAGCCGTATAACAAAATTGGTAAAGAGACAAAATTAAAAAGTGCAAAATATCTGCAATCCTGTAGAACATGGCTTTTGGAATGGAAACTGCATAGGCGATTATGATCTATTCTTTGCCAAAATCGCAAAGTTGAGTTTTTAGACCTGTTTGTGTTTGGCACATGCGAGGTGAAACGACCTGACTTTTTTAATCACAGAATCAAGTTGACCCTACGTCAATTATTTTAATATTTGTCACATACACTATTTTTATAAAACTTCGGTATGTTTAACTGAACAAATCGTTTTTACAGCAAAATAATTTCATATTTTACATTCTGCTTTTTATGCCTTTTATAATTTCCTTTATATATTCTCAACTTTTTATTTTGCTCGAGAAATTATATTTATTAAAACTAATGGTTTTTATTATTAACTCCCGAGTCAATATAATATCCCAAAATTATTTAATACTAATTACAGTTTAGATATATGGATCTCAACAGTTTTAAAACGCTACGAAAGTGTTTAGTCTGATTCACAATATGTTGACGAATCTTCATTCTTCAATTAAACCAGAAATAAAAGAACGACAATAATTTTTTCATAATAGTTTACGCGGCACTTGAAACAAATGAACACGCGAATCAAAGACGCGTTCCATCTATTAAAAAAAATAAAAATTGCCCTACTACTAGTTTAAAAAATATAAGACATTGAAGTTGTACTGATATAATAAAATAAATAAATAGAAAACTTAAATAATTTTGGATGATCAAAAATTGTTCGTTTGTGTAACTCATAGTAGCTGTTTGCAATGACTAAAATTTGGTGCAAGAACGGCAACTAGATGTTTTATATTAATTTGTGAATTATTGTGCATGAGTTATGTAATAACTTAGATGCTTACTAACATTTTCCGAAATCAGGTATTCTTTTTTTTTTCATTACATTTAGATAAGATCCGAATGATTATATCAACCATTACAGAAATACCCCAATTATATTCCATCAAAATGATTATTCAATACAAGACACAGTATAATAAAACTATGCCTACTAACAAGAGCATATATTGCCTGTTGGACTACAGTTACTATAATCTAAAATTATTTGGACTAGCTCCATATAAAAGACGATATGACTCTAAGCAAGGCATACACATCTATGAGGAACAAGATGTTACATTATTGCAGATGTTTACACTTATAGGTAAGTTACAATAATAAAAACTAATACTGTTACCCCCAAAAACATACAAAATTGTTTTTTTAGCAAATATGTTGGCATATGGCCTAGCGTTTATCTTGACAGGACCCAATAGTTTTTCTGGAGAAGCCACAAAAATCTTGATTGATTATATTTTGTTAGCTTGGTATATGTCATCGATTCTCACAGCTTTTGGTGTCGCTTTTTCTTTTCTAACACACCAAGACACGTTTTTCAAGATCTTAAAACACTTCTCTTTAATCGACGATTACCTAATATCAATGGGGGTACAACCAAATTACAAATATATCACAATTTACAATAAGTACCTACCATTGATTTTTATTTCTCACATACTGAGCGTTGTAGGCGTCTTTTATTTCATATTACATCTTAGATTAACAGTTGATGTACCGGTTGGGTGTCTTTTCATGATGTTGCAATACGCCAAACAGGTTCCCATGTTTTATTTCGGTTGCTTTATCATTATTACTGGTGTTAAATTTAAGAGAATTAACGAAATTGCCATGGGTCTTACTAAATATGACGATATATCGAACGTTTTTGTTCAAAACCGGTTAAAGTTGATTGGAAAAATTCATTTTAGCTTGTGCGAAATTGTTAAAAACGTAAATGTGATCTATTCCTTTCCTATGTTTCTAATCGTCTGCGTAGCTTTTGTTTTGATCATCTTGGCTTTGTTCTTCGATTTCAATGATGTGCATTTGGTTATAATTCCTGTTATTTTTTGGACGCTTGTAGAAGTTTTGTTTATTCTGCTGTTTATTTTGTTGTGCTCATGGACTACAAGCCAGGTTAGTACTTTTGTCACTTTGTTTTATTGACCCAATAAACTCATTGCATATCTGTGACTATACAGGCTGGTAATTAAGTAGCGATTTATTAAGAAGTTATTTTTAGATTTTTGTGCTCATAAAAGACGACGGCTACACAGGCAACATATGGCAACAAATAATGCCAAATAATGACAAGTAATGGCAAATAATGCCAAATAATGATAAATAATGACGAATAATGGCGAATAATGCCAAATAATGACAAATAATCCCAAATAATGACAACTAATGCCAAATAAAGCCAAATAATGACAAATAACGACAAATAATGACAAATAATGACCAATTATGACCCTTAAAAGCTCTCAAAAGCTCCCAAAGCCCCCAAAATCTCCCAAAGCTTCCAAAAGCCTCCAAAAGCCCTCAAAAGCTCCAAAAAGCTCCCAAAGCCCCCAAACGTCCCAAAAGCCCTTACAAGCCCTCAAAAGCTCCTAAAAGCTCTGAAAAACTCCCAAACACTTCAAAAACTCCAAAAGCACTAAAAAGCTCCCAATAGGTTCCAAAGCCCGAAAAATCTTCCAATGTACCCAAAAAAGCTCCCAAAAAGCCCTGAAAAAGTCTCAAATGTGCTCAAAAGCTGCCAGAAGCTCCAAAAAGCAATACATATGATATTCCTGTTCCGGGAAAAAGCACAGTGGCAAAATTTGCAGACGACACGGATATTTTGGCGCTTAGTGACAGTGTCGAAGAAGCAACTGAAAAATTACAGATAGCTGCAAATAAAGTCAACCTTTGGACAAAGAAATGGCGCATCAAACTAAATGAAGGAAAATCCACGCATGTAAACTACACCAATAAGAGAGTTCACTATATTCCAGTAACCATTAATGGGAACGATATTCCATACGCGGATACAGCGAAATACCTTGGCATGACACTGGACGCCAAGCTTAGATGGAAAGTACATGTCAAGAAAAAGCGGAACGAACTCGACCTAAAATTCCGGAAAATGTCTTGGCTAATGGGACGGAGGTCAACCATGGCAGTGCAAAATAAGCTCCTACTATACAAGCAATTATTAAAGCCAGTATGGGTGTATGGAATACAGTTATGGGGATGCACTAAGCAGTCCAATATCAACCTTATTCAGAGGTTCCAAAATAAAGGTCTAAGGAAAATTGTTGGTGCACCATAGTACATCAAAAACACCAATCTTCATCGGGACCTTCGCATGGAGATGGTAACTAGCGAAATATCAAAATTTGCTACGAAGCACGAGGATCGTCTACTCCACCACGACAACATTGAAGCCATCCAGCTGCTAGACAACAGTGAGCTAGTGCGTCCGCTGAAAAGAACTAAACCATTCGAACTAGCGCGGGAGTGATTAAAAGCAGAGCACCCGTAGTGTATTCACAGTGATAGCATAAGTGAAAACAACCGCCGTCTACTTGAGTGGTACAAACTGTCAGACTAAAACAACCTGGGCCAATGGGCAAAATTGTAGAAAATAACTTGTTAGTCATTGACTAGGTGTTATGCCACAAACACTATGTGCATCCGTTACTTAATTAGCACCCTGTATAAGCACCATATTGATTTATATCCTCAATTATGTTCTTGTCAAATAATAGAGTATTATTTGTTTAGTCTCAGAAAATCGGCCATATTTTATGCGAAATAACACCAGTATATTATAATGAACAACTTAGTACTGAAGTAAGTAAAAGAAACACAAATTTAAATAATAATAGGTGAAATTATTATTTCTTTTACAGGAAGTGAGTATTCTGCTTCAATTATATCATCAAACAGTGAAATTTAAAGCAGGGTCCTATTTGGATTTAAACTTTGAGCTACCCTTCATGGTAAAAAAATCAACTATCTTCTTAACCAACATTACAACATAAAAAACAAACCTTTTTATTTTTCAGTTCGTCAATACTCTAACAATGGTGGTTTTATTCATGAAGAACATCAGTTTTAGGCGTTAGCTTTGGTTTGTTCAGCGCAAAGTAAATTATTTGTTTAATAGGGCGAAAAATAAACTTGTTTGGCGAAAATTGTGTTAAATTTTGTTCGGTTTGTGTTTGGCTTTTTTTGGTTGTTTGCTGGGAGGTGTAATTTAATTTTTTACGAGCTAGGGGCCATCAGGGATATTAAAAAAGTTTTTGAGCGGTCGCGAGCGATGCGCCCTCTGTGCGCGGTAGTGTTTATCACGTTGCAGTTCGTGAAAAATGGGAAAACTTTCCAGAGTAGCTACGAAATTTACTGCACGCTGGAATATTTTATTTTATGTTATAATATATCGCCTGTCTGAATTATAATGTAAAGTTTTTCGGAGGAGAAACTATGAAATTTTCAATATTTCCCAGATCTCACTTACAATATACAAAAAAAAATATATTCCTCTTTATATCCAAGGTATGAATTAATAATTATTCTCATGCCATACCAATCGTACAACGTATTAATTAAAAAAAGAAACAACTAGCATACCAGTTTCACTTAATTGTGGTCATACCCATGAATTCGATAAGTGTATTCTACCAAATTAGTCGAAGATATGAAAGAAATGGTAGCATTTCATCGTAGTATCACTTTAATGTTGTTGAAAGCGTGTAGCACTTTCACATAGTCGTGTCAGAAGCTGTTCAGTTTTTATGATATTTGGTGGTTCTAGAGCGTTTTTTTTTGTGTTTAGTTTGTTATAGGTAATCATTATGGCTAACATGAGTCAAGGTAAGATTATTTTTTCTCTACAATTCATAATATAGGAAACAAGTAATATAGGGTGCCATTTAAAATTTCAATGATGACGTAATTTCCGGAAAAACGGAAGTCATACTAACCTATATTACCAAAATGAGTTATCCCAAAAAATATTTGTCTATTAGCACTTCCCAAAATTTTGTTTGTCCAGCTATTTTGCCAAAATAGCTGTTACATAATTAATATATAATAATTATAAAGATAAGCAAATTTGTCATCGATTAAAAGACGCAAACTGAAAACAATAATATTATCATAATAATTTATAGCACAAATCATTGCATCCCCAACAAATGAAGCAGCTTATCTCCATCTGGTTCTATACATATCTAAATAGTGCATTACTCTACTTTTCATTCACAAACAAAGTTATCAATATTACCTAATGTGCAACAGTCCTTTTCTCGAAATATTTCTAATGTGGAAAATCCATGAAAAATTAACATATTTATCGTATTACGCGCATATATGTGTTAAGCAAAAAAACACAATTTTTGTTTGCAATATTTCGAAACCTCTATTGTTTCATCATCTGGCAAACAAATACTACAATATTAGATAAAATCAGGTACAATAAATAAACACCAAACCTACTTACGTAGTTATTGAAGTCGGTTAACACAATTACAATAGACATTAACATTTTCTATCAAATGTGACGTAAGTAAATGCCTTTACCCAGCAGTGGGATGACGGGCTTAAGTTAGTAAGTAAATGCACAAATCATCTTGTCACTGAATATAGACTATTTCAGAATTGTAATATTAAATATATTCACTTAATGTAATTCAAATCTCTAAATTTAATTTAAATTTAGGACGGAGCATGTATTTTGTATGAAGCACAATGGAAATATATCTGTATTTACTTTACAGCAGTTAATGTTTCAATTATCTTTCATGAAATCTAATACATTCTTGACAACCAAAATAATTAAAATTATAACAATAATATATACAGGCTGTCCCACGTTTCTGCTGCAAAACATTTTTTCGGAAAGCAAATTACTTTTTTAATTCGTTAAAAAGTACACAGCTGTTAGAATTATTAACTATAATATGTTATTTTAAACGGCACCAACTTCTGAAGGAACAGAGAAAACCAATAAGATTTCTAGATTTCTACTTTCTAGAAAAAAAAAACATTTTTGTTTCTTTTTTTGTTCATTTATAAATCGAATTATTAAAATTTGACTTAAAATTAATTAAGTAATTACTTAAGAACATTGAAAGTTGGCTTAACAAATTAGGTTATTATGTCAATAATGATTAATGTCTTTCTGTCAAGTCATCTGCCATCACCAAACTGTATTAATTTGGAATATTTGCATAAAATTCCTTAAACACTTACCCAAAACATCACCGTAAAAGCAAAATGGCGGTCCGATGCATTGCATCGAGCTCAGCTCATGCCAGATCAATGCCTCAAAATCGATTTTTGTATTTATTAACGCAAAAAAGCTATTAGATGCAATAACTTTGTATAGTTTGTTGTGTTTTATGGAATAATATTTGAAATAATATTTTCATTTCATGTTATATAGTAAGTTATAATTAATAAAAACACAATTACATTGCAATGTAGGAATTACATTAATTAATTACACATTAAGCTAATAAATAAAAATCTACCAATTCAAACCAATTCAAAGCATTAGAACAAGGTTTCGCAAATAATAAATTTCCTATATACGAGTAGGCAGCCTAAACGGACAATTTTATGCACTTAGCGGCCGAGCGGTCGACCAGAGTAACAAAAAACTCGTACATGGATGTAACATCGACACACTGCTGAAATGCGGATCAGAACATACTTAATTCCACCAGTGTACCTACCGGCACAATCCTTACACGGTATACTGTAAATAACGTTCGATTGGTACATCAAGGGGTGTTTTATCTTTTATTCTGCTAAATAGCCTATTTATAGTTAAATGGTAATGGTCTGCTATTTTTAGATTATTGGTTGTAAGTTCATTTGAAAAACTTTTATTAATTTTTCTCTCAAATCAGGTACATATGTCAACTTTTTGTAAATGTAGTATTATCTGAAGTACCAATAACATTATAATGTCAATCCCAAGAGATGCTTGTGATATCACTTTGACCATGTTTAACAGTGTTAATGAACATATTCAGTTCACTATAGAAATTGAAAATTCGGGTGGTTTCGTGCCGTTTTTGTATACTAAGGTGATTAGGGGACATAATAACAGAATAATGTCCGATTGGTAAAATAAACCAACTTCTTCTGGTAGATACCTTCACTTTTGCATAAATTGAAACACAAAATTAACACTGTTCTACCTATTAAGCACAGAATTATTAATATTTGCGAAGCATCATTTGTAAAATATAATTTAATTAAATTAAACGCCCTTTTCCTACAAAATAATTATCCAGAAAAAAATTCTAAACAAACTCTTATTTTCCGCAACTAATGAAAATGTCACAACTCTGACTATTGGTACCTCAGATAAAACAGTTCACATGAGACCGACGTAAAGACGGGTAAGGGCAATTGTGCTCTTGCACAGCATAGTCTTACTATGGACCGTGTATTTGTCTTCAACAACGCTTCTGTTTTAGATTCAGAAGTCATTTACTATGGTAGATTGTTTTTAGAAATGGTCCTCATTAATAACACTCATAACACCGTTAACATTAAAAACGGACACGAGTCACCTTAGTACTATCTACTATTATATTTTCAACATCGCTAACAGCAAGCTTAATCAAACAATCACGAGATCCAGACAGTAATTTTGAAATTCAAACTTTAGCACCTTCAGTACAGAAGTTTTGTCATTTCCTTTGTATCAAAAAATTGTTTTCATATAAGTAATCGTTTACATAGTATGTTACGAACACTGCGTTGTTCCACATTTGATAGAAAATGTTAATGTCTACTCACTTCTGTAATTATGTTAACCGACTTCACTAACTACGTTAGTAGGTTTGGTGTTTATTTATTGTACCTGATTTTATTTAAAATTGTAGTATTTGTTTGCTAGATGATGAAACAATAGAGGTTTCGAAATATTGCAAACAAAAATTGTGGCTTTGTGCTTATTTTGGATCTTACTCCTGAATGATACGTTTACGTCTATACTACGAGATCGAAGAATTATTTTCCTAATCCCTATGAGCACCTATGAGGAAAACAACACCATACTTGTGTTTACAAAATCACTAAGCGATATAAAAGCAATCCATCACAAACGCGCAAAAAGCAAACATAAACAATCCGCATCTCGCTGACAAAGATCATCAGTAAACATCGTAACGTCCACCGAACACAACTTATAAACATTAAAAACCGACCGCGCAAAAACACTCTTCAAATTGATGACCGCACGAGTCCAATCCCGTTCGGTCCCGTTTCGGTCCCGTTCCGTCCCGTCTACTCGCTACCCGACCAGAAACAGTCTGTCAGGTTTATCAACCGAACCCATTAATTCATTTCAGGTCCATTAAAGCCGATCACGGATGCGATTATTGTCGATGTATTATCGCTTATCGGGGGTTGGATTTAGCGGGCGGGGGTGTGCGGGGTGCACACATACCAAACCCTTGTCGCGATTGAGTGAAACTGCCAATTAAGAACCGAGGGATGGCCGCATTAATCTTGCCGGTAATAGATTTCATCGGAGGGGTGGCCCGTGGGCGCCAACTAAGGGGTTGAGATATTAATATCCGGCTCGGAGGACCATGGGATATCGCGTAATGACTTGGTAGACGGTGGTATGTCTTCCGAATGCTAGCCATCAAGTAATTGCTTGCAAATTGAGGCCGCAGGTCCTCGGCGAAGGAATAAGATTCGGCGGGGATGGTCTGCTTGCTCGGTCGAGTGATTAGGTAATAAATTAGCGGGGGGTTGGTCCGGAGAAAATTGTGCATACTCTCGGTTCAGTTACTCGGTGGTTGAATTGGTATTTGGTGGTGTAACTGGGAAGAATAAGTAATTTCTTGTGATGCTTTTTTGTCGAAAGACCAACTAGAATCTTGAAAAGCATCTCTCATATACTGTGTTTCTGAAATACTGTAAAATCAGAAACCATGATTAAAAATCGAAATTTTCTTAAAATAGTTTCGTAAATATCATTTGAATGGAAGCTTGAGATTAAAACTTTCGAGATTTTTTATGTTCATGATTCATCATTCATTTTTAATGTTCATCATTCTGTATTTAGAGATTGTGGCTAATTCTGAACTAAACTGGTCAAAAGATTTAAAGGTTAATGAAAAATATGTTAAAAATTGAAAGTTGATTTTCTCCCCAACCATTTTGATGATTCTTTCACTTACTGGTAGCCTGAATCTTCAGAAGATGTACGGATGAAGAATTTGTATTTCAACTTTCGGTTTTGAGTATAGACAGGGTGTAAGAATGATGTTATGATTTTTGCCTGAACTTTGAAGTAGTATATGGAATTCGAGCTATAACACTGGCAATAACTGGAATGACACTGAAATATTTTTTGAACATGTTGATTTTCGATTCACTTCATTATCTTTGTTTTTAAAGGCCATACAACAAGAACAGTAGGTAATATGTAATAAAATGGCACGATTTCAAAGTTGATTTTCTCTAGACCCGACTAACTGGTTTTGATGATTTTTCATTCACATGTGGGTTGATTCCTCAGTTTTAAACATACGCTACGGGGAGAAGGAATTAGGCGGTATATATTTGTTGACAACAAAATATTAAAAATTGATTGTTTTTAAAAATTTTCGTGGCAAATGGAATTGAAAGATGGAAGTATGTTATCATTATTATTATTATTATTGCTATTAATAGTAGTTCAAAATAATCATCAAACCACTATTATTTCGCATTTTTTTGTAGTCTAAAAGCACAAGTTTACTTTTAATGGCTTTTGTTTAACAACGACGGTACAGAATAATATTTTACCCAAGTTTCGTGTTGCTAACAGATGCAGCCGCCACCGGAGAATAAGAACAGTCAGGGGCGGAAGACATTATGGGAGGGTAGTTTTATATTAATGGCACGGTAACTCCACCCCATAGGACGTTAGGAGTTTGTAATTAATGCCACCTTAATTAAAAATGTTTGTTTGGTCCGAACATTAATTACCTAATATATTTCCGCACAGGAAATTTAGTATACTGTTGGTCTAGCGACCAAAATTTATTTAACAGTATGTGCCAGAATCGCTTTACTGAGAGGATGATTTTTTTTTTTTAAAAACGGGTTCTGTATTAACCATAACATAGCAGAAAAAGAAACTGAATAAGCACAACGCTGCTTTTCTAAGGCCGGGTATTATTAATATCACTACGGCAACATTCTACAATTATGTTATACTTTGCATTAAATTTTCAGAAGAATTCACAGACGTAATTCTAAAATGGCAGATAGTGGAAAAGAAAGTGTTGTTAAAGAGGCAAAACAAAGTAAATATTTTACGCTACAGTTAGATAAAAGTACCGACATAAGTTATTTTGATCAATTATTGGTCTTTAACTGATTTGAGGTTGAAGAGGAAATTGCAGAGGATTATTTATTTTGGGAACCTCTGCCCGAAAGGAGATCTGGTGATAAACTTTAATAATTGTATGTTTAACAATTCCATTCCATGGAAGAAATTTATTGCTGTCTACACTGATGGAGCTCGGGCTCTAACAGAAAAGAATCGCGGCCCTAATAAAAAATTAAAACAGTAGCTCCAGAAGCTGAATTCACTCACTGCAAAATCCATCGGGATTTTCTAGTAGCAAAATCTATACCAGACAGACTAAAAACAGTTTTGGATCAAGCAGTAAAAAGATAACATTGTCTCTTCGTACTTAAATCTGAAGTTCAAGTTTTCCATGCAGAAGCTAATTTCGACTTTGAATATTGTTTCTTTGATGAATTGTGGATAATCCGGTTAGCATATTTAGCGGATATTTTTAGAAAGTTGAATATTATAAATTTAGTTTTGCAGGGAGAAATGGTCGCTTATTGTTATTGTTTATTATTGTAAAATTAACGCAACAATAAAAACAAGTTAATAAAAATAAATGTAGTTTATTGTCAGTACTAGAAGGGTTTCCTGAAAAAAATCTTTATCATAATAACCAAGTTTGACAGTTATTTTCCAGAAAACTATGAGAATGAAAATTGTATCAGAACTCCAAAAACTATGAGTATACCAGATAATTTCATTGCCAAATAGAAACAACAATTGACAGAAACTTCCTCAGACTGATAGAAAGTTTTAAGATTAATACACACCAATGTTTAGATCCAGAGGCAGAATTATTTTAAAGAAATTGCGGATTAGGATATATTAGATTTTTAACAGTATAAATTATTTGCGCAATATATAAAATGAAACGTGCATTTATTGTAAGCATTTGATAAAATAATTGACCAATACAAAAAAACATTTGACCAATACACAAAATATTTGAGCAATGCAAAAAATTCCTCGAGCATTTAAAAAAATAAATGTGCAATATATTTATAATATGTGCATCAGAATAAATAATTGTACGTTTATATATTTGAATGTTCCCGTCATAATATATTTGTGCACTTAAATAAATAAATGTGCAATACAATCGTTACCTCTATAAAAATATAATGTGCATCTCAAAAAATAATTGTTAATTAAAACATATATATATGTTCAATAGTTTAAATAAATCAGCATTTGAAAATTTGGTAAGAGCATTCAATAATCTAAATTGTGCAATGAGAAAATTATAATGCGCCCTGGAGAGATTATAGTGTGCATTAAGTTCTGCAACCCGTAGCGCATTTACGTGTATCGTACAGCTTAGTCCTGTCATTGCTCTGTGGTTTTGGTGTTAAATATATTGCTAAATAAAACTTTATAACTGAGTCATAAAAGTTGGTTTGACAGGGAAGTGAACTGTTTTATTTTCTTTGAATAAATCAGTTCATAGTGTAAATATAATTCTAGTTACAATCATAACCTCAAATATACCAAATCGCGCGCATTTGAGGAAAGGCGATTTTAGTAATAGTTTAAACCCTTATAATATGTATGAGAATGTGTGTTGTTGAATATGTATCCTATGTCTTGTTCTACTGCTTGTCGTTATACTTGTTTATTTTTTATTGTTTAAGAAACTGTCGTAATACGACATATAATAAAAATTCTTTTTGCACACTTATTTAGTAGAATTAGATGCTGTACAATTGTCAATATTTTTTTCCTTTTGGTTGCTATGATAATCAACATTTTTTAATGGTAGTACGTTTTCCGCTGTATTTCAGTAGACAAGTACCATTACGCCGTATGTTTAGTTTCAAGTACGGTTATTCCGTATACAATTTTAACTTGCTATCTAATAATTATTGTTTTATAAAATGAAACATACATAACACCTGTGCGGTGTTTTAATACATACAAAACATACATAACAACCCAAAAACAATGTAATATTTTTACAATAAACAATTAATGAAAACGTTTGTTTTCTAATGGAAAAATATTCTTTTCTAATTTACATAAAGATTGCTTGGGATTTCTTGTAAAATGGATGTTTACTCTTAGCATTTTTCAACGATTTTGCATATGAGCCGCCATTTCAGTAATTTTGTCAAGATAGTTAGATAATAAATTAACTATAGGAAATTTTGTATAATTTATGTATATAAAATGTTTGGTAATATTCATAGTTTGACTGTATGAGCAAATTCTATTTGGTCGAGATCTTGTCTGCATTAAAACTAGTTAGCCAGGATTTGACAGATATTTTGATTCTTTTGAAGGTATTGCCAGAACATCAGCGTTTGCGTTGCACGCGAATTCAACACGCAGATGCGTCGAGATTACCATGACGAGGCACTGCTGTATAGTATGATAAAGTAGGTAATAATGTACTGGCCACATCAGATTTTGTTTTAATTCAAATTATATTTTTTGGGTTATGTTCATAACACCACGGTTTATCCATGTTTCATTTTATGAATCCGATAATAGAGATAGAATCTACAAATGAAAATATTATATTTAATATTGCTATGTAAACGTCAAATTTAGTAATACAAAAAGTTAGTTTCGATATTTTTTCTCCTGATTGTGTAATTAATGATTTAAGTTAATTTTTACCAATTTTAGGGAAACATGACAGACAAAAATATTTCTCATTATAATATGTTTTATGCAACATATTGATATTTATTTAATATTCAGTATGTATTATTTTAATGCACAAGTCAGCCATTCTAGGGCACAATATGAATTAAATATTGCTCATTATTAAATTTTGTATGTAACATATTCATATTTATTTAATGCTCAGTATATATATTATTTTAATGCACAAGTCAGCCATTCTAGGGCACAAAATGAATTAAATATTGCTCATTATAAAATATTTTATGTAACATATTCATATTTATTTAATGCACATTATTTCGTTATTTAATGCACAAAGTATCTATTTTAGTGCACATATCTATTTAAATAATGCACGCTTAAATCGCACCCGATTTTTAATGCTTTTTTGCACCACCAATTTATGTCAAATATAGTTGTCATCAATATTAATTTAAAGGACAAACTTAGGACAAAATTAATTATTGAGGCAAAATTGAGCTTGAAACTAACTTTCACTATATTTTATACAGTCACTGTACTTTAAACAACACGATTGTCCAGCTCACCAATCAAACATCCTAACCGAACGTTTAAATTTACCATTTCCTCAGAAATTGATCGGATGAAATACAGTATATTTTGTTTATGGTAGAACCCGCTAACCGCAGTACATGTATTTCGTAAAGTTCTATAAGAGACAGCGGCAAATAGGGGCGCGCTTTATGTACACATGTGTCGACGACATCGCTACACATCATCAATCACTAAAAAGCCTGGATACGGTCCACACATACGCTACAAAACCTACCATCTTTAATCGTTTTAGCACCCGGCGGTCGGACGAATTGTCCGGCGTCGGAAAACGTCGGGAAAACCAGGCAGGAAATTCAACCCAAAGCCTTCGATGTCACTCCTTTATAATCCGTGACGATATATTGACCAAAACGCCATTTTTTATCTACGCATCCGACCTATGTGCCATAAAAATCAACGTGTTTTTGCGGTACACCAAAATATTCTATGATGTGCAAAATACGCATTGTCCTGTGTGATACTGTGTCTAAAATAAAAAGTAAAATACGATTCTGGTATAAAATAATTTCAAGTGATTGTCAGTCAACTTTCTTTCCGTAATTTTAATACCTAGCGATCTAATAATAAAGTAAGAAAGGTAAGTTGAGTTGAATAGATTTCTTATAATAATTTCGCGCTAATTATCTTTGGCTGTAAGGTATTATACATCTATTGCATTTAAATCGTTAATAATAATGATAATCTCTTTAATATATTGAATGCTGTCTATCGTGTTGCTACGGTGAATTATTATATTCACGGTATCATTAAAATGTTAAGATTGATAATCATGATCCACAACTGTTATTATGTGAAAGTAGATATTGAGAATTTCACAATTGTACAATTCCGTAGGCATGCATAAAAATCAATTGTTACGTCACCTGTTCTGATAAACTAATCTGACGAAAATTTATAGCTAATGCAATTATATGACATCAACTTTCCTGGTAATCCCATGTGAAGAAAAATCATACACCGAAGAACCTGAGATGAAACTTTGAAAGAATCTACAGGCTAAAATAATATCGGTAGGAACATACAATTTTCAGGATTTATTATCATAATACGCTAATCATGCACAGAAATCGATTATATTACGTCAACTGTTCTGGTAATCCCATATGAAGCGAAATCATACACCGAAGAACCTGAGATCAAACTTAGAAGGAATCTACAGGCTTAAATAATTCCAGGAGGAGTATACAATTTTCAGGATTTATTATCATAATCAACTGTGAGCTAAGCATGCACAGAACTCGGTTATATTACTTCAACTTTCCTGGTAATTCCATATAAAGCAAAATCATACACCGAAGAACCTGAGATCAACATTTGAAAGAATCTACAGGCTTAAATAATTCCGGGAGGAATATACAATTTTCAGGATTTATTATCATAATCAACTGTGAGCTAAGCATGCACAAAACTCGATTATATTACTTCAACTTTCCTGGTAATTCCATATAAAGCAAAATCATACACCGAAGAACCTGAGATCAAACTTTGAAAGAATCTGCAGGCTTAAATAATTCCAGTAGGAATATACAATTATAGGATTTATTATCATAATCAACTGTGAGCTAAGCATGCACAGAACTCGATTATATTACTTCAACTTTCCTGATAATTCCATATAAAGCAAAATCATACACCGAAGAACCTGAGATCAACTTTTGAAAGAATCTACAGGCTTAAATAATTCCGGGAGGAATATACAATTTTCAGGATTTATTATCATAATCAACTGTGAGCTAAGCATGCACAAAACTCGATTATATTACTTCAACTTTCCTGGTAATTCCATATAAAGCAAAATCATACACCGAAGAACCTGAGATCAAACTTTGAAAGAATCTGCAGGCTTAAATAATTCCAGTAAGAATATACAATTTTCAGGATTTATTATCATAATCAACTGTGAGCTAAGCATGCACAAAACTCGATTATATTACTTCAACTTTCCTGGTAATACCATATAAAGCAAAATCATACACCGAAGAACCTGAGATCAAACTTTGAAAGAATCTGCAGGCTTAAATAATTCCAGTAGGAATATACAATTTTCAGGATTTATTATCATAATCAACTGTGAGCTAAGCATGCACAAAACTCGATTATATTACTTCAACTTTCCTGGTAATTCCATATAAAGCAAAATCATACACCGAAGAACCTGAGATCAAACTTTGAAAGAATCTGCAGGCTTAAATAATTCCAGTAAGAATATACAATTTTCAGGATTTATTATCATAATCAACTGTGAGCTAAGCATGCACAAAACTCGATTATATTACTTCAACTTTCCTGGTAATACCATATAAAGCAAAATCATACACCGAAGAACCTGAGATCAAACTTTGAAAGAATCTGCAGGCTTAAATAATTCCAGTAAGAATATACAATTTTCAGGATTTATTATCATAATCAACTGTGAGCTAAGCATGCACAAAACTCGATTATATTACTTCAACTTTCCTGGTAATTCCATATAAAGCAAAATCATACACCGAAGAACCTGAGATCAAACTTTGAAAGAATCTGCAGGCTTAAATAATTCCAGTAAGAATATACAATTTTCAGGATTTATTATCATAATCAACTGTGAGCTAAGCATGCACAAAACTCGATTATATTACTTCAACTTTCCTGGTAATACCATATAAAGCAAAATCATACACCGAAGAACCTGAGATCAAACTTTGAAAGAATCTGCAGGCTTAAATAATTCCAGTAGGAATATACAATTTTCAGGATTTATTATCATAATCAACTGTGAGCTAAGCATACACAAAACTCGATTATATTACTTCAACTTTCCTGGTAATTCCATATAAAGCAAAATCATACACCGAAGAACCTGAGATCAAACTTTGAAAGAATCTGCAGGCTTAAATAATTCCAGTAAGAATATACAATTTTCAGGATTTATTATCATAATCAACTGTGAGCTAAGCATGCACAAAACTCGATTATATTACTTCAACTTTCCTGGTAATACCATATAAAGCAAAATCATACACCGAAGAACCTGAGATCAAACTTTGAAAGAATCTGCAGGCTTAAATAATTCCAGTAAGAATATACAATTTTCAGGATTTATTATCATAATCAACTGTGAGCTAAGCATGCACAAAACTCGATTATATTACTTCAACTTTCCTGGTAATTCCATATAAAGCAAAATCATACACCGAAGAACCTGAGATCAAACTTTGAAAGAATCTGCAGGCTTAAATAATTCCAGTAGGAATATACAATTATAGGATTTATTATCATAATCAACTGTGAGCTAAGCATGCACAGAACTCGATTATATTACTTCAACTTTCCTGATAATTCCATATAAAGCAAAATCATACACCGAAGAACCTGAGATCAACTTTTGAAAGAATCTACAGGCTTAAATAATTCCGGGAGGAATATACAATTTTCAGGATTTATTATCATAATCAACTGTGAGCTAAGCATGCACAAAACTCGATTATATTACTTCAACTTTCCTGGTAATTCCATATAAAGCAAAATCATACACCGAAGAACCTGAGATCAAACTTTGAAAGAATCTGCAGGCTTAAATAATTCCAGTAAGAATATACAATTTTCAGGATTTATTATCATAATCAACTGTGAGCTAAGCATGCACAAAACTCGATTATATTACTTCAACTTTCCTGGTAATACCATATAAAGCAAAATCATACACCGAAGAACCTGAGATCAAACTTTGAAAGAATCTGCAGGCTTAAATAATTCCAGTAGGAATATACAATTATAGGATTTATTATCATAATCAACTGTGAGCTAAGCATGCACAGAACTCGATTATATTACTTCAACTTTCCTGGTAATTCCATATAAAGCAAAATCATACACCGAAGAACCTGAGATCAACTTTTGAAAGAATCTACAGGCTTAAATAATTCCGGGAGGAATATACAATTTTCAGGATTTATTATCATAATCAACTGTGAGCTAAGCATGCACAAAACTCGATTATATTACTTCAACTTTCCTGGTAATACCATATAAAGCAAAATCATACACCGAAGAACCTGAGATCAAACTTTGAAAGAATCTGCAGGCTTAAATAATTCCAGTAGGAATATACAATTTTCAGGATTTATTATCATAATCAACTGTGAGCTAAGCATGCACAAAACTCGATTATATTACTTCAACTTTCCTGGTAATTCCATATAAAGCAAAATCATACACCGAAGAACCTGAGATCAAACTTTGAAAGAATCTGCAGGCTTAAATAATTCCAGTAAGAATATACAATTTTCAGGATTTATTATCATAATCAACTGTGAGCTAAGCATGCACAAAACTCGATTATATTACTTCAACTTTCCTGGTAATACCATATAAAGCAAAATCATACACCGAAGAACCTGAGATCAAACTTTGAAAGAATCTGCAGGCTTAAATAATTCCAGTAAGAATATACAATTTTCAGGATTTATTATCATAATCAACTGTGAGCTAAGCATGCACAAAACTCGATTATATTACTTCAACTTTCCTGGTAATACCATATAAAGCAAAATCATACACCGAAGAACCTGAGATCAAACTTTGAAAGAATCTGCAGGCTTAAATAATTCCAGTAGGAATATACAATTTTCAGGATTTATTATCATAATCAACTGTGAGCTAAGCATGCACAGAACTCGATTATATTACTTCAACTTTCCTGGTAATTCCATATAAAGCAAAATCATACACCGAAGAAGCTGAAATCAAACTTTGAAAGAATCTGCAGGCTTAAATAATTCCAGTAGGAATATACAATTTTCAGGATTTATTATCATAATCAACTGTGAGCTAAGCATGCACAAAACTCGATTATATTACTTCAACTTTCCTGGTAATTCCATATAAAGCAAAATCATACACCGAAGAACCTGAGATCAAACTTTGAAAGAATCTGCAGGCTTAAATAATTCCAGTAAGAATATACAATTTTCAGGATTTATTATCATAATCAACTGTGAGCTAAGCATGCACAAAACTCGATTATATTACTTCAACTTTCCTGGTAATACCATATAAAGCAAAATCATACACCGAAGAACCTGAGATCAAACTTTGAAAGAATCTGCAGGCTTAAATAATTCCAGTAAGAATATACAATTTTCAGGATTTATTATCATAATCAACTGTGAGCTAAGCATGCACAAAACTCGATTATATTACTTCAACTTTCCTGGTAATACCATATAAAGCAAAATCATACACCGAAGAACCTGAGATCAAACTTTGAAAGAATCTGCAGGCTTAAATAATTCCAGTAGGAATATACAATTTTCAGGATTTATTATCATAATCAACTGTGAGCTAAGCATGCACAGAACTCGATTATATTACTTCAACTTTCCTGGTAATTCCATATAAAGCAAAATCATACACCGAAGAAGCTGAAATCAAACTTTGAAAGAATCTGCAGGCTTAAATAATTCCAGTAGGAATATACAATTTTCAGGATTTATTATCATAATCAACTGTGAGCTAAGCATGCACAAAACTCGATTATATTACTTCAACTTTCCTGGTAATTCCATATAAAGCAAAATCATACACCGAAGAACCTGAGATCAAACTTTGAAAGAATCTGCAGGCTTAAATAATTCCAGTAAGAATATACAATTTTCAGGATTTATTATCATAATCAACTGTGAGCTAAGCATGCACAAAACTCGATTATATTACTTCAACTTTCCTGGTAATACCATATAAAGCAAAATCATACACCGAAGAACCTGAGATCAAACTTTGAAAGAATCTGCAGGCTTAAATAATTCCAGTAAGAATATACAATTTTCAGGATTTATTATCATAATCAACTGTGAGCTAAGCATGCACAAAACTCGATTATATTACTTCAACTTTCCTGGTAATTCCATATAAAGCAAAATCATACACCGAAGAACCTGAGATCAAACTTTGAAAGAATCTGCAGGCTTAAATAATTCCAGTAGGAATATACAATTATAGGATTTATTATCATAATCAACTGTGAGCTAAGCATGCACAGAACTCGATTATATTACTTCAACTTTCCTGATAATTCCATATAAAGCAAAATCATACACCGAAGAACCTGAGATCAACTTTTGAAAGAATCTACAGGCTTAAATAATTCCGGGAGGAATATACAATTTTCAGGATTTATTATCATAATCAACTGTGAGCTAAGCATGCACAAAACTCGATTATATTACTTCAACTTTCCTGGTAATACCATATAAAGCAAAATCATACACCGAAGAACCTGAGATCAAACTTTGAAAGAATCTGCAGGCTTAAATAATTCCAGTAGGAATATACAATTTTCAGGATTTATTATCATAATCAACTGTGAGCTAAGCATGCACAAAACTCGATTATATTACTTCAACTTTCCTGGTAATTCCATATAAAGCAAAATCATACACCGAAGAACCTGAGATCAAACTTTGAAAGAATCTGCAGGCTTAAATAATTCCAGTAAGAATATACAATTTTCAGGATTTATTATCATAATCAACTGTGAGCTAAGCATGCACAAAACTCGATTATATTACTTCAACTTTCCTGGTAATACCATATAAAGCAAAATCATACACCGAAGAACCTGAGATCAAACTTTGAAAGAATCTGCAGGCTTAAATAATTCCAGTAAGAATATACAATTTTCAGGATTTATTATCATAATCAACTGTGAGCTAAGCATGCACAAAACTCGATTATATTACTTCAACTTTCCTGGTAATACCATATAAAGCAAAATCATACACCGAAGAACCTGAGATCAAACTTTGAAAGAATCTGCAGGCTTAAATAATTCCAGTAGGAATATACAATTTTCAGGATTTATTATCATAATCAACTGTGAGCTAAGCATGCACAGAACTCGATTATATTACTTCAACTTTCCTGGTAATTCCATATAAAGCAAAATCATACACCGAAGAAGCTGAAATCAAACTTTGAAAGAATCTGCAGGCTTAAATAATTCCAGTAGGAATATACAATTTTCAGGATTTATTATCATAATCAACTGTGAGCTAAGCATGCACAAAACTCGATTATATTACTTCAACTTTCCTGGTAATTCCATATAAAGCAAAATCATACACCGAAGAACCTGAGATCAAACTTTGAAAGAATCTGCAGGCTTAAATAATTCCAGTAAGAATATACAATTTTCAGGATTTATTATCATAATCAACTGTGAGCTAAGCATGCACAAAACTCGATTATATTACTTCAACTTTCCTGGTAATACCATATAAAGCAAAATCATACACCGAAGAACCTGAGATCAAACTTTGAAAGAATCTGCAGGCTTAAATAATTCCAGTAAGAATATACAATTTTCAGGATTTATTATCATAATCAACTGTGAGCTAAGCATGCACAAAACTCGATTATATTACTTCAACTTTCCTGGTAATACCATATAAAGCAAAATCATACACCGAAGAACCTGAGATCAAACTTTGAAAGAATCTGCAGGCTTAAATAATTCCAGTAGGAATATACAATTTTCAGGATTTATTATCATAATCAACTGTGAGCTAAGCATGCACAGAACTCGATTATATTACTTCAACTTTCCTGGTAATTCCATATAAAGCAAAATCATACACCGAAGAAGCTGAAATCAAACTTTGAAAGAATCTGCAGGCTTAAATAATTCCAGTAGGAATATACAATTTTCAGGATTTATTATCATAATCAACTGTGAGCTAAGCATGCACAAAACTCGATTATATTACTTCAACTTTCCTGGTAATTCCATATAAAGCAAAATCATACACCGAAGAACCTGAGATCAAACTTTGAAAGAATCTGCAGGCTTAAATAATTCCAGTAAGAATATACAATTTTCAGGATTTATTATCATAATCAACTGTGAGCTAAGCATGCACAAAACTCGATTATATTACTTCAACTTTCCTGGTAATACCATATAAAGCAAAATCATACACCGAAGAACCTGAGATCAAACTTTGAAAGAATCTGCAGGCTTAAATAATTCCAGTAAGAATATACAATTTTCAGGATTTATTATCATAATCAACTGTGAGCTAAGCATGCACAAAACTCGATTATATTACTTCAACTTTCCTGGTAATACCATATAAAGCAAAATCATACACCGAAGAACCTGAGATCAAACTTTGAAAGAATCTGCAGGCTTAAATAATTCCAGTAGGAATATACAATTTTCAGGATTTATTATCATAATCAACTGTGAGCTAAGCATGCACAGAACTCGATTATATTACTTCAACTTTCCTGGTAATTCCATATAAAGCAAAATCATACACCGAAGAAGCTGAAATCAAACTTTGAAAGAATCTATCGGCTTAAATAATTCCGGTAGGAATCTACATGTTTTAGGATTTATTATCTTAATCAACTGTAAGCTAAGCATGCACAAAAACTGATTATATTACATCAACTTTCCTGGTAATTCCATATGAAGTGAAATCATACACCGATAATCAACTGTGAGCTAAGAATGCACAAAAATCGATTATATTACATCAACTTTCCTGGTAATTCCATATGAATCAAAATCATACACCGTAGAACCTGAGATCAAACTTTGAAAGAATCTATCGGCTTAAATAATTTCGGTAGGAATATACATTTTTTAGGATTTATTATTTTAATCAACTGTAACCTAAGCATGCACAAAAACCGTATATATTACATCAATTTTCCTGGTAATCCCATATGAAGCAAAATCACACACCGAAGAACCTGAGATCAAACTTTGAAAGAATCTACAGGCCTAAATAATTCCGGTAGGAATATAAAAACTTCAGAATTTATTATCATAGTTAACTGTAATAAGCTAAGCACAAAAATCAATTCTATTGCTTCAACTAGCAATTGAGACCAAACTTTGAAAAAATCTACAGGCTAAAATAATACCGGTACGAATTTATAATTTTCAGCATTTATTATCATAATCAACTGTGAGTTAAACATGCACAAAAATCGTTTATATTACGTCAACTCTTCTGGTAATTCCATATGAAGCTAAATCATACACCGAAGCTACTGAGATCAAACTTTGAACAAATCTACAGGCTAAAATAATACCGGTAGGATTTTATAAATTTCAGGATTTATTATCATAATCAACTGTGAGCTAAGCATTCACAAAAATCGATTATAAGACATGAGCTACTCTGGTAATTCCATATGATGCTAAATCATACACCGAAGCAACTGAGATCAAACTTTGAGAAAATATACAGGCTAAAATAATACCCGAACGAATTCATAATTTTCGATTATATCGAATTATATTATATAGATTATATTACGTCAACTGTTCTGGTAATCCCATATGTACCAAAATCACACACCGAAGCGACTGATATCAAACTTTGAAAAAATCTACAGGCTAAAATAATGCGGGTAGGAATATATAACTTTCAGGATTTATTATCATAATCCCCTGCGAGCTAAGCATGCACAAAAATCTATTATATTACATCAACTTTCCTTGTAATCCCATATGTAGCAAAATCTTACACTTATGCACTTTGAACAAATCTATGGACGAAAGTAGCACGTCCTCAACCACATTTAATGAAGTTAAACACTTGAAGCTATATCCAGAAGTTCGCAGACACAAATTCCAATTCTAAACTTGACTACCATGCAGCGAAGCAAGCTTTCATGCTTTAAATCTAAACCGTATTCGGCTTCGGTTTGCTCGTTGCAAATGAAGGGAAACAATTTCGAGGGTAGCTCCTTGAAGCTAATCCCTTTCGTGATCGGTTTTTCTTAGTAGGAACATTCTGCAGCTTAGGTTGCAGCAGACAGGGCTGCCAATTGACGGTGCCGGTCACGTGCCGCGATTCTACTCGAATGCCAAAAGCTGAGACGTAAAACAATAAATGATGTTAAGATGCCTGGATGTGACCGTTTTACCAAATTTACAACCGTAACCGTAACAGAGAAAATGGAGTTTGATGAATTGCGTTACTGGTCTCTTTATTATTGAAATTTTAGATTACCAGGAAAGGTGATGTAATATAATCGATTTCCGTGCATGCTTACCTCGCAGTTGATTATGGTAATAAATCCTGAAAATTACAAATTCCAACCAGTATTATTTCGGCCTGTAGATTTTTTCAAAGTTTGATCTCACTTGTTTTGGTGTATGACTTTGGTTCATATGGGATTACCAGGCAAGTTGATGTATCGATATGATAATAAACCCTGAAAATTGTGTATTCCTATTGGAATTATTTAAGCTTGTAGATTCTTTCAAAGTTTGATATCAGGTTCTTTGGTGTACGATTTTGCTTCATATGGGATTACCAGAAAATATGATGTAATATAATCGATTTTTAGGCATGCTTAGATCACAGTTGATTATGATAATAAATCCTGAAAATTATAAATTTATACCGGTATTATTTAAGCCTGTAGATTCTTTCAAAGTTTGATTTCAGGTTCTTCGGTGTATGATTTTGCTTCATATGGGATTGCCAGGAAAGTTGGTGTACTATAATCGATTTTTGGGCATGCTTAGCTCACAGTTGATTATGATAATAAATCCTGAAAATTATAAATTTATACCGGTATTATTTAAGCCTATAGATTTTTTCTAAGTTTGATTTCAGGTTCTTCGGTGTATGATTTTTTACTTTATCATACGCAGTATGATGAAGTATTGTAATCGTGCCGAAAAAAAAAATTGAGATTTTAGCGGAAATAGGTCTTTATGGGTCCCCTGAACATTTTTGACCAAGGTACAAAAAAATGTCTGTGTGTGTGTGTGTGTGTATGTGTGTAAACGATTTTTGTGGCGACGATTCCGGAGAAACTACTAAAGGTATCGGAACGAAAGTTCATATTTAGAAGTTTTGTTACCAAACTTAGAGCTGAAAAGCTTTTGGTTGAAAAGGGTCCAAAGGATCTGGTAGTTTATTCTAAGCCTTTTTGAAGGATTTTGGAAATGAGCCGCCAGTTATGTAATTTCGACAAAATAATTAATTAATAAATTAAAGTAGAGGAAATTTTGAATAATTTATGCCTATGACATTTTTTGGTAAAATTAATAGTTTAGCTTTTTAGGTTATTCTAAGCCTTTTTGAAGGATTTTGGAAATGAGCCGCCATTTCTGTAATTTCGACAAAATAGTTAATTAATAAATTAAAGTAGAGGAAATTTTGAATAATTTATGTCTATGAAATTTTTTGGTAAAATTAATAGTTTAGCTTCAAGAGCAAATTCTATTTGATCGAGATCGGTCGCATCTGCATTGATATGAAATTACATAGTAGCCAGGATTTTGACAAATATTTTTTTGTGTTGTCACATTGGAAAACAGCTGATCTCATCAGAGGTTGGAGAACCACTATGGAACGTTGCCGCTGTAGTGCGGCAAATTATAAAATACAAATTTCAAATAAAGTAAGATCACCAATTTGATTGTTTGTTGATAAGAAATATCAACCCGTCCTTATATCTAATTCTAACAATGATACATTGAGAAAATTATAAATAAAGTATAGCGATGAGTGTAGTTTTATTTTAGTATGTTGGTAGGGATGTGTCATGAACAAATATAAATCTGTCAGAATTTGAATTACCTTTTTAAGGTGCGTTTTCATTAGTGATAATGGCAGTGGTAGCAGACGCCGTTATAGTATTTCCAATAGATAATTGCTAGTGACTCATGTTTATGTACATGTAAACTAATATGTGTCATTATCACGAAATGTAAGAAATACTATAATTTCGTATTCTATCACCGCCATTAGCTACCATTACCTACCAATCGGAACGCACCTTTAAACTTGACGTTTCGTCAAAGTGGTACCAACCCAGCATTTACTATACAGAAATCATTTATTTATTTATTATTTATTTATTTATTTATTTAAATACGTATTTCTTAAAAAGCAACACAATAAACGTTGATGTCGCTCCTGCCAAAAACTAGATAGCCGACTCGCTCATATGCGACGGCGACACTCCGCCTTCGATGACGCGCCGCATCTCCGCTCGTCGCGCTATTCCGTACTTTCGGCATTTGTGACATAAATAACTATTATTCTAAGGACGTAGTGTAGGTAGTGTCAAATGCTGATGCTTTGACAATACCTACGATTTATCTCAATAGAATATATTCTCATGCAGCTAAACTATTAATTTTATATATTGTATGATAAAGTCATGTGCCTGGCCACATCAGATTTTTACTTTATTTTTTCATATAGAATTACCAGGAAAATTTATGTAATATAATCGATTTTTGAGCATGCTTAGCTCACAGTTGATTATGATAATAAATCCTGAAAATTATAAAATCCTACCGGTATTATTTAAGTCTGTAGATTCTTTCAAAGTTTGATTTCAGGTTTTTCGGGGTATGATTTTGCTTCATATGGGATTGCCAGGAAAGTTGGTGTACTATAATCGATTTTTGGGCATGCTTAGCTCACAGTTGATTATGATAATAAATCCTGAAAATTATAAATTTATACCGGTATTATTTAAGCCTATAGATTTTTTCTAAGTTTGATTTCAGGTTCTTCGGTGTATGATTTTTCTTTTTTCATATGGGATTACCAGGAAAATTTATGTAATATAATCGATTTTTGGGCATGCTTAGCTCACAGTTGATTATGATAATAAATCCTGAAAATTATAAAATCCTACCGTTATTATTTTAGCCTGTAGATTTTTTCAAAGTTTATCTCGGTAGCTTCGGTGTATGATTTAGCTTCATATGGAATTACCAGAAGAGTTGACGTAACATAATCGATTTTTGTGCATGGTTAGCTCACAGTTGATTATGATAACACTTTCTGGATGTAAATATGTTCTCTTTATGGATGTAAATATATTCTGGATGTTAAATAATATACTATTATGGAACATGAATAAAATAAGGTTTAGTAGTGGTGCCAAAAATTTACCACTCGTGGACTAAAAATGTCTTGTTATGAGGTTTTAAGTGTCTATATTTTGGTCGCACAGATCGAAAAGATTGGTCACAGTGTTGTCGAACAAATTGAAATTATCGATCTTTTGGTGATTGATGAAATAAATGTTTTGTTGACGAAAAAGATCGATCTTTTCGATCTGATCTATGAAAAATGTGATCAAGTTAAAAAGATGAATTACAAATTAGAAACGCAAACGTCCCTGGTTCAAATCCAGGTTGTGGGTGTAATTTTTGATTTATTTAAAACTCACAGTTGATTAAGATAACACATCCAGAAATTATAAATGCCTACCGGTATTATTTTGGCCTGTAGACTTTTTCAAAGTGTAACAATTCACACAATACTTACAAATTACCGCAGCAAAACTATACAGGCCACCCCAAGTAATCATAACACCCCTATTAACTACCCCCATAATAGATTTAAACTAGCGCAAACACAGCCGTAGAAATTACCCTCCAAACTAATTTTCGAGCGCCATTATCCCCCGAATATACACCCCCCGTATGTTCCGGGGGATGTTTTTTGCTTGCTCGGGTTTATGTTTCGCCCTTATGTTCTCTGTCATGACTGTCACGGGAGGAAGACATCAGAGCCGTCTCGGATAAAGACTGTCCCCGGCATTTGTTCGCGGTATTAAGCCGTTTCCCGGGGCGTCTTATCATCCCCTACTGTTTCGTGAGTGGTCGGGGGGCCGCAAGGGGTTGAAAGTATGAGGGGGTGCGACTTGGGGGGTGTTAATGGTCGCGGAAACGACAATATATGAGCTCACGACGAAACCCCGCCACATATACCCCACATACGATAAGGGTGGGTTTGGAGAATAGGTCTAAATGCCGTCATTAGATTAAGCCCTTATCGTGGTATGGTGCCATTGATCCTTTTCCAACTTTTCCTTTGTGATTTAGTTGTTTAAGTGATTGCTTTCTGTCGGTTTCGTAGGTTTTTATGTGAACGGTTGTTATAGCATTCCATTAAAGGGAAACGTTTGTTTTTTGTTTCTAAACGCTTTATAGTCGTAATGAAGTGTAAAGTATAATCATATACCGAAGCAACTGATATAAAACTGAAAAAATCTACAGGCTAAAATACTTCCGATAGGAATTTATAATTTTCAGAAATTAGTATCGTAATCAACTATAAACAAAGCATACACAAAAATCGATTATATTACATATACTTTCTTTGTAATCCCATATGAAGTAAAATCACAGAGCAAAGGATCTGAGATCACACTTTAAAACAATCTCCATGCTAAAATAATACCGGTAGGAATTTATAGTTTTCAGGATTTATGATCATAATCAACTATAAACCAACTATGCGCAAAAATCGATTATATTACATCAACATTCCTAGTAATCCCATACGAAGCATAATCATACACCAAAGCAACTGAAATCATACTTTGAAATAATTACGTCTGTGAAGTTGGCCCCCCCTTAGCAAGATACCGAAATTCTGTTTCTACAGATCGTTTGTATATTATAAAGTGTTTACTTATATTCCATTATGGAACATTTTGCAAATAGAATTAGAAATATAGAGTGTATGCAGAGTTCTATGCTGTCGCGAATACCTATGAATACAATGCATTGTGTGATTTACATTATAAACTAAAATGTCAGAATATATTTTTAATTATTTTCAGATATGTACATAATTTTTAGCTAATGTGCAGTTTACAGGATTGGGCAGATAAATGAACGGTGCCTCAAATAAAATTAACTCTCAACGCTCCCTTTTTTAACATAATTAGATACTACAATAAAAGCATGACGATAATGGAAATGTGGTGATTATTTTTAAAGGCAATATTTATTTTACTTTTCTTCCAAAACCGGTTTCATATAGACGAATGTTTAATTAAATAAGACAAAAGAAAGTGAAATGATCAACTAGGCGACTTTATATTTGTTTCCTTACAACAAGTTTTGTTGATCATTTTACTTCTTTATTAAATTATTACTATAATAATAATTGACTTACTATCGAACTTTACTATCGAACTCACAATGTACTATATTATTGCTTTTTTTTATTAAACGTATCTACTGTAGGTACACTATTTATACTCTCTAATTTAGGCACAAGAAATACCTATATCTATTAATTATATATTACGTTTTATTTCATTCTGGGAATTTGGTATACAAATAAAACTTCACATATTATGCGTATAAAACTTTTATTATTATATGTCTATATAAAACATACAATTTATATAACAATACAGCAATATGATAAAAAAATGCCGTTATTTTACGAAAATTATTACCGCGGTAAACAAACGATAAATTGTGCATGTTGTAACAACAGGTAGATGTTTTCTAAATATAATTCTAGTACATATATGATGTGTTGTTATATAAATTGTATATGTTTTATATACACATATAATAGTAAAAGTTTTATACGCATAATATGTGAAGTTTTATTTGTATACCAAATTCTGAAATAAAACGTAATAGATAATTGATAGATATAGCCAGTGCATAAATTAGAGAGTATAAATAGTGTACCTACAGTAGATACGCTTAATAAAAAAAAAACAATAATGTGGTACATTATCAGTTCGATAGTAAATCAATTATTATTAAGGTAATAATTTAATAAAGAAGTAAAATGATCGACAAAACTCGTTGTAAGGAAACAAATATAAAGTCGCCTAGTTGATTATTTCACTTTATTTTTTTATTAAATTAAAAATTCGTCTATATGAAACCGGTTTTGGAAGAAAAATAAAATAAATATTGCCTTTAAAAATAATCACCACATTTCCATTATCGTCATGCTTTTATTGTAGTATCTAATTAATATGTTTTAAAAAAAGGAGCTTTGAGAGTTAATTTTATTTGAGGCACCTTTCATTTAGAGTTTTTTCATTATAACTCAAAAACGGTTAACTCGCAAACGAAAAATCGAACTCGCAAACATTCCCAAACAATTTGCAATCTAAATAGCAAAAAAAAGATTAAAATTTGATGAAGGGGGCCCAACTTCACACCAACCGGAAGTTGGAATTTTATCTTAAAAAGGAATCACTCGCAAACGAAAATTCTAAACTCGCAAACACTCGCAAACGAGTCGCAAACGATCTGCAGAAACAGAATTTCGATTTTCTGTCAATGGGGAGGGGGGGGGGCTAGCGTGAATCTGGACCCCCCACAATAGTTTTAATTATATCTCGGTAACGGTTCACTCGCAAACGAAAAATCAAAACTCGCAAACACTCGCAAACGATTCGCAAACGATCTGTAGAAACAGAATTTCGATATCTTACCAAGGGGGGGGGGGGGCAACTTCACAGACGTGAAATAATTTACAGGCTAAAATAATTCCGGTAGGAATATACAATTTTCAGGATTTATTATCATAATCAACTCTAAGCTAAGTATGCACAAAAATCTATTTTATTACATCAACTTTCCTGGTAATCCGATAAGAAGTAAAATCATACACCGAAGCATCTGAGATCAAACTTGAACAAATCTACAGGCCAAACTAATACCGGTAGCAAATTATAACTTTCAGCATTTATAACCATAATAAACTATAAGCTAAGCATGCACAAAAATCAATTAAACTACACCGACTTTCCTGGTAATCCAACTCAAAACAAAATTTCTATATTTTATAGCAGCACGCGAGAACACAGCCGGCAATACTGCTCGAACTTTCGCGTATGCACCTATAGTGTGTCAGTAGCGTACGTTCGGCTGGGGGCATAGTTTAAAAACAAATGCACAATCTATTACGCCAGTACTCCGCGGAAAAGCGCGCACCAAGCTCATACAGGCTATACGATATCGTTAAACATAGTTAATACGGTTAGTGTAATTCGATTAAAAACGAAAAAAGGCGGTTACTTCGCATTCTGACGTACTTTGTATGTTGCGCGACCTGGGGACCTTGGGAATTTATCCGTTGTTATGGTAGTAGTGTTTGTTTCTTTAAAAAAATTGGATGTCATCAAATTTCGGTAAGGAATGTCAAGTTTTTTTACGTAATTTTCGAATAGTAATAATAATATCGTATGGTTTTTGTGTAGAGGAACTTTGCTAAGCTTTTGGGTAGTCGTTTCGTTTGTAAATAGCTTATGTGATTAGTTAAATTTGGTGGTGAATGTCTTAGGGTAGATTTTGGGTTAAGTTCTTGTCAGAAGTTTTGACGTTTATGTCTGTTTTTTAGTGATCTGTCAAAACAATCCTTGAGTATATGAGAAGTATCAGTTGTGTGTTGTATAATTGTAATAATAAGTAATTATATTGAGCAGAAATAGTTAAAATTGTCGGTAATTACTGATATTGCATGATTGCTAGTGTAAGTATAGTCAGGCCATCTATAATGTCAATATATAGCAATGTTTTGATACATGGTTTCTTTCTAATTTTCTTATATTCGTATACAGTGTGTCGACGACAGTTCGCACCATATGGAAAACTTTTTTAATGTGTATTTCTCAGAAACTGCAACAGTCAAATATGTAAATTTCGGTGTCATATACCGAGCGATTCAGAATTTATAAATTTGTGATAAGAGTAAAGTACCTTTATTTTCATTATTATCGATAAAATTTATTTGGAAATGTTGTTTAGAAGTAAAAATTATATAGAAATATGAAGTCAGAGCCTCCTACATTGAAAAAAAAATTCACTTTTTTCTTAATTATTACTCTTGTGACAAATATTAGTAAATGCCAGTGATACTAAAGCTAAAGCATCAAACATCTATTGTTTCTTGAATTAATTATGACTGACTTACCCGTTATTAAGTTAATAACTATTATTAATATGTTAATAATGCTAATTTATTATCTATGAACTTATTTTGTTTCTACTACTTACAATTAAAAACATAACATACATTAATACAAAGTAGTTTATGTGCTGTAACTATTTTTGAAAATACTGAAAATATTTTTCTTCAAGGTAGGTGGCTCTGACTTCATATTTGAGTATAACTTTTACTTCTAAACAACATTTCCAAATAAAGTTTATCGATAATAATGAAAATAAAGGTCCTTTACTCTTATCACAAATTCATATATTATGAATCGCTCAGTATGTGGCACCGAAATTTACATATTTGACGGTTGCCGTTTTGGTTTCATACGAGCCGCCAACTTTTATAAAGAATAAAATTTTCTGAGAAATACACCATAACATTTTTCCATATGGTGCGGACTTTCGTGAACACACTGTATATTTGACTTATTTACACAAACTTGTAAGTTGTTATATTGATTTTCTTCAAAGTCAAAGAATTAGTAAATAATGTACCACTGTAAGATTGTTTAAATAATATTAACAAAGACATTAAATTGTTTTAAAATATTATTCTGGTTTGAGCTCTGTAGTAAGGTATTTTGTTACTGTTATCTTTCATATATTTACATATAAAACCAGATGTCGTCTGTATGTATAACACAGTTCCATTGTTTTAATTGCACCGTTCACATAAATATTTACAAGTTTAACTAAATATTGATGTTATAATAACTACAATAATTGTAATCAACTACGTATGTATGAATACATTATTCACACAGTTGTGTATGTATTTATAAACAATTTAGTGTAGGTGACAGTTTTGATAATATGCAATAATTATTAATATTAAAGCATTCCATCAAATATTAGATTAGTTATAATTTATTACGAAATTAAGATAAACGCCTCAAATTCAACCAGGCTAAGTAATTTTGTTAAATAAGATTTATTCTTAAGAAATGTTAAACATTTATGTGTTACCATTTTTGCGGAATTTGGACAAAATCCGTACAATTAATTGTAACACAGCAACCGAAGTAAAATGTTATTTTCTTGTGTAAAGACAGGAATAGAGCCATTACTTCTAACCATGTACACAATTCCGACACACATGTCTGATTTAAGGACGTGCTATATTTACATATACCTAATTCCGATACCCCTAAACTAAATTATGAAGATATAAACAATTTTTAGTCAGCCCAAATAGATAATAATCGAATTTTCTTAATTACTGTTATCCTGTAGCGATGTAAAAAAAACAACTTTTAGCATAACATTAAATTATCAAGATTAGTCAAACTTTTAGATTATATTCTTACCGTTAGAACATTGGTAGAATGAGAAACCATTGTGAGTTAGTAAGTGTAATGTCAAAACCAACAAACCGGATGTCCTAAAATAAAGTTCAATTAAAATCAATTAATTTTATGGTAGTTTTTAATGTTAATGAAAAATTTCACATGCCCTCAAAATTCTATCACTTTTTTGGGCACAAGCGCATGTATATAGTGCATCCCCGATCTTTGTAGGTAGAAAGTATCCAAAGCAATTTTCTAATTTCACGCTAGATGGCGTATGGCTCAATTAAGATCATCTCCTAATTGAATAAATTATTCAATTGGATACGCTGTATAGGAAACGAATAAGTATCTAATCTGTAATTGCTTTTTTTTGTTTTTGTTAAGAATAACATGTGATCAATTTCAAACTAGTACAATAATTTTTACACCTGTAGACATGAGTAGCTATATGGGACGAGGTACTATATAAAAGATAATTTCATGATATTTGCAGTAATTGAATATCCCGATTTTTGCAAATATTCCGTGAGGAACAGATTTTGCAAGAAGTAAATATAATTCAATATGGAGGCAAACATCATCTTCAGCTTGTTTGAGTCTTTTTATTACCTCGACAAAAAATACAGGCTTCATTTAAAACAGATACAAAAACATAAACGTAAAAATTAGTGGCGGATTTCTTTACCTGTATTCAGTGATGTACTACAGAATATAAATTTTGTAAATAGGTATAAATACAGCGAAAAAAGTACAGAAAATAAGTAGATAATAAAGATATAAATTAATTCCGATATATTTAACTGTAAAATGAAACCCAAATTGTACCAAAAATGATTTGTTATTAATCGTTGTTATTAATCTTTCGATGGTTCACTCCAATCGAACGAACGATATCATTTCTGGTTCCGATTTTCAAGTTACTTCCCGTTTAAGAAATTTACCTTAAACTAACGAAATATTTAGGTACGATGTTTTTCCATCATAGAGTGCATGTACGCCATAGATTGCGTCTCGGTTAAAACATCTCGAGTTTGTATTGAGCTGTGACAGCTGTAATATGGTCGTTTTTTACATTTTTTCATGGCACAATTATCGCCTTTTTTGTCTTTTTAGTGGAAAAGTTGTGTCAAAAAGTGCATTGTAAAAATGTATTTTATAATATGGGTAATAATATACAAGTAGTATATTCATTTTGTTCATGACAAGAAATTGAATATTTAATATTCTAAGAACTTTCACTGAATATTTTATCAATTTTGAACAATAAATAACGGTTTACTTGAAGACGCACTTAGAACTGGGTATACAAGTCATTATATTTTGTCTATTTGAATAATAAACATCCATGACGTATGAATTCTAAAGTTATCCAATTTTATCTTAAAGAAGAAAACAAAAAATCATCAAGATATTTATTGGCCTTAATATAAAAAAATGGAAAATTTGGCTCGATCAAATAATTTCTTTTGTCGTTCGCTATTTTTGAAACATTCTACAAGGACGAAAATTTAAGATGGAAGAGCAAGTTATTATCTTAATGGAGTTTCAATTTTGTTTATTATTGATAAATTTTGGTTTTCTACTTGTAAGGTAAAATTTGAAAACGTCGATCAAGTTTCAGGGTAAAAAATATTGTCCAATCAAGTTTATTTTAGGCGTTTCTTACTGCGTTTCTTACTTGTAATGCCACAGAATTTAAACCAGGGCGATAAAATCAAACATAATGTAATAAATAAATAAACATGATGGAATAACGAAATACATTTTGGAGAACAAATAATACCATTTTATTTGAAAAGCCCAGTTCTTCTTTTCGGTGTAGTTATCGCAAAAAAGTAGATTATTATGTAAAAAAATAAATAAATAAAGCTTGCTATATCTCTAATAAACCTATGAATCCCCGAACACACCACAAGCTCTTCGACAGTAAATTGTATTTGTTTTTTTTAATTATTTTAGGACATCCGGCTTGTTTATTTGTCATTAGACTTATTAACCCACAATTCTACCAATGTTTTGACGGTCAGAATATAACCTAAAAGTTTGACTCATATTGATAATTGAGTGTTATGCTAAAAGTTGATTTTTTCCTTATAAGAGCTCAAAATGTGACGAAAACTATTTTTTATAAATACTTCGTTTGTACAATCGTAATAAACACATGTACTTTCCTTGCGTATAATTGTGTAGCAATTTTTAATTTACAATCTTGAACCCAGGCTGTTTGAAAACGCGGTATTATTTAATTAAGAAATTTAAATTTGCGTGGTTGATATCGAGTTTAGTTAGACTGGAAGTGACACTGAACTTGACAGTTTGGAATAGTTTAAACTATTAATCTATAAACCTAGTTTTGTTATTAGTGTTTGCTATTTTACAAAGCCTATACGTGTGCCGACAATTAAACAAAATTTGTTTACAAACGCTGTGTAGATAACGGTATATAACACACACAAGGTTTTCGTCGCTGAACAGTCATACACTCTGACTTTTCCACGCATGTTAGTTAATAGTTTTACGCTGTTTTCCACCAATACAAGCACACATAACTGCGCGTAATTTGCTAGGTGTAATGAACGTAATTACCCATTATTTAAAAAAGTAGTCCGACAGGAATTCAAGGCAGTGTTTATTATTTTTGCGTGTATCTATATGAGCAATTTCAGATAAGAATTAGATACTTATTATATATTTTTTAATTGATACCGTTGGTGATAAGGATGTAAAGGATTATCAATCAGTTTATTTTAGAATAGGTGTTGATTATTGTAGTATCGCAGCTTGTGCAAATTTTGGATATTTCTCGTGTGACAAAATTGTGAGAAGGATGACGGGGGATAACAAGAAAAAGAAGAAAGGTACTTTTGTTTGTTGGATCTAGTAATTAAGTAGCCCGGTATCAATTAGTTTTGCTTACTTTGCGTCTATAAACACTGCATACTTTATAACTTGGTTGTTATTCTTTACTTTAGTCTATTTACATAAGAGATAACTTCCATTACAATTTCAGACCCTGAAAAACACTCTAGTAAATTACTTTTTGAAATTGTTACGACCTTATATTCTTACGCGAACTACTCCACAAAAATTATTTCTTTCCTAGGGAACTAGCGAACAGAAGAATTAAATTAAATTATGAAATTACAATCTATAACATAATTTAAAAAAAAGCTGTATTGTTTTATTTAAACTCGCGGTATTATTTAAACTTGGCAGCGTCTAATATCTGTGCAAAAAAAAACGTGATAGGTAAATTTATGATTTATCGTTATAGGATATCCCTGTTATCTATCAGGTATTGTCTATTGTTTTATTTGATTCAGACATTAGATCAGTAGGAAATCATAATCTGATACCAGGGTAGATAATGTTCTATATCGATAAATCTGTCAATCTGTTTGAATAACTCTTGAAATTGCGATCTATCACAACAATAGTCAAAACTACTGGTTACCTTTCTGACCCAAGTTTTATCAAAGCTTATACAGGTCATTATAAATATCCCTAGAATGAAACACATGTACTTATGTACTTATGTACTTGTCAAATAATGTACTATTATTGCCTATTGAACGTTATAAAGATTCAGTAAGATAATATTCAGGAAATATTTTGACAGTTAAAAGGAAAACGACCAAGTAGTATTTCTGCAATATTCATGCCACATTTAGGCAATAATTAGACATTCTTTGCGGGTATTTAACATATTTTTTAATAAAAAAATAAAACGTAAGCATTTACAAATCTTGACACACGGCATAACCCGGAAGCAGTTTATTTTCAAAATAATTCTGGCCGTGAAAGCCTACGTACTTACTTAATTATAATTCATTTCAACTTTTGTTCTAATTATAGTAGAACAGTTAGGTTTTTTTTTGAAATTAACTTATAAAATTCATGTTCGAGACATCTAGCCTATATTATCTAATAAACCCACATTTGTTTAAACAAATGCCATTTCTTTAGGATTCTTTTAGCAATTCGCTTAAGATTATTTTTTTAGATCGGTCTGGCCAACTGTTATTCTCAATTGACATCATTTCTATTTTGGGATGATTTCCATTGTTTAAATAATAAAATAATATTCGTTTTAAATATTTCATGCAGGGAACAGTTTCCAATCAGAATAAGTAATGGAGAACGAAATGAGATTAATAAAAGTTGTTGACATTAGAAAAAATAATATTTTAAAAAGAAATGTAACTCACCAATTTCCCGAAAAAAAAGGATTTCAAATAATTTAATTTTTTCCGCATAAATGATATTGAAAATGAATAATAATTCATTATTTAAATTATGGAAATCATCCAAAAATATAAATGATTTCACTTGAGAATATCAGTTGGCCAGACGGATCTAAAAAAGTGATTTTTTGTGTGTAGTAAACAATGGAAATAAGATAATATAGATAATAGGTTTATTATATATCTTGAACATGAAAATTAGTTAATTTCACAAAAAAGCTGACTTTTCTACCATATTTAGAAAAAAAATGTAAAATGAATGATTGACTGTTTAAACAATAGGAAGGTTTTTTTAATGAAAATGGTCACTCGAAGATAATAATTTGCTATTTCGAACTCAACAAACAGAATTCAAACTGATTTTCGAGAAAAACTTATTATTTAAATAATAGAATTTGTAAAAGTTTGCAATTGTAAATTAAGTGACAAATGTTTATAAACATTCCACTAGTTTTATAGTAATAATTTCTATAAGAAAAAAGAGACTGAAATGATTAGAACGATCAGTTATCTGAAGGATGTAAGTTTTTTCATTTAAGGGTAGTTTTCAGTGCACTAAATTCATCCTTGGAAAGTCCTCTACAAGTCCTTACGTAATCTTAAGTTTTCCCAAACCCGGAACAATTATTTGAAAAATACATACAAATGTCTTCTTCCTAAATTTAAGGCTTCGACAGGCACGGATAATAATAAGATAAGATAATAATAAGAAATAATTAAAAAAGAAAAAAAATCAACCGATTTCTTGAGAACCGTCCCTTACTAGGAAATCAATAAATATACAACGCGGGTAGTCACAATAATGTTATACTGAAAAAAAAAATGCTTTATTTCCGAGAAATCGGACAAGAACTTTTAAAAAGCTTGACAGAAAATAATTAAATAAATAAATAAATAATCATATAATAATAATAACTTTAAGCGAGAATACAGAAATTATCTGTTATAGATGAAATTTTGATCGGGGGAAAAATTTCATCACATTAGGGGAATGTTTCTCCCCATTTTGTTTTTATTTCAGAGCGTAAATGTTATTCTGAGTCAAATGTTTCATACGACGTTTTTCAATGCCTTAATAAATTACAGCCGTATAAAATATTAACACAACCGTATTTTAAACGGCTCTAACTACTTAAGGAACTATAAGCCATTATAAGCATATAATCTTCTTTCACTGAGAATGAATGTTTCTTCATATTTAACTCATTTTATTTCTATGATTGATAATTTTGTAAGTTATTAATTTTTTTATTTGCATTTTATGATTCCTTTGTTTTCGCAATGTTTGATATATATATTTTTATACTCCCACAGTTACTGTGGTAGAGGGTATATTGCGTTTGTCACAATATTTGTAACACCCTTAAGGAAACGTGGCAGGTATAGACTTGTATATATAATATATTTTTGATCAGCATTAAAAAAGTTAATCAATTTAGCTATGTCGTTGATATACAAACCTATCTCTTCAAAAGTGATGGCAAGAGCAAAAGAAAACACAAGTTTGTGAATTTGATAAATCGTTTAACTCAATTTTTTTGTTAAAATTCCACATCAAAAATATTTTACGGCAGGGGGTATTTTAACTTCTACTCGGCTGAAGATTTTTCTTACTAGTTTTTTAGTGTTTTTGTTAATATTTTAAATTACTCTAACTTTAGATGATTGAATTGAAAAACGACTTATACACAGAGAGAAATGTCTGTGAAGTTACGGAAAATGGATGTAATAGATTACAACAAAAATATATTGTTTTACAGTATTACAGTACGTCCCTTTACTGTCTCTTCTTTGTCTGGTATTGAGAACGTCACTATTCCTGCGAAAAACAGCATCATCACAGTAATTTTACAGGATGTTTTTGTAATTTCAAGAAAACTACGATAATTTCACAGTGATTATTTACAATGGACTTGCGATTCTTTACAGCCATATTGCTAATTATTTCATATAGCAATTAAACTGTGACAATTAAACTCTTCTTATTTTTGGCATATTTTCAAGAATTTTTAACATAATGATGGACATTAAAATACAATTCAAGTAACGATATTTAGATTATATTCCAGACACATAACATCTTTAACTTTCATAAAACTTCTATGTAACATTCAGACAACAAGAATACAATATTTTATGCAACATTCAGATAACGTTGATGAAATATTGATGCAACATTTATATGATACCATTTATACCATCATACAATATTTATAGGACATTTATGCAATATTTATACAACATTTATACAATATTTATACAACATTTATGCGATATTTGTACAACATTTATGCGATATTTATACAACCTTTATGCACTATTTACGAAACATTTATACAACATTCACACAACATCCACGTAGAATTCAGCCCATCGACCAACAAACGAAAAATCAAAGCTCGCTCCCGCAATTATCGATCTACCTCGGGCGCAAACCGAATTTCGGCCAATCAATGTGGCAATTACGTCGCGGTAATTTTGAAAAATCGCACCTCGGACGCCGGCGGCCAACAAATTGCCTAATTAAGGGAGGGAATCGCGATTCCGGGCGATATTTTGTCTTTATTAGAGTGGAACGTGGACCGGGGGGGGCGGCGGGGGGCGCGCGAAAGCCGGGGCGGTCGGAATGCGGCTCGTTTCCGATGTTCCCCGTGGGATGGCGCTGCTCGCCGCGCCACGGCCACCCTTGATTTACTAGTGACCGGGATTTCATAATTGCCTGTCCTGGAATTCGGTCACGCGGCTCTTGTGAATTATGCAGAGAGAGTGTAGGGGAGGGATGGGGATGATAGAGTTTTCTAGGGGCGGTTTTCGCGATTCCGAACCGCGCGGTGGCGGGTTTTCCGGCGAAACGTCGCCGGGTAATTTAGTACCCCCGCGCGGGGGTTAATAACGCGTTAAAATCAACCCAGCAAGCAGTTTTTTTTCGGTAAACTTGAATTTTGTAAACAAAATTCCTGCGGGGGAACTATTGGTGCTAGGAGGTTGAAATTTTCAGGGTTTATTACGCGATTCATCTGGTAACTAAGGGTGTATACTGTATAGTAAAGTAAACGTCCCAAAAACAGCCATCTATCGTTTAAATATATTTTTTAATATACACGATGTTCATTTTATTCTAGATATTTGGTAACCTTTCCTTTTTCAAATTGAACAACCTGTATAATTTTACATTTTTTGTTTGTAAGATTAATTATAAGAATGTTTTGCATGATTTTTTTTGCTGTAAAATGCGTTATTGTTAGTTATGAGCAATTAATCAAAAATAGACGAAATTACCGAAATATGTACCTAAATAATTTTCCAACTAAAAAGAAATCTGGGTTTAAACAAAGTATTGTTTATTCTGGGAATTTGGTAACTGATAGCACACCCTGTATATTTATACATTTTTAATTCTAGGATTATTTCTTTTGTAGAAATGATTTTTTAAACACAATACTAATTTTTTTTTCAGTTATAGCGATTAATCAAAACTCCTGGTCTTCAAATTAAGAATATTTTCCCACATACATACACATTTCTTTTAATTTGGCAACTTGAATATTTAATTTTGTATCTGTTAATGATCTATTAATTGCTTATAGCTCAAAAATGGCGCATTTTATTAAAAACATTATTCTTACAAAAACTCTTAGAATTAATCTAATTCCAGAGTAAAATGAAAATCCTGTATATTGTAAATATATTTAGACGATAGCTTGTTTAAAACCTTTAGTTTGAATTTTTCTTTGAAATTCTTTACGATTAAAGAATTACATAGGTGTCCCGGTAATTTTGACTAACCATGTATAGTCCGCCACTATGAATTTATTTTGAAAATCTGACATGACATTTTTAATTATCAATCTACAAATATTACGGGAAATAAGTTTCATTCAAATCCAAAATTTTATTCATTTTTGGTCGCCATATTGATTCCGCCATTTTGAATTTAGAAAATTGGACATTGGATTAAGGGCCGATATATTCACCTATCGTGAAACTGTTCGTCATCTAAACGACAGGATAAATGGTAAATATGTGTCTATTCACCTGTCGTTAACGTTACCGACCGGATAAATACGCTTAACGAACGAATTTATTTAGCGATCGAATGAACCTGCCGGTAAACTGATAACGAACACTTTGAACCAATCACAGAGCATGTACTGAATGTCAAACAAAAAGTCAAACTGACAAATATTTACATACGTACGTGGTACTGTATTAATTGAAGTCATTATTGATCAGTGTTTAGTTAATATGGCCGAATTTGCGGAATTCGACTTTGAGGAAGTTGAAGACCTCATTATTTTTGAAGAAGCGGTTATGGCTGACGGAATTCGACTTCTATGGCTGCGTTCCGATATTGTACGCCGTTTATACTTTTACTCATTCACGTGTCATTTGCTCGCAAGAATAGTAGATTATTCTACTATTCTTGATTTGCTCGGTGTACCCCATTGTACCCGGTGTCATGCCGGTGTCAACGGTGTAGAATATCCACACGCAGCTAATATACCAGTGATAATCGGCATGACCATATTGACCATATTGAATAAATGGGTCTACGAGGAGGTTTACCTCCGATACTGCAAAACTGGCGGTCCTTTCTTTTTTCCTTCAATACTATTTCTTTTTTATTTTTGGTTTGGGTCTTTTTAATTGATGCGGTTAGAAAACGTGTTCGAATGAATTTGGGTTACGTTTTGTCATTGTCATTTACGGCGCTGCATCTAGCGGCAATTAGTCCAAGTTATGGTCCAAGTATTGATTTAGTACACCTTTTTTACCGACTTGTGATACTATACTGCCAAAAAACATTCGTTAGCGATGTTTACGTCCTCGTTACCTGACGACAAGTTACAGATCGGTGAAAAGACAGAATCAGTTTTAACGCGAACGTTAGCGTAATCTGTTCGTTGGCTAACGACAACTTTGACGATAGGTGAATATATCGGCCCTTAGAGTCTAAGATCTTCAAATATGACAGCAAATAAGTGACATAAGCACCCGACATCTTTCTAAATTTTCTAGTCGCCATATTGAATCCGCCAGTTTGATATTTGCAAAAATGACAACGAGTTTAGAATCAGCTAGCCAAAAACACTACGCATCATAATAAAAATATTATTTAAATGTATTAAATAAACAAATATGTATTGCTAAAAATTTCAAAATGTCCATGATGATTGTTTTAATCATAGCTCCAATTTGACTGTTATCTTCAAAGGTGGTGTATTAATGCCAAAATCGCTACTCTCTGCTGCTAGTGTAATAATTAGGGATTATTGATGTCCGTAATTCCGACAATCTTGTGGGAATTTGGACAAAATCCGTACAATTAATTGTAATATAGCAACCGATGTAAATTATGTTATTTTCTTGTGTAAAGACAGCAATAGACCCATAGGTATTACTTCTAACCATGTACACAATTCCGACACACTTGTCTGATTTAAGGACGAGCTATATTTACATGTACCTAATTCCGACACCCCTAAATTTGTAAATAATAGTGGTTAAAAGAGTAGTACACCGTATTGTTATGAAAATATAAAGCATTTTTAGTCGGCCTAAATAGATTTTCTTAATTACTGTTATCCTGTATCGATGTAAAAAGAAGTCGAATTGACTGTATCTGAATTTGAGACGTTTACCTTAATCGTTCCCATCTCGTCAAGTTTGGTTGTAATTCTGCAATTCAGAATACCTGAAAGGAGTTCATATGCGTGTTAAATACGTTTCCTTTGCACAAACTATAACAGTTAATCTAAAGTTCTTAGTGAAAGTACTTTTATATTCTTGTTGGTGTTACCAACATTAATTAGGCATAAATAATTAATTATAGTGCATTATCAGAGCTTACATCATGGAACGAATCACGATTATTTATTTACCTTTCTTTCTGTGAATGCTAACCAAACAAATGTAAATATCCACATAATCTGCATAAGACTTCTTAGATTTCACTTTTATTATTAGACCTGGTTATACAAAGTGGTATTTATTTACATGCACCACTTTCATTTGATTACTTAAAAATTAAAGAAACACTTAAACCAACCGTTTGTAAAAAGACTTGTTATTAGTTGCTTCTAAAGAAATCCCAGCCGTTTTCAAGACCTTTAGAATTTAGGTGCATCAATAATAAGCGATATAAAAGGTATCTTTTGGTTGACAAGGAAATTGTACGCCTTCTACAAGACTAGATATTGAAATTAACCAAAAAAACTTGTATATAAACAATTTCCTAAACAAATTTGACAAAACAAACTGTTGAGCATTGACCAAATTGTCTTTTCTTTTGTTTCAGAGCTTACAGAGACCCGGCTTGTCCACACCGACAATGCCACTAACAATTTTTGGACAGACGTGTCACTAGCAGCTCAAATTCTTCTACCTTTGGCTTTCCTCGCGGTCTATTTATCGAAGAAAATTGCGGTATATCCCTTCCAGGGATACGTAACAGGTAAGACACACCATCACCAACCACCAATCATCATACATACCACCAATATCTAATAGCGTTTTCGAATTTGGTGCAGTTCTTAAAACCAACTGGCTCTTACAAAACAATTTATGATTATATTTAGCTTCCCGGGTTTTATTCTTATATATTTTATCTATATTTACCATCTCAACACAAAAAGTAATGACATATTCATCGATTAAGCCTGTCAAGAAGAGTGCTCTAAGCGCGTGCAGTGCATAAGCCGAACACATGGCACGAAGCGAGTGGAAAAGCCGAACATACAAATCCGCACCAGCATAGTGCTGGTGCAGCCGAGTGCACTGAATCGATAACGCTATAATACTCATCAACTACCAAAGAAAAACTCCACAACCACAAACCTAATCCAACTGTACGTTTTCCCCCCTTTTCCCCGATACAAGACCACGGCCGATATAAATAAATATCAGTTGACATTGACCCTTGTCATCGCGTCGTCGCCTACATTCGCTGTCATCCGCAAATTCCGTCCGACCGACCGTCAAACCAAATCGCCGAACAAAAGCTGCCGGACCCCCCGCCGAACCTAGTATCGACTTGGCCACGGCCCGCTGCGTTCGCGATCGCATTTTCCACGCTCCGAAAAACCGAGCAATGCCCACTTTGATCTATAGCGATCGCCTCCTCCGCTGCGATCGTCCTTTGTCTTTTTCCCGTACCCCCTGGACCGACCGATAGCTCGAGGGGCGATTCGCCGGACCGGAAGTATCTAACTCGCCGATATAACGAGCTGAGACTATCTGCGCGATAGCCACCGGCACGGGGTGTGCGGTAATTGGGGCGACTTCCGGTAAAACCGGAAGTGACGTATTTTTAGATCTCGGGCGAAAGCTTCCTTCGATGGTGTCGTCGGAATTACTGTAGGTGTTGTGGTTCTGGAGATATGCCTTCTGGAAGGTTGATGATCTGGTTTTTGTTCGATTGAGTGATGGTTCTTGGATCTTAGGGTCAAGCTTCCTAAGATGGTGTTAAGAAATTGTTTTTGTCTTTTGCGGTTTCGGAGATATGCCCTCAAAAAGACTGATGACATGGTTTGATAATTTACCCAATTTCTGCGTTATCAAAATTTCTGTTACGATTCTGGAGATATCCGTTCTGATAGGTTGATGATGTGGGTTGTTCTTAACGTATCCCGTTATGTCTTTATAGTTTCTTACACCAAATAGAAACCTTCCTTCATTAGCGTACATAAAATTCCGCCACCCCCATCCTGTTTGGAGATATGCCACCTGAAATTTTGATGATGAGCCTCATTTTAAAGTATCGTATTATTTGTTAATGCTTATGGAATCAGACAAGAAACCTTCCTTCACCATCATCCTTAAAATCGCCCCACCTCTTCTCTCTTTTGAGATATGCCGTCTGAAATCGCGACGATGCTCCTCATTTGAACGCATCCATTTATGTTTCAATGCTGATGGAACCAGGCAAAACACCTTCCTCCACCATCATACTTAAAATTGCTCCATCTCTTCCTTCTTTTGAGTTATGCCTTCTAAACGCTTGATGATGCACCTCATTTTAACTCTCCAATTTATTTTTTAATGCTGATGGAAACAGGCAAGAAACCTTCCTTCACCATCTTACTCAAAATTGCGCCACCTATTCCCTGTTTTGAGATATGCCTTCTAAAATCCTGATGATGCTACTCATTTTAACGCTTACATTTATTTTTTAATGCTTATGGAACCAGACAAGGAGCCTTCCATTGCATTCATACTCAAAATTGCTCCACATCTTCCCTCTTTTGAGATATGCCTTCAAAACCGGACGATTTAACTCATAACTCTCGCTTTCCTTAGGATTTTGGCCCTCGGTGAATCATAAACATCGGCTACTGAAATGGCTAACGGATAGGATACCATACATGAGCAGCACGCCTAATAAAATCTCGCAGTATTGGAAGGACGGGTCTCTACTCTGTACACTCATCAACACGGTCGTACCGGGCGCATGTCCGAACCCTCAGCAACACTGGAAGAAGCCACCGACGCATGCTCAAGCGCTCGCCTACAAATACTTGGGAATACCACCGGTAAGTGCAAACCAGACGTCGAGGAAAGGAAAACTAATGAGCTTGTTGTTTCTTTTTGGTTGTAGGTCTTGAGTAGTTTGGATTTCGCGTCGGAGCTCGATAAGAAATCGGAAAGCCGGTTCATCAGTTATCTATATACACTTCAAGAAGCTATCAACAAGTTGAGCGTAGACCCAAGCAGTTTACACTTTACGAATAAATACATCGCCAGAGGTATGGGTCTCATCATCGGGGAGCAGAACAAAATGTCCACCTTCTACATCTATCCGAACGCCGACACTGATAAACTCGAGAACATCTTCATCAACGTCAAAGGGCCGTACGCTTCCTTCGGAAAAGAGGTCATATCAGCTAGTTCGATGACCAAGAGCATGCGCAAATTCATGAAGGCAAGGAGTGAATCGGCCAGAGAAAAGAAGAAGCTGGCGTTCAGGGGAAGATCTCAACGGTATCTCTTTAGATCGTTATCCTTTGACCTAGGGCCACTGATGGAACTATGGACGAAGACCAAAAGCGGAGATATATCGATCAAAATTAACATTGAACCAGATCGTGCTAAAGTCGAATTCCTTCCAACGCATTCAGGCGTCTACGAACTACTCTTGACCACCAATGGAGAACATTTTAGAGGATCGCCCTTCGTCATCAGAGTCACCAAGCAGCTATCGGAACTACCAGAAACCGTCAACCCCGCGAATCAGCTCACCAAGACAAAAACCGGAAGGAGAATCATCTCGAAGACAATCGACTTCATCGACGAAACCATGGATATAAGCGAAAATAATGTGATGTTTTTGAAGATCGATCAGAACAACAATAAGACGATGAAAGACAATTTGAGGAACGAAGAGATCGAGTATATCGAGATTGTCCAGAAAGCGACCATGAAAGAGGTTATATACAACGGGGAAACTGGCGACAATATAGCTAACGCCAGAAAGCATAATAAGGAGAGAAGATTCGATAAGTACGTTCGAAAAACGTTGGAGGAAGCTGAAAAAGACATCAAGGAAACATCTGGTGATATTCAGGAGTTGGACTTGTCAAAATGGGGTGATTACGAATCAATTGAAGACATATCAGTAAATTGTTTGGGCAAAATCGAAGAAGAAGTACCCGTAGGAGAAAAGGATAGCAGGGAATTGGTTTTGCAAGGACTGAACGAAGAATTGAAGTTAGCCCAGCAGAAGATGGAAGAACGATTCGCGATGATGGAGGAGAAGTGCGAAGAATTGGAGGTTTGGAAGAACAACGTCGTCAATCATCTTCACAATCACGACAGCGAACAAGAAATTGCAGAAAAAGAAGAAACTAATATTGAAGAAGATCTAACGCCAAAAATAGCCGAGACTATAACGAAGGAGGACTCGGTAATGTTGCAACCATTCGAGATCGACCCATACAGCGAAGAAGAACGAGAATTCGAACGATTATACAAGGAATCTTTATATTCCAATATCAAAGAAGAAGAAAAATCTGATAGCTACCCGCTAACCGATTCCGAATCTTATATATTAGAGAATCCGGTTAAAGAACCGAAGGTGTCTGCTGAAGAGAAAAGTCAAGTTAACACGAATGAAGAAGAAGCGCCCAGTGAAGAAACTGTGAGTACACTGGAAGGAGAAGAAGAGATAGAAGATCATGGGAATGAAGTCGTTGATGAACCTATAAGCAACAAAACTGGTGATGAGGACAGCAGACGTGAAGACAAATCACAGATTGAAGAAGGCGATACTTGGGTGACCAAGGCCAGTGAAGAAGACGTCACTGCGTGCACAGTAGTCGATAGCAATATGACTTTAAAGAATAGTTCCGATGAAGTAATTCAAGAAGGGTATTTTAGCGATGAGGCAGATATAGTACGTACTGATTCGGAAGAAACTGACGACGACGAGCTAAAAAAAGATATGAGCATAATAAAAGAAGAAGATTACCCGCTCCAAGAATTCGAGTTGAACCGAGTGCTGGTCCAAAAGGATTCTGGGTATCTATCGTCTGGATCTGCGAAATCGGTCAGATCTATAAAAGATATAAGAGATATCTTTGAGAAGAAATCGCAAGTGGACATCACAAGTGGACACGTGGCCATCAAAGTGGACCAATCAAAGACTATACTCACTCAATTCCTCCAGTATAAGCCCGAAGAGCAAGAAAACCGAATAATCCAAGCTTCCCCAATATGCGTGCAGAATATTGAGTTAGAAGCTCAACCGAACCAAACAGAAGATTCTGCTTATCCACAGGTGGATAACCAGTTATCGCTCGAGTCTTTGCATGAAGATTCCCAGGTGAACGTTTTCGAGATAAGGCTGAAGTTTGAGAACAAAATCCAACAGTCCAATCCCACGAAGCGGATCTACAAGAAGCCGATCGTCAAAAGTAAGCTATCGACAACGAAGAGCTTACCGAATCTCATGGCCCCGTACAAGTTTGAAGACGAAGCGGCTTTTCTGAACTCCTCTGATAGTTTGAACGAGTTCGTCTTGCAGTTCAAAGAGAAGAAGGAGTTCTGGGATAGACTGGTGGAGAATTCGAGCTGTTCCAGTTTGAACTCGTCCATGTCTGACGTGGCGTATCAGAATGCGCTGAAGACTAAAGTGGACCATAGGAGTGAGATGTCCCAGTCGCACAGCTGCCTGTACAATGGCGAGTTTGAGTGTATCGACGAAGAAAAAGGCGAAGAAGTTATTGCTGAAGATTTGCCCAAGGATTTCCATGGGAGTTCCACGGGAGTTTTGGATAGGATACGAGTTTTTGAGAAAGGTAAGTGTTGCTATCATCTGCAAATATTCATCATAGGTACAAAATGCGTTTAAGTGTGACTACCCCGATTACGTAGCTACAATTTGATGTATGATAGAACGCTATGCAATAATTTTTGCAAAAGTTATAACCAATTTTCTGTGACGATGTATCTTTGGCTTTCGATACATAATATTATCATTTTAGGATTGATAACCACGTAGAAAATTGTTGAGTATTTAAGTTGCCTGCTACAATTAATTAGCTATAATTTGGCGTACGAAAGAGAACCTATAATTTTATGAACAATAGAATGTTATGCAACAACAGTAGCAAAAATTGCACGCCATGTTATGGATGCTTAGGTATAACGTTTTGCTAAAGTTGCTGCATAAGTTTCTTTTATATGTCAAATTGTGGTCATAATCTGCAACAAAATATAGCTGTGTAAGTTTCCTAAGAAACTTAATTTTTTAAATGGAACACCATGTATCTAATTAACTTTTTGAATTCTACGCATCGTTCTGCACAAAATAGTACTAGCACGCCAGTGCTAAAGTAAACAATTGCAGAGATAACTAGTCTTCACACAATCTTCCGAGATCGCACTGTTGAGACACCTGTATACAGGGTCCTGCAACTAAGCTCCCGTCTTCTGTAGCTCACTTACTCATTAAGCTAAGAGTTTGACATTTTGCAAGCTTACCCTGTACTTCAAGGTACAATTCAAGAAATAATTTTTTATTATACAGGTGTTCCAAAAAATCAATAAAAACCACAAAATGCACCTCGTTAATAAAATTTTGCGACGTGCTTATTAAGTTAGATGTAATGTCTCGTTAACCAAGTGACATTGATCCAAATTATACAGGGTGACCAAAATCGAGAGTCAAACTTGTCAAACTTCAAAGCATGTTATTGTTCTTATTTTAAATTGGAACCCGTAAATTTTTTTATGTGAAATGATGCAGAATTAAAATATAAATATTGTTTCTGAATACAACCGCATCACAATTCCCAATATTTTAAAAGTTATTCGCCAAAAATTCATTTTTCAACGTTTCCAACGGCAATTTTAGATAATAAATATCGTATGTGGCTTTGAAAAACAATTTATTTCATAAAAAATAATAGACGTATTTTAGATTTGAGTGTACTTAATTAAGTAGTTATTCAAATGCTAAATTTACTGCATAATTTACCTATAGCGGTAAGGACGGAAATGTGGCTATAGGTAAATTTTGCAGTAAATTTAGCAATTGAATAACTACTTAATTAAGTACAGTAAAATCTAAAATACCTCTCTGAGTTATATTTTATGTAATAAATTGTTTTTCAACGCCACGTACGATATTTATTAACTAAAATTGCCGTTGGAAACGTTGAAAAATGAGTTTTTGGCGAATAACTTTTAAAATATTGGAAATTGTGATGGAGTTGTATTCAGAAACAATATTTATTCTTTAATACCGCATCGTTTCACCTAAAAAAAATATGGGTTCCAATTTAAAATAAGAACAATAGCGCGCTTTGAAGTTTGACAAGTTTGACACTCGATTTTGGTCACCCTGTATAATTTTGATCAATGTCACTTGGTTAACGAGACTATTACATCTAACTTAATAAGCACGTCGCAAAATTTTATTAACGAGGTGCATTTTGTGGTTTTTATTGATTTTTAAAGCCTACGATGCAAAATCATTTTTGTTTTGGTTTTTATTTTTTTCCGCTGCGGTCACTCAACCGATTTCAATAAAATTTTGGTGATATGTAGGCAACCATAAAAGGCTTCCAAATGTGTAGAAAAATGTATAGCATGCAATTTAAAAAAATATATTACCATGGCGTTGCACATTTTTGGAACAACCTGTATAATAAAAAATAATTTCTTGAATTGTACCTTGAAGTACAGGGTAAGCCTGCAAAATGTCAAACTCTTAGCTTAATGAGTAAGTGAGCTACAGAAGACGGGAGCTTAGTTGCAGGACCCTGTATATCACTCAATCAATCAAATGAAAAATAAAAAATCATAAACATAAATTTTATAAATAAATGAAAAACTAAATAAGTCCATATGAAACTCTGAACTGATTGCGGAGTTTAAAATACGGTTTTGTTAATATTTAAACTGCTCTTAAGCAGTTCCTTAGAACTGAACAAATATACCTATATTTGTACCTATAATTTGAATCAGCTGCTCATAATGGTACTTTAGGAACAGAACAGAGTTGTAGGTTGTGGGTTTCAATCACAATCAATAAAAAAAAAATAAGAAAACATCATAAAAATTGATTTTATAAATAAATGAAAAACTAAATAAATCCATATGAAACTCTGATGTGATTATAGAGTTTAAAATACTGTCTTGTTAATATTTAAACTGCTTAAGGAACTGAACAAATAAATAATGTCCATATGAAAAAATGAATAAAGTAAGTGACACTTTGTATTATACAAAATATCCAAAAAATATTGTGTTTATTCTTTAAACTATTTAGTTGTATCATCTATTCATTAAAAATCAATAAACTTTTAAGAGTAGGTATCAATCATTTGTTAAAAAGACTGACCCTTATAAGTTTTTTTTTGTAGAATCTATAGGCATAAATTCTAAAATGTGTAGTTCTTGAGAAAAAGGTAAAAAAAGGAGAGTCAATTCACAATTTCTGTCTTCAGGTTCAGATTATATGTAAAAGCAAGCATACTAGAATCGATATTCATTTGATATTTTTTTGTTGTTGGACAGTGAGTGGCCTATGTTCGATTCTTGTCATTTTGGTAAATTAAGTAATTAGAAATAGTCATATTTGATATCTACATTGAACAGTTTACTTTATTATTTTTGTTAATAATTGTGACATGCAAGGTTATTATCCTTACTGAATTAAAAACAAAATTTTTGTAAAAAAAAAATTAAGAGTTAACTCTGGAGCAGATGCTCACTGGGAGCAAGTACTTCAAAATATATTCTTTATGGGTACATACTCATATTTCGTATGAATAAAAAATAAAGTTCTTGCCTCAATCACCTAAGTTTCTCCTCCATATATGTATTTAAATTGTGGCGTAGCTGTTATGTTAGAAGAGTTTAATTTATTAATTTGTGGCTTCGTAAAATATTATAAACAAAAAACGATCACCAGTGTGGAAGACTATAAAATTTATATGGAATTTCTGAGAATATAGAGGGTGACTTGCATACCAGTTCTTTTGTGAAGAGTTTTGGGAAAGATCTTCTTTGTTATCAAAATGCAAAAATGAAAAATATGGGGGTCAGAAAACAAGTCAAAAACTATTGAAGATCAGAAATTGAATTTGCTATAAATGTCTAATTGATAACAAATAGTTAAATGTGTTTATTAGTACGCTTACCATAATTATGTAATTTCAAACCAGGACAAGAGTTAACTACTTTTGAAAATAAGTATATAAATAAATAAATGTAAATAAATGTAAATAAGTATTAATGATCTTTAATTTGACGCATGACAGAAAATTATAGAACAACATTTAGAAAAGTTATAACATTTTCCTAAAGCAGAACAAAGTAATGTTCAGTTGAAGTCACACAACATAAGTACAGCATCGTTCTTTAGGGGTTCTTCACCTCAGAGCAAAACATTTTGCATTAATGAATAGGACTACCGCATCTAATTACCTATAATTTAGTATTTGGTGGAAAGCTATATAATAATTTTTGAAAAAGTTATAAACATGTTATCAGTTATCACAACAAACCAAAATATCAACTCCCTCCACTTGGTGTCACACTTATTATCGTAATGTGGACGCTTGTCAGCTTTTAATGTAATCATTTAAAGTATAATCCCAATCAATTACCTACAATTTGGCCTAAGAGAAAAGGATATAAACAGTTTTTGTAAAAGTTATAAACATTTTTCTGTTGTAAAGATAATATGTAATTTGTACCGCCATACTCAAATAAGTATTAAACAAAATTACTGTGTTTTAGGGGTTGTATGCCACAAAGAAAATTTCTCAGCGTAAATGAGTACATACAACGATTAATTACCTGCGAATTTGTCACTTTTTACCCATTTCCTATACATTTAATTTATGTAAAAGTTACAACAATTTATCTGTAGTGTTTTTCGTAGTATATCTGAAAGCTTGCATAGAAAGTATATGCAAATTATTGTGATTTAAAGGTTGTTTGCTACAGAACGGGAAATAGTGACTAACCAATTGAGATAGGTAATCTACATTTTGATGTATGGAATATCGTCGTTCAGTAATTTTTAAAACGCTATAAACAATTTTCAGCAATCAACTTTGTGTTTCTTTGGCTGTCGATACTTAATATTGTTACAATACTAATCGGCTAGTCGCTCTGTTGCCTGTTAGCAACGGAGGTGTTACCCCTAAATCATCATTATTTTGTTTATCTCTCAATAAGTATCGAAAAGTAGTAAAATGAAAGCATTTTTCTTGGCAAAGAACATATGACTTGAGGCCGTTTTAGATTTCCAAAATTCTACCATTTGCAAGTTTCAAAGCTAGATGTGTTCTACCGATCAAAAATAATACCCGATTCACTAGTTTGACAATAATAAATCAATCTTTTGATCTGAGTGATTTGTTACTGATAAAAATTCCAGTAAATAATTTTAGCCGGGACATAATACCAAACTGGCCGGGACGCCGGGACCGATGACCCAAACCGGAACGGTCCCGGTCAAACCGGGATGTATGGTAAGCCTATTTATTAAGAAAGCACAGTTATTTTACTTATTTTAAACCGAACGTTATAGAAGCAAACGGTTTGCTTTGAGGTTAACAATTATTGCCATAGATAGACTAATAGAAATCATACCGTCATAAGTAAGTTATCAAAAGGATGAAATTTATTGCACAGTAACTCATTACAATCATTATTACCGAATAACTGCCCTAAAAATACCCAAATATCAATTAAATCAACGACAATACACGTAGGTTAGCCCTAACCTGTCAACATAGATCTCCGCCGCTCGATAAAAATCTGCAATACCGACCCCTAACTAATGGACGACGCGTACAAATGCTGAATCATGCAAAACATCACAGGTAAAAATCACGTAAATTGCACTTACCGCGGGTGATCCGGTCCCAAAATTGCGCTCGAATCGTCGACGGCCCTTTTGGTCACAACACAAGCACACTTGAACGGAGCAAATCGATAAAAAATCGCGTTGAATCGGCGTAGGAAGATAGAGTAACCGCGAACGACACGCATCGCGTCGAACGGTGTTGTACACTGCCCAGCGCATGCCCAGCGGTGCCAAAGCACGCTTGTATTTGCAGTTTCTTTGAGCGGACCATAGAGCAAAGAATAGAAAGGAGGAAACCTACATATATTAGAGGAAAAGAAATATTTATTTGCGGATAAGAGTGCATTAGGTGTTTGGAATGTTTGTTTGGTGGAAAGAATGTTTATTTGCGTTAAATAATATAGGTATGCTTTCAGTTAATATTTACAAATTGTATGTTATAGGTAGGTACTGATTATTAATTATTCAAAAGATTACAATAACCATTGTGTTACATAAAAACAAAATTACCTCTAAAATACAACAATCTGGCAGAGTTACCTAACGGTCAAAATCTAGTATTATTTAGTTTTTATTTAGTTATTTAGTTTTCAATATTTTAGCCTTTCGAAATGTGTGACAAAATAACTTCAACAGAAAATATAGAAATCATGTGTTATATATGAAATTAGTGTGTACAAATATCTTCTACTTGGGTGTTTATTCCCACAGTTTTTTCTCAGTACGTAATTATTGTCCTGACTAAAATGTTTCATAATGACATCTATTTTTTCAATACCTTAAAAAATGACAAAATATTAATAAAACAGTATTTGGAATGACTCTAACTTCTTAAGGAATATTAGCTTGTTATCAAAAGGTCCATAATAATCTGATCCAATGATATTTTTTTTATTTTTTAGTAAATTTATTTATTTAATTCAAAATAATTGAAAGGTACTGTTTGTATTTTTCGTTTTTGCATTGTTTGATTTGTTTTCTTTCCTTTAATAACACTTGAAAGAACAAACAAGTTTATACCTAGAGAGAAATGTCTGCTATGTTACAGACAATGAATGTATTAAACTACCAAATAACTTGTAAAAGAAGAATTATATTGAAAATGTAAATTGATCATTTGCTTCTGATAGCTCTTTACATTTGGATCTAAGAATTGTAAGAGTTTATTGATATTATTCCCCAAACTATTGAATGTTGTTTGCCAATAAAAACTAAATTAATTTTTGAAAATAAACCCTTAGTAAATTGGTACACTGATGATTGGGAATATTTGAGATCACTGCACTCTTTTAATCCTGATAACCCTGGGCTAGTCCCAGCAGATCTATTAAAAGCAGTAAAGAAAGGGACTACAGGGCAAAACTTGTCAAAGCCAAAAAACAGCACTGGATTGCTACATAGAGTCAAGTAACAACAATAGCTGCACTACATGGAAAATTATAAATCACAATATTCCTAAGGAAAAAACAAACACAACAATAGCGCCAACTCCAGAAGACTTCAATAAATTTTTTTATTAATATACCACAGGAAATATTGCGTAATCTAGATGAATCTGATATAAATCAATTACATTACATAGACACTATAGGTACTGAACAACTAAATTTTAAGTCTATATCATTGAACGAGATGAGAGATGCAATTAGCTCATTAAAAACTCTCTGCAAAGGACTGTCATGGCTTAAACGTTAAAATTGTAAACACATTAAAGAATATAACAGTATATCCTCTAACATACCTGTTTAATGCTTGTATTCAACAGAATTATTTTCCTCAAAAACTAAAAATTTCAATTGTAATACGAATACCCATTCACAAAAAGAATTGGACGGACAACTGTAATAGGTAACTATAGGCCTATATCCATAAGTCCCATAATATCAAAACTTTTTGAAAAAATATTGCAAAAGCAAATCTACAACCATTTCGAAAATAACAGACTTTTTGGCGAATCTCAATATGGTTTTAGAACAGGCAAATCCACCACCATGGCCTTAAATACACTTGTCACCAAAATTCCACAGAACATTGAGCTCGGACATCATTCAGTAGGTATCAATAGTAGTTATCAGTAGTATCAATACGGAAATATATAAAAATTCAACGGAAATATTTCTACCAACCAGCTTTGCACAAACGGTGTTCCCTAAGGATCAGTTCTAGGGCCAATACTATTCCTGCTATACATAAATGACATCCATACTGCTAGTTCATCTTCAACGGTCATACTGTTTGCTGATGACACAACCGTAATTGAGGGAGATAAAGAGTATAATAGCACCAATAAAGATTATTATTATATTTCTGTATTGTTTTAACAGAATTAACATATTCCACATGCATTTTCCTATGAAACTACAACAGTACCACTGTAATTTTACAGGGCATTATTTAAACTTCACAGAAAAAGTACTTTAATTTAACACTAGGTAGTAAGTAATTTTCAATCATTGAATTTCGTTTCATTCTCCAGATTTTGACTCCCAGAAGTGTACGACACTACTAAAGAAGGCCAAACAGAAATCTCAAAAGTCTTTGAGATCAGTAACAAATTTCAACACGGTGAAGAACACTCAAGAGCTTTCTGACATCCCGCTAACCGACCAGCATGTAGAAGAAAACTTATACTTCGCTGAAGAAATGAAAAAACGTTTCGAATCTGCAAGGACCTTCTTCAGAAGTATAGAGAAGACCAGCACGCCAAGTTCAAGGTCGAAACTTCAGAGGCACTTCTCTTGCGAGCACAGAGAAACAATAGAGAGCGAGTTACCCAAGAGGAGCGAAAGTATGAGAAATTTGAACGTTTTAGATCGGTTTTCGCTGGATAACCTATACAGGGATGTCATGTTGAGCAAAATGCAGCACAACGGCTCGTTTAGGGGTAGCCCGAACAAGCATGGCGTCGTTGACACGTTGGCTTCGATGTCCAGTACTGAGAGCGGTTTGGAAAAGGATTTTAGAGACGACGAGGAACTTGATCTGACGTTTTTTAACGCGAAACGCAGAACCAAACACAGGAAAAGCATAAAATCGGTTTTTGAAGTAAATTATTAAACGTAGGTTTTGTTATTATAAAGATGATAAATATGCTATTTATTTTTTAACGAAATGTAATATGACGGATATATTGCAATAAATTATGGTAAAAAAATTGTTTTGATCTCTTGAATTTAACCCAAGAAAATCCTGAAAATTGTCGCCTTTATATCCTATAGGAGAGGGGTGAGTTTCTTAATTTATATGCAAATGTTGTATAAAACTTGTGGATTTCTCTCGCGCCCCCTCTACCGGATGGAAAGTGAACCTAAGACAATAAGTCATTCCGAACCAGGGCCGGGCCCAAGCGCAAATTATCGTAATATTAATAAAAACTCAAGCCCACCCGTTCCTATAAACAATTCATCGTTTAAAGTTGACGTAATAGTATAGTTTGTATAATTAAATTTTATTAATTTTACTTAAATTTCGAAAATTGCAGTTGCCATCTTACAATCTAGAGTAGTTTTATATTTAACAGTTGGTAGCATAGGCGTATCCAAGGGGGGCAATTGCCCCCCCCCCCTTCTATATTTTGGCATTATGTTTATTACATAGCAGTATTTCCTTTCAGGACACTAGGGTGGCTATTTTGATGTAGAAAGCATAGAAATCGTTTCATAAAATTACACAATTACACAAATTACCAATTAAAAATTTTTTTTTTGTATTTTTCGAATAATTGTTTGGGGTTTGGGAAAATTTATGTTAAAGTTATAGAATTTAACCTATTATACATATGGATTTGAGGCCCCCCAACCCACCCTCACAATGCCCTGCAAACTACAGAAATGAAAAAGGTACATACTTCACAAAATTTACCATTCTAATCATTTAATTCTCTTTTTTCTCATAGAAATCGTTACTATACGTCTAGTGGGCTGTTTATAAAATTTATATGCGTCAAACCCATATTAAGTAATCTTAAGTATGCTCAAACCTCGAACAATTATTTGAAAAATACCAAAAAAATTCTTTCCATGCATTTTCCCATGTAAAGTCTTTACTTTACTTTACATGGAAAAATGCAAAAGTAAACGTTATTGGTCTCTATACATACGATGCATGAGACAAGTCATATTGGTTGCATTCAGCAGATCAGTTCGGTTGGTAACTGTGGAGTAACTGGTTAGTAAAAATCTGCTGAATGTCAAGGTAGGTGAATGGTTGATACTGTTCTATCTAAGAATAATACACCTAACACACAGTAACTAGTAGTCTTTATTAGAGAAACGGTTTCACAAGGCACAGCATACATGCGTACAACGCAACGTTCTCTGACCGACTCCAGAGCGGGAAATCCACCAGCCTGAATATAGGTCCAGTGTTACCAACGTAGAAAATAGTAATACTTGTACAAATACATAACATTCCTCCCCTTAAAGATTAATCCCAAATATAAAATTTACAGATTTAGTTTCTCAGGTTTCTTTATAACTCTAGAACTACGTCTCAAAGATTGGGTTGGACTGGCTGGGTTTATTTTAGGTGGGATTGCATCGGGTTCATTGGGTATGGTAGGAGGGATTGCACTGCACGGTTCTTGAGCTTGTGCTTCTGTTAACGAGGTATCTGGCTCTCGGGCTGCTAAACTCACCTCTCCGGATAGTGGTTTCATAACCGGATCCAATGGTAGTGTGGGGATACCGATAACGTTTGGATATGGTTTTTGACCATTGGCAGCTTTGATGTCTTCGGCATGCACATATCTAATTTCCCCATCTAGATTTACAAGGTATGTGTAATTGCTGATCACCTTTGCAATTTTTCCTCGCTTCCAGATATTTTCTTGATTTCTTTTATTATAAATCCACACTTGTTGTCCTTCAAAAAATGATCGTGTTTCTACCTTTCTCTTCTCTCTCTCAAGTTTAATATCAATCGGTCGTAGTAGGTCTAATCTGGTTTTTGGTCTCTTCTTGAGCATTAATTCTGCAGGGCTAACTCCTGTCACACTGCTAGGCGTGATGCGATATTTCAATAAAAAGTTATCCATCCACTGCTGTAACTCCTTTTTCCCTTTATTGCTTCGGTCATGCATATACTTCCGTAGAGCAGACTTCGCTATCTGCACATGTCGCTCTGCCGCGCCATTTGATCTTGGATGCAACGGAGGAGTAAGTGTACACTTTATTCCGTTTGCTAGGCAGAATTCTTTATATTTCTCTCCGTTGAATGGTGGTCCATTATCGGACACCAGTTCATCTGGTATACCAAATACTGAAAATTGTCCTCTGAGGTGTGAGATACATTCCTCTGAATTAGTTGATGAAACAATTTTTATATCCATCCATCTACTATAACTGTCCATAATCAGTAAAAAATAAGTACCATACTTCTCAAAATAGTCCACATGAAGTCTTGACCAACTTCGTCCTGTGCTCACCCAAGAGGTTTCCATATCCTTGATCTTATTTCCATATTGCTGACATACTTCACATGCTGTAACAAACGCTTCAATTTCGTTGTCGATACCAGGCCACCAGTAATAACTCCGTGACAACATTTTCATCCGGGTTATACCTACGTGTTGGTCATGTAGCATATCTAGTACCCTTGATCTTAGTTGGTAAGGAACAATGACTCTAGTTCCCCGTAGCAAACAACCCTTTTCTAATGATAACTCTTGCCTAATCTTATAATAACTTTTTAAGGAGTCATTGGTTACCTTATTTGGCCATCCACGGCGCGTATAATCTACAACTTGCATCAGCACTTGATCCTTTTTCGTACTGAGCAGCAAATCTTCACCAGACAAAGGTAACTCGCCACCGTCAAGGATAGCATGTACGGTTGTTTCTACTTCTGTTGCTTCTGGCAGGGGCAACCTTGAGAGCGCATCTGCATTTTGCAAGGTATCTCCCTTTTTATATCTGATGTTATATCGGTACGCAGAAAGAATTATTGCCCAACGCTGTAACCGGGAAGCCGCAATGGTAGGTATCTTCTTGTCTTGTCCAAAAATGTATTCGAGGGGCTTATGATCAGTAAGGATGGTGAATTGCCGTCCGTATATAAATTTGTGAAATCTTTTCAAGGCAACCACAATTGCCAAAGCTTCCCTCTCGATTTGTGAGTAGTTCTTCTCGGCAGAATTGAAGGTCGATGATATAAACATCACTGGCATCTCTTTTCCGTCAATTATATGGCTAAGTACAGCTCCGCATGCATACTGCGATGCATCCGCACTGATGACAAGTTCTTTAGTTGGGGAATAATGCACCAATAATGTTCTGTCAGCTAAAATTTGTTTACTTTTTTTAAATGCTTCTTCGCATCCGATTGACCATTCAAATTCTGTACCCTTTTTTTCCAATTGGTATAATGGCTGTAGAATATCAGATGCCATGGGAATAAACTTATTATAGTAATTTATTAGTCCAAGGTACGATCTCAACTGGGTTATATTTTCTGGTCTAGGAGCTTCTTCTATAGCTTTGACTTTTTGTTTTAATGGTTTAATCCCAGTCTGTGATAATTCGAATCCTAAGAACTCTATTGTGGGCCTGCTAAAAATACACTTGTTCATGTTTACCTTGATGTTATGGTTTTTTAATCGCTGTAGTACTGTATGTACATTTCGCATACATTCGTCCGATGTTGTTCCACAAATGATGATATCATCTAAGTAACAAGCGCACCACTGAAGTCCATTAAGTACTCTCTCCATAAGTCCTTGAAATAGTGCTGGAGCACTCGCTATTCCAAATGGTAGTCTTCTATAACGGTATAGTCCCTTATGAGTGTTTATCGTCAAAATTTCTCGACACTCTTCCTTTATGGCACATTGCAGGTAGGCATTAGACAAATCTAAAACAGAAAAATACCTCCCACCAGCCATTTTCTGAATTACATCATCCACTCGGGGTAGAGGGTATTGTTCCACCTGCAGACACGGGTTCACAGTTGTTTTGAAGTCTGCACAAATCCTTATTTTTCCACTTTTCTTTGCCACCACCACGATTGGACTTGCCCACTCGCTGCATGATACCTTCTCGACGACGCCTGTTCGAGTAAGTTCGTCCAATTCCGCTTCAACCTTGGGTCGCTGCGCATAGGGTAAGGTATAGGGGCGATGGAAAACAGGAATGCTCTTGTCTTTGAGTCGTAGATGTAGCTCGAACCCTACAATTGGTTTCGTTCGTTGCTCATCGAATACGGTTGGAAACTTCTCCTGTAATTCACATCTAATTTTAGAAATATCATCAACCCCACTACTAATGCTATTCACAACAAAACCTTGTTTCCACTCTGGCAATACAGCATTTAACCATTTTCTACCCAACAAGGCTAATTTTTGATTTTTAACATTAACAATAAAAAGTGGTAATTTAAATGAAACATTTTTAACGATAACATTGGTATTGACAACACCAATCAATTCTAATCTATTTCCAGATACAGTCAATAATTTAACCCTTGACTCACAGATAGCTAATTTTGACTTAAAATACAACTCATACAAGTTTAATGAAAGAATTGTGACTGCACTCCCTGTATCGACTTCAAACTGGACATCTCGGCCTTCCACGTTCAGGGTAAGCTGTAGTGTCTCATCCACCTTCGAAACTGGCTTCACGTTACACACTACAACGGATTTTGTTTGGAATTCTTCGTCATCTTCTTCTTTCTCCGACATAGACTCCACTCCTTCTTCCACTCCTTGTATTCGCTTATTGCGACACATTTTCGCAATATGTCCAAACTTCTGGCATTTGTAACATTTGTACCGACTAGCTAAACATGGCTCACCATCATGTTTCTTGCCACACCTGGAGCATTTTCCACCATACTTTTTTACCTTGGCTCCCTTATCATATTTTGTTGGTTGAACCACCTTGTGGACATTGGCATGCATTGAACGGGCTCCACATGACACACTCTCCATTGTTAACGCCTTTGAACATGCATCGTTAAATGTCAATGTCTCCTCCGATAACAACTTCTTTTGGATCCCCTCGTCCGACAACCCACAGACAAATTTATCTCTTAGTGCACGGTTAAGATACTCTCCAAACTCACATTGGATTGCCTGACATTTTAGAGCCAATATGTATTCCGAAATGGTTTTCTCACCTTGGCTAATGTTGTAAAATTTCAGGGTCTCCGCTATGATTACCTTTTTGGGTGCCATACATTTGCGCAAGATACTTTTGAGCTCGTCGTAGCTCTTACTTGAAGGTTTATCCGGGGCAGTTAGGTTTTTCAAATTTTGGTATGCCTCCCCTCCGATCAGTGTACAAAATACGGCCACGCGACGCCCTTCATTCACTTCATTGCACTCCATCAAATAATCCATGCGCTCTATGTAACTTTCGAAATCACCCTCCATAGATAACGGCTCGATGCTACCGATCATCGCCATGTTTCGCACTCAGACACACACAAATTTACTACCGAATCTCAAAAACTGGCTGGTCCGAATACAGCAAATCGCAACTCGCAAGGTCCGATATTTTACATCACTACTTCCCTACTACGATTTGGTCACGTACGCACTAACGCTAACCGATCGATACTACACTAATGCAAAATTCACAACGATGTTCTAACACTTCTTACACACTTTGGGGCTCGACACAATCCCGTACTCGTCGCCAATGTTCTATCTAAGAATAATACACCTAACACACAGTAACTAGTAGTCTTTATTAGAGAAACGGTTTCACAAGGCACAGCATACATGCGTACAACGCAACGTTCTCTGACCGACTCCCGAGCGGGAAATCCACCAGCCTGAATATAGGTCCAGTGTTACCAACGTAGAAAATAGTAATACTTGTACAAATACATAACAGATACCAACATGTTATGGATCAGACGCCATTTTTTGTATCATATAAATTTTATGGTTAGCGGTAGCGGTAGATTGTACCAGTATTGGTTGCAAACCTGTCATTTTACATTTAAAATGGAAGAAAGAGAATTTGTTTTGATAATATCATATATACGGTATGTGAGAGTCGTGAAATCCAAATAAACGGCAAATAAAGCAAAATAACCAAAATAACGCGTAATGCTATGCGAGCAAGGAGGTTATGTTCAGCGTTTAGTCATACAGCGCCACCTATTGCAAGAAAAATAAACTTTGGTGCATTATAGCGCCATTCAGCAGATACGACACTGTTCCGGATCGGTATCGTAAATCGGTTGGCATCGGTCCGGTACCGGTAGATTCTGCTGAATGCAACCATTGTACTCAGAAACAACGAGGATCAAATGAAATGAAAATCAATGCAAATCAAAAAATCCAATATAACAACAAAAATCAACACAAGAAAGCGAATGAATACATAAATCAATACAAATGAATACAAAGGCAATAAAAAAAAGAAAAACGAAAAGACAAGAGCTAGTAAATTTAATGCCCCGATAGGTACGGATAAAATTTCGACTACAAAAAATACGTGTCCACTTTTTGATACGCCTATGGTTGGTAGTTGTGTTAAAATTCAGGAATACGATTGAGGCGAGCCAATTGCGGTTGAGATGTCACCCTTATTTGACATTTGACGTCAATGTCAAAAAAATGCGATTGTCAACTTACAATCTAGTGTATTTTTGTTTTTCTTCAACAATTGTAGTTGTAGTAAAATTCACAAATACGATTGAGGCGAGCCAATAGCAATTCAGATGTCAGCCTTACTTGACACTGAACGTCAATTTCATCAATCTTGGAAAACTAAAAGTCACTAAAAGTTTGTGATCTAGTGTTTTCATAACGACACCGAAAGCGGTTTCGTTATGAGCTTATAACGAACGCAAAGTAGAAAAACTATTTTAACCAAGCAAGAGACAATTCTGATTTATACACTTATAATATTGATCCTGCTTGAAGGACCGAATTTAACTTTGGGTGAATCCGTTGAAATATTGGGTTGGTACAATCCTGTTGTCTTCGGATACGGTCGGGGAACATAACCTGAATACTAAGTCGTCTTTCGAACGGAAATTGGCTGAATTTGGAGTAGGCATTTCTTGCTGGTTGTAGCTTAGGAGGCAGGCGCTCATCAGCGAATTCGGTGGATTGAACTGACAGGATTTAGGTTCATCAATCTGTACGTAGGGTAGGGGTATAGGGTATAGGCCAGTAACAAAGGGTGATTTAGCAGAAACGTCGTTTATTCGATGAGGAACTTCTAGCAATTCTAATATATCAATTAATCTATTATAGAGACTCATCTATTCTCAACGTTGTGTTTTTTGATTCATTCCAATATCTAGTTTTTTTAAGGATAAAGACAGTCTCATGTTAAAGATTTGCAATATCTGTACTACCAAAAAAGCTGGCAAAATTGTGGTTTGGCCTGTAGGTCAACTGCTTTTTAAATTGCAAAGTTGCACTTGCAGTTAACGGTGTATCTCTACAAAATTTCGGATACTGGACCAAAGAACAAAATGGTGCCAGAAAATGTTTCCGTTCCCATTAATTAATACAATTAAAAGATCTACAAAAATCAAACAAACTTAAAAATTTCCCCCAGCATCATAACTGAAAGAAAACATCACAAAAATAAGTGTAGGTAGAGGTAGACCATGTTCATTAGGCTTCAGTTGCAATAAAATTATGTTGTGTAATGCTGTTTATATTGTTTCTGTTCTTGTTACACCAATTTGTCACCAGATGGCAGTAGTTCAATGCTTAAATAAATTACTTACCCAGTACATAAAATGCCTAGGCAAATTACAACTAAACCGGTTTATACACTTATCCTCGCGCTCATGTTTGTACCGAGAGGCAAACAATTTTGACAGTCATACAACTTATAAATATTTATAAATAATTCAGGAGTATGACATACTTTTTTAATTTGTTTTTCTGTTCAGTAATTTTAGAGTTATGGGCCTTCAAACACAGGTGTCACTACTATCGAAACAAGAGATGGCAGTTAGAGCGCTTCTCTCATGTGGGGTCACATATAAATTTTCCCCCAACACACAAAGTGTAGCGAAATTTATACGGAGAATGAACCAAAATAGTGACGCGACAATCTCGAGGGTTAGAACCCTTTCATGCGTAATGTTAATTGGTACTTAATAATTCACGTAATGCCCTTGCTGTGACGGCGAAACCAGCGAAGCCGCGCTAATAGAGAATTAGAAGCGAGATTACAAAATAATTGATCTAAGACTTTATGTAAATTTTGAATATGCATACACCCCTCAAATGTGGAGCTATACTGAAATACCGGAATATTCCGGAATATACGGTATTATATAGTAGGTTTTTGATGAATTACGCTTCATATTATTATATTATAATATTTTGCGAATTTATTTATGGCATATAGACTCTACAATGCTAAAAAATGTTTTAATTTTGTCTATTTTTCACTCTACAATTCTGTTTTTCTGTTTCACTTATGTAAACTACTACTCATTCTGTATAATAAGATCTTTATTGCAGTCAAAAAACAATACAAATAATATTAATAACACAAACTTATTGTATAATAATCACAATGTCTCAAACATTTCCATTTCAAAACCTAAAGCTACTACAAAAATATCACAATATCAATGCACTTTTCTAACGTGAGCACTCAAACTATTCTTATATTTAAACAATTTCGAACACAACTCGCACTTGTACGAAGTTCCATCGTGTTCGTGCATTTTCTCGTGCAACATCAGGCTGCTTCTGTGCGTCATTTGTTTCCCGCAAAATCTACACTCGAAATGCGTTACGTCGGAATGCCCCAACATATGCCGTTTCAAAATACTCGGCGAAGAGAAACCTCGTCCGCATTTCTTACATCGCAAAGGGTAATCGTCCGTGTGTTGCCTCAAGTGACTTTTGAGATTATACTTATTAGCAAATAATTTCCCGCAATGCTTGCATTTGTATTTTCGGGTTTTATTATGCGAGTTTAAATGTCTAATTAGGTGACTTTGAAACGGGAATACTTTTCGGCAGATCTCGCAAGTTAAACCCAAAATATTCAGTTTGATTTTATCGGTTTTAACAACCTCCTTGGTTGTATTCGATAATTTCACACTTTCAACATTTTCACATACCCTCTGTTCACAATTTTCAAATTCTAACCTCTTGTCGCAATTTTTTTTATTCGTTATTCCGTCAGAAAATTTTATTTTCCTTGGGTGAGTATTTGAATTCTTCCGAGCTGTGTGTCGTCCGATTTTATCGAGTTTGGTCTCCAATTTTTCAGATAATTTGAGGTCGTGTTCCGGTGCTGTATCATCCATAGTTTCCGTATAAACAAGGACCTCGTTTACGTTATCAAGATCGTCAATGAACGTTTCATCTGAGAACGTAACATTTGAGGTTAATTTCTCATTTATTGGAACTTCCTCGATATTTTTGCCAATACTAATTAAACATTCAACATCAGCGACTCCTTTCTCTACTATAACAGTCTCTATATTCGAATTGTCTTCGGTTATATTTTCTTTGGTATGTATGGTTCCACGCTTTAGAAGTTCTAATAATTTGAGGTTAGTTGTCTCGAATACCGTCTTGAAGGAATAGGCTATGTTCAGGTATTGTAAACACTTAAGGCATATTTTATTAGGCAAGCCCACTTGTTCGGAAACCTAGAAAATAACAAATTAATTCATTTTTGAGGGTGTAGTGTGGATAAAACTTACATTTTTTCCGATAACATAAGCGATTTTGTCTGAGATTTTAGTCGTGGTGTCACTGTTGAAGATTAAGATTAAATTATTATAGCTCAGACATACTCTGCAGCAGCTCAAATCGTACATATTTGATAAATAGAGGCGACTTGTTTAGGTTATTTAAAAGGAAGATATTTAGGTTATGTTTTGATTTTTAGTGTAGTGGTTAGGCAACACATTGTACTTGTTGTGGCGCCATCTTTCGTATGTTTGTTGAACTAACGATAAACTAACTAAATTTCGAAATATAATGCCCTTTTTAAAACTGACCAATTGTTTTAATACCTCGTAATGTAAAACAAATTTTCTTTTACTTTTTATTCTGAAAATACCCCCAACATTTTATGGTTATGTTAACTTTCTCTAAACTTTTTGAGGTTATACAACTGTACTGCACTGTACTAACTGTATTGCGACGGCAATGTCGGCAATTAGCAACGTTGAGATATTGAGATTCTCAGCGTTAGTGATGCAAATGAAGATGAAAAGTTTGATAACTCGCGAATGATTACGCGCTTATTAATCGCAAGGTTAAGACACTTTAGCGTTTGATAGCAAAATCAGTAATTTGCGAAACTTCGTCTCGCAAAGTGCTCAGTTATATTAGTTACTTATTCAGTTTAACGTTATAAATATTAGATAACAGTGTTAATAATGGGTGAAGAAAATATTTTAATAGGTGACCCGTTTGAGAGGACTGTGTTTGCACCACTCGGTATCATGGCAAAAATGGTTTTACAAGTACATCAAGATAAAGTTGTCCAGGTAGGAATTTTTATTGTTGTAGTGTTTTTTACTTTATCATACGCAGTAAGATAAAGTATTGTAATCATGCCGAAAAAAAAAATTGAGATTTTAGCGGAAATAGGTCTTTATGGGTCCCCTGAACATTTTTGACCAAGGTGCAAAAAAATGTCTGTGTGTGTGTGTGTCTGTGTGTATGTATGTGTGTGTGTAAACGATTTTTGTGGCGACGATTCCGGAGAAACTACTGAAGGTATCGGAACGAAAGTTCATATTTAGAAGTTTTGTTACCAAACTTAGAGCTGAAAAGCTTTTGGTTGAAAAGTCTAAAGGAAGTGGTAGTTTATTCTTAGCCTTTTTGAAGGATTTTGCAAATGAGCCGCCATTTCTGTAATTTCGACAAAATAGTTAATTAATAAATTAAAGTAGAGGAAATTTTGAATAATTTATGCCTAAGACATTTTTTGGTAAAATTAATAGTTTAGCTTTTTAGTTTATTCTAAGCCTTTTTGAAGGATTTTGGAAATGAGCCGCCATTTCTGTAATTTCGACAAAATAGTTAATTAATAAATTAAAGTAGAGGAAATTTTGAATAATTTATGCCTATGACATTTTTTGGTAATATTAATAGTTTAGCTTCAAGAGCAAATTCTATTTGATCGAGATCGGTCGCATCTGCATTGATATGAAACTTCAAAGTAGCCTGGATTTGACAAATATTTTTTTGTGCTGTCACCACAGAAATGTCAGAAATGGCGTTTCGTCAAAGTGGTACCAACCTAGCATTTACTATACAGAAATCATTTATTTATTTTTTTAAAATACGTATTTCTTAAAAAGCAACACAATAAACGTTGATGTCGCTCCTGCCAAAATGTAGATAGCGCGACTCGCTCACATGCGACGGCGACACTCCGCCTTCTTCCTTTTATTCCATACGTTCGGCATTTGTGACATAAATAACTATTATTCTAATGACGTAGTGTAGGTAGTGTCAAATGCTGATGCTTTGACAGTACCTAAGATTTATCTCAATAGAATAGATTCTCATGCAGCTAAACTATTAATTTTATATATTGTATGATAAAGTCATGTGCCTGGCCACACCAGATTTTTTTTTCAAGTATTTAAGATGTGTGTCACTGTGTAGGTCATGTGGTTTTAATAAAATAATTAAAATAACAATATAAAACAAATTAATGAGAGCTATCCTTCACTATTTTTGAATAAATCAATCTATTAATAAATTAAACATGCAATTAATTGTTATCATATAATTATGCTGGTCATCGCATTATAATTTTGTTGTATGTAGTTATAAAAACAATTGTTCCACACTGATAACAATGTTGACTGTAGAATTAGTCAGCATAATAATTTAAATATATTTTCTCTGTTGGGAGTTCTGTAAATGTTGCTAAAAAATTTCATAATGGAAAACATTGTTGTTATATAAATGTAAATCTAAAATAGATAATCAGATAAAATAATATCTATAGTGCGTGTATGATTGAACTTTACTCAACAACTTAAAATCTGACATAACTAATATTTGATTTTCCAGATTGATTGATTTTGCGATAATGTCATCAATTATTACAATTTATAATTGACGTATTGATAAATTAACGTCATATTATACTTATATTCTATTGGTTTCTTTCGAATAATGAAGTACAGAATGACAGTCCTAAAACAGTATTATTCATAAAAATATACCGCCATCTATGCCACATTAGCGGAACTATCTCGATTAATTCACACGCCCTCCGTAAGATGTCGCTAATTTTTCGAATTTTGACAGATTGACGCAGATACCGGGGAAGAACAGACTGCGATTCAAGTTTTGAATCGTGCCATAGAATTAGCAAAATGGCTGAGAGCTCAAGGATTGAAACCAGGCGACATGATATCAATCAGTAGTGAGAATCGTTTAGAATATTGTGTTGTAATCGTGGCTACATATTTGTTAGGCTGCACATTCGCACCATTGAACCCGGATTACACCCCAAGTAAGATTACTTTATAGGTTATGTTGATTTTGTTAAGTAGAGTTCTGTAAAACTCACGTATTTTTGATTTTTGTTTTAGCTGAACTCAATCACGTGGTCAATTTGTCGAAACCTAAGATAATATTTTGCTCGGATTATACCATACAGCAAATATTAAGTGTAATTTCTAAGTTTCCGTATATTCAAAAAGTGGTACACATGGGAACTAAAAAAATTAAAAACAACATTGTTATTAATTTAAAGGAGATCATCAAAGGTATAAGTTTTTATTTATTACTAAATTTGTATATTTTATATTTTTTTTCGGTACTTGTAGGTGATGGAAATGGTGAAGTAGACGATGATTTTGAAGTAGCTGAAGTTGATCCTGACGAAGCTGTCGCTACAATTTTATGCTCTTCCGGGACTACAGGGTTACCAAAAGGCGTTATGGCTACACATTCAAATATGACATGCTTTATGGAAATCGGAAGGTTTGTTTTTCAAAACAATATTGTTCATAATAAAATTGATAAATCTCAAATTCCAGCGCTGTCATAAAAGAATTACTAGACGATAGCCAAGTTCGCATTTCGTTAGGCCTGACACCGTTCTTCCACTCGTTAGGCTTCATGTATATGTTCTGCAACCTTCTAGCCGCAAATTTGATCATCGTAATGAAAAAATTCAATCCAAAAGTATTCTTGGAGTCCATTCAAAATTACAAAGTAAGTAAAACAATTTACATAACCAATAAATTCTGACAGGTGTCAAACGTCAAAAACTTAGGTTATCTTAACTTCTTTTGTTCTCCGCAGGTTACCCATTTAGTCGTACCTCCACCAATTGTTCTATTTATCGTTAAACAACGGGGAAAGAAATACGATCTGTCATCTTTGATCGACATTAGGACAGGTGCTGCCCCCATGAGCAAAGAAATGGAAGCAGATGTCAAACAAAAGTATTTATTAATTCTTATACATCTCAACCTTTATTTTATATATAAATATATTTTTAGGTTAAATCTGCACCATGCCTCACAGGGTTACGGAATGACTGAAACCACGTTAGGTGTCCTTATTAGCAGAACAGGACATAGTAGGGTTGGGTCTGTTGGACAATTAGTACCAGGAATGATGGCTAAAGTATGCAATTCTTAAAAAAAATCACAAACAAAACTTAATATAACCTCAAATTTGTAGGTTATAGATGAGGACGGAAAAACCTTGGGTCCAAACCTAGAAGGCGAGATATGTTTCAAAGGACCCTTGATTATGAAAGGTTATATCGGAAATGAACAAGCAACAAGGGAAACAATCGATAAAGATGGATGGTTACGTACAGGAGACGTAGCGTATTACGATAACGACGGTTTCTTCTTTATCGTCGACAGAATCAAAGAATTGATCAAGTATAAAGCATTCCAGGTAATGAAATGATAACCTATATAGTTTGACACATTCTGCAACTGTCAAACTATTAGGTTAGAATAATCCTCCTAGATGTTGCTACTTATGTGTAAAATTAACAGGTGGCGCCAGCTGAACTGGAAGGTTTGTTGTTAACTCATGAAGCTGTCATAGATGCCGCTGTGATAGGGTTGCCAGATGAAGAAGCTGGTGAATTACCGTTAGCGTTTATAGTAAAACGACCTGATTCGAATATATCTGAGAAAGAATTGGAAGATTTCCTCAACGGTACGTTTTCTAACCTAATTTTGAGGTTAGAAATGATGTTTTGTTTGTTTTAGGACAAGTTTCAAAGCAGAAAAAGTTGCGTGGAGGTGTGCATTTTATCGATGAAATTCCAAAGAACCCAACGGGGAAAATATTGAGGAGAGTTTTGAGACAACGTGCTGTACAGATGAATAAGTCTAAACTTTAGGTTAGTTTTAGAGAATTTGTTTTGAATAGGAAGTTTAATTTAATTGGGTTGTTTTTATTATTATAGTTTATTTTTTTATATGTTTATAGTAGTAGAATTATATATAGACTTTTTAGGTTATTTAAAGTTGCCTAATGCCAAATAAAGTACAAAATGGAGATTAGTACAAATTTTGTTTTGTGATCTTTTGTAATAAATGAACTTTAGATATTAAAAATAAAATTGCTGGCCATACTTATTTTTTCAATTAATTAATTTTGTCTAATAGTCAGAATATAACCTAGAAGTTTAACTGATTGTTAGTTATAAAAAATATTATAAACTAAATATTCCTTCTTATAAACTAAATAATTATTATCAATTTTCTTTAGAAATCAATAGCCAAATATTCAAAAGGTTTGACAGTATGTGGAAAAAGTAATTTATTAAAACACCAGACAGCGCTATTAAAAATTATAACCTTAAAGTATAATCTAAATTTAAATAATTCTACTTATTTTTTACGGCCGCCACGTTCCTTGACTTGTAACTGAACGGTAGCTCCCGGAACCATATTATAATACCCCAAAGTATTGGAATCTTTAAAGAACATACCCTAAAAAACAAATTTTGATTACCATATTATTATATACTACTATATATTATAAATCGTATATAAACTTACATCGTAAAACAGTTTCTGTTTCGCTGGCGGCATACTCGTCTCATCCTGAATCTTCGCCTTAACATTCCCGATACTTTCCCCTAACGGGAAAGTAAAATTCAACGTCTGCCCAGTCAATTTCCACTCAGACTTCTCCGGTGCCATAGGAATAGCAATTTTAATAGCAACGGGACCCTAAAATGCCAAAAACAAAAAAATAACCTCAAAACTACCCGCGACATAACCTCAAACTCACCGGATTCCTCGCAATGAACACAGCTTCCGGAATCAAGGAATCCTCGTTCCTCAGCTTCTTATTTGAAGGCTCGTCGTCCATGGGGCCGTCGTTCACATGCTTGACGCCTCCCATGCCCATCGGGGCCCCCATCTGGGGCGGCATCGGGGTCACAAAACCGGCCATCGGTGGTGGAGCAGCCACTAGAAATAAGTTAGGTTATATTTTTGAGATATTTTTATAGATGAGCGGGTAATTACTCATTAAAGGAGGGGGCCTCAATTGCTGCATGGAAGGGGCGGGCATCATCATAATGGGGGGCTGCGCGGACAGTATCGGGGGCTGCTGTGGAACCTGCAAGATCGTAGCTTGAGGCGGCGGCCCAGACGCTGGCGGTTTTACCGGCTACAAATTGTCAATTTTAATTAATAACTAATTTTTAATTAATTAAATTTAATTATTGTATTAATTAATATATTGTTAATTAATTAATTAACAAAAAAATAATGTTAGGTTTGAACTTGTATCAAATTTTAACTACTTAATGTTAATTAATTAAATTTGCCTTTTAATTAAAATGAACAGTTTATTAATTAATTTAAAAAAATTAAACTTGCCATTGGATTTGGATTTGCCTGGGGTTTAGCCGAAATGACAGCGTTAGTTTTGCCACCCTTTGCAACGTTCTTAGGTCCAATTTTCTCTTTTTCCTCATCAGGCAGTAGACCCTTGACCTATCGTGGACACAGAAATAAACAATATTAATTACTTTTAACTAAATAAACATCTTTATTATTATAAAACTCAAATTAGTTAACTAATAATACCATTTAAAAATTCACTTTTGGACAGAGGAAATTGTTAAATAAGACAATATAACAAACTACAACAACAAAATATTATAAATTAAAAGAAATTAAGTAAAATTGACAAATTAATTATATGAATATCTGCGCTTACTTTGTGAATTTGATGGATCTGCTCCTCGAGAGTAATGTTTGCCCGTGCTGCGCGCGTAGCCGCCTCCACGCTTGACGTGTGACCGTCCCATGTCACTTTCTCGTCCTTTCGAATGTCCTCCTCGCCAATTTTCTTACCGATTGCCGTTTCTTCATCTCCAACACCGAAAATATCCGTACGGCGCTCGGCCAAGTGCTTCAAGCTCGCATCAATAGCGTAGCCTAAATAAATAAAGATTGAAAAAATTAATTAAGACGAAATTAATTAATTAAAAATCGAAATTAATTAATTAAAAATCGGAATTAGTTAGTTAAAAGATCGAATTAATTAATTAACTATCGAAATTAATTAATTAAAAACTCGAATTAATTAATTAAAAATTATTTTTTTTTTACATAAACCGGGTTTTATAAAAGTAATATTAACCTGCAGCATAGACAGTATCTTGGTTCATCTTCTCCGTGATATGTTTATCCCGTTGTTCGACCCATCTGGGATCTAGAAGACCGATTCTCATATGTTCCTGGACCTTGCTGGCGGGAATCTTCTCCCCGGTGATGGGCGAGATCAAATAGTCATCACCAACAGTAGGTCGAGTGACTTTGACAGCTATACGACAAAAAAAAGAATAAAATAACCTCAAAACATACGTAAAAACAGTAAAAAAAACTAACCTTGTTTGGGATCGTACTTCTTAACAAGCACCTTATCAGGCACGGGGGGCAACGGGGGTTGAATCAACGGCTGCGAATCTCCACCCTCGTCACCTGAACTATCCTCGTCCATGTCCTGCAATCGATTATCGTCTTTCCCGTCGCCCTTGCGTTGCGTGTGGTCCTCCATCGTGCTCAGACCTTCGTCCTGCAAACAATAACCTCAAAACGTGAAACGATAAAACGCCGATAGATCAAATTTACCGCCGGCGTCTGCTCTTCGTCGTCGCTCTCCAGCTGCATCTCGATGTCGTCGCCGTCCTCGATCCTCTCCTGGATCAAAATCCGAGCCCCGACCTCCTCGGGTGTCGTCGGAGGCGGGAAATTGCCAATTTCGAACGGTTGATAGTCGACGGTTTCGACGACCACAAAGTCGTGCCAGTCTATCTGGGCGTATGCGACTGGAAAAATCGAGAAATGTCGAGAGACAGGCGAGATAATGGAGGAAAACCAAAAGTTAACCTCAAATTATTTTTTGAAATCTATGTTTGTGGATTATGAAATAGTCTGTGGTCGATATACAAAAAGAAATTTCAAAAAATCTTGGCTGGATACTGAGAAAATGGCAAAGAACCATATTCTAACCTCAATATTATTTTACTAAAATCAATGTTTTTGGATTATGGAATAATCTATGGTTGATAGGCAAAAACAAATTTCCCAAGATCTTAGCAGGCAACCGAGAAAATGGCAAAAAACCAAATTCTAACCTCAAATTAATTTTTGAAATTTAACATTCCTAGGTTATAGAAGTACCTCTTTCGCGTTCCAATATCTCTTCCTCCTTGGCCTTCTGCGCTTCTTGGTATTTGAGCCACTCGGCCCGATATTTAACCTGTTCTAAGACGGCTGGGGCACTTTTAGCCTCATCTCGTAACCTCTGCTGCATGCTTTTTGGTGGAATTAACACTTTTGTGTACTGCTCCAATAATTTCGTAAAATACTGAAAGAGGGAATGCTGCGGGCGCAAGAAATCAAACTGGAAGTTTCTCTGCTCGCGATTCATAAGCTGGGTTAGGAATTGTCGACCGTTACGAGCCACAAATTGAGCTGTTAATTTTACGATGTCGCTAAAATATATTTTATATAATGACTATATTCAATTATAAATAATACGTTTCTTACAGATCTAAAGCAGAAATGGAAGGTGGATCGGCAATAAATTCAAATTCACAGGGTGGTTCTTTGGGCACAAAAGGCTGTTCAACTGATTTCAATATTTCCTGTTGTTTCTGCTGGGCCGCTGCAGTAACAGACAATTTCGCTAAGGCGGCCGGTAAACCAGTTGTAGGTTCTTGCCCTGCAAACGAAATAACAAAACATTTTAGATGCTTTTTAGGTTAGAATCGATTTAAAAAAAAACGTAAATAACTTCAGGAAACGCTCTCGAAAACATATCAAGATACTCAAGGCAGTTGTCTCGAAAGACAACCGCCGAATATTCAAATATGGCTAAATTTCATCATATTAATTAAAAAAACCTAACAAAATATAACCTTAAAATTACATACCTCTCCCGTCTTGGAAATCTTTGACTTTATGCTGGTAGTATGCATGATACGGATCACCGGTATTCAAGAAATTAAACTTCGGGTTGCCCAATTCATTCTGTCTGATACGAGCTTCGAACTCTGGGCCGTTCCTAGCGACAAAGCTGGCAGTTTTGTCGACGATGTCTTAGCAGGAATTCAGGAAAATGTACTGAAGTTTTAATGATTTTCCGTTATACTTACGGTTCGTGTTAACAATCTAAGTAAGCGTTGCTGTCTAAAACGGCTCTAAAAAGTGTTATTTGTTTCTCTGATGAAAAAGGATACTCCTAACCTCTGGAGGCGGATAGATTATCCCTACAACTGAGTTTATGGGGCCCGGGTCTTCTACGGGGGCTTCATTTTGGATGTTTGGGGGCGCCACGTCTACCACAGGCATGCTTATTGAGTGCTTTTCAGTGAGAATTCGGAAAACAAACGATGCTAGAACGCCGCCATGTTTTTGACGGTTGACATTTGAGGAACCGTTCATTAATTGCAGTCTTTACAAACTCAATATTTTGAATCATTATTAAATTTACTTTTTATATTTAATTGATATTACAAATAAGTCGTTTTTAATTAAATGTTGGTATAACATTTAAGTAGATTTAGTTTCCGAAAATGAACTATTTGTATAGATTACAGAACCTAGGAGAACCATTCAGAAATAAATCAAGATTGGTTGCCTAGGTCAAGTAAGAATAAAAAGAAACTTCCCTATAAAATACTTTAATTATGGGCACAACAAAATTAATATACAGGTATATTAGAAACGTTTTATGACAAATCCAGTAAATCTTCTCGTCTATACAATAAAATATATCACATTTCTGGTGAAAGAAAATACGAAATCAGTCATCGCAGAAGCAGCCATCTTTAGAGTTTTCTTTGATCCAATCTAGATACCTGGTGACCCTCGTGTAAACACCCGGATATCCAGGCCTGGCGCATCCATTACCCCAAGATACCACACCTAGAGAAATAAAAACACTGAATAACCCAAAATTTGACAGTGGAACCCAAATTTTACCTATTAATTCGTAATTATTGTCGGCCTTTTGTGTTATAAGGGGTCCACCGCTGTCACCCTGTAAGAATAACATAAGATTAACGTTTTTTTATGCATATTTAGGTGAAAAAATTACTTGACAAGAATCTTTTTGTCCTGTAGATGGATAACCAGCGCACATCATGTTATCCGAAATCATTTTCGAGCTATAATTGGTCTGTCTACATTCATCGTTACTAATAACGGGAACATCAACTTCCTGCAGTAAACAAGATGGCTTTCCATCCTCTTTTAATGTACCCCAACCCGCCGCGATACCTTTAGATCCTACATATAAATTATCTAAAAACAAAAACAAGAAACTAGCAAATTAAAAATGTTTAATAGAGGATTTTGATTACTTGGGTTGGTTGGTAGGCATATAGGGCTTATATTTTTTGTGATTGGTACCCTGTCGTTCAGCCGCAAAAGTGCTATGTCATTGTCAAAGTTCAAAAAGCTGAAAGCTCCAGCTATCGCCCGAAGTACAAACCTAGTCTCAGGCCTGTCATTGTCATTGCATTTGTCGTGTTCTCCGAATGTTACTTTGATCATAAACCATAGGAATCTGCAGAAATAAAATATAAGGTTAGTGAAATTCGATAAAATAACATTTTATTTTCGATTTGCTGCAATGTTGTTATATTCTAGTAATGTTAGAGCGATATTATTGTGTAAATATTAGTATACTAACCCTTTTACGCAGTGGGCTGCTGTCAAAACGTATCTGTCATTGATTAGCATACCGCCGCAATAAAATCTGTTGAAGTATGACAGTCTAGCCATCCATGGAAAGGCGTTATCTTTGACAGTTTGACCTCCGACAATCCTCATGTCGTCATTGACAACACCACAAGCTAAAAATCCAGGATGTTATTTGATAGTCAGACGACAAATATTTTTGAAGCCAACTGTATAGAATCTAATCGTCCGATGTTGGCGATTCAAACGGTATCGGATGGGAAATTAGGTTAGGAAAGCATTTCTTAAATGTTCTAAAGCTAAAACCTACCATGTTTTGATGCTGACCTTTTTTTACAAATATAATTAACATTATTATGTATTTTGTATAAATTAAATAATATAATGCATATGCTAATTGAAACGGAAAAGATATTAACGAAGAAAATGCCAAATAAAAATAATTAAAACACAATAAACTCCGATAATCTCCGACATACGTCTATTGTATGCCAGCTGCTATACTTACTTTTTTCCGTGAGTGTACAACATAAAAATTATAGTTGTGAAAATGCGTAGCGACTTCAGAATTGATAAGAAGACTCAAGACAATGAATCAAATGAGTTTGTGAGACAAAAACATGATTAAAAATGATTTAAGAAAAATAAAAAAAAACATTTTTTTACTTACAACAATGACATGAAGAGGCGGGGGTGTCGTGCCTTGGCGGGGGTTGGTTTCCATAGTTACCAAATCTGACACCTCCTAGGTTATTAGTTTGCAAATTCTGTGCTAACTGCAATTGGATAATATCACAATTTATTTATCTATTTCTTTAGCAATGTACACTATGAATATACCCCTATATATTCATTTATTTAGTTTTTTTTTTGACATATGAGATAATAAGATAAAAAATAAATTTTAATGTTGAGTTCTGTTGAACAGTGAAACATTTAAAAAAATAATTAATTTAAAAATAACTTTTAGCAGTTAGATTTTTAATTTGTCGTGAAAGATGGTGATATATGTATGTATGCCATTCTGGTTTATAGTCTTGTATTACAGAGTATTTACATATATAGTGGTTTAAAACGGTAAATAAATAAATGAAGGTAGAAAAGCGATTTAGCAGAAAGAAAGTCTTAACGGTTTTTGATATAAAACAAAGTATGTTTTGCAGAATTTATGAAATAATATTGTAATGTCTTATATTGAGTCCATATTTCCAAGATACACAAATAACTATCTCAGAAAATAAAAAAAAAAACTAAAGTTTTAAGCAAACTTATTTAGGAGTAACGAATAATACTTAATAATAGTAATTTCCTTACTGTTTTTTGTAGAAGGCACACTGCAACCACCAAACCGACCAAAAACTTGTTGATATCAAACTCCATATCACAAAAAAAACAGTCTTCCAGTATGTGTCTTCAACTCACTATACCTCAGTCTACTAATAAATCAATCAGCTCGTCGCTACAACCAGACGTGAAACCAGTACAAAACTGTTGAAGAACTGGTCCGTCGCTGTTCATTTGTTAAATTCCATTCAGCAAAATGAAAACCTCTCATATGATGATCCCTGCGGACGGTAAACTGGTCTTCAATACGTTACCACTACCACTTTTCTTTCAGAATCACCATCACAAAGATTTCCAAGAAGAGCAGAGCTTCTAAAACAAGAAATAGTAGACCTATTCCTCTCTATAAACTTGACTAGCGGTCTGTCAGAGACCCGCGCGCCATGAACTTGACCATTGCGGTTGAACGCCATTATTCCATGGCCGCCTATTAACAAAAGAAGTCGCCGCGCTTTGAATCTTAATGCATAACTGTAAAACATTGCGCTGATCGTTTCCTCGTTGGTGAAACAATACCCTATTTACATAGATTCGAGGGTTTGTAGCTTGTGCTAAAGTTGAAATCTCCGAAAAAAAACTAAATTCTGTGTGTTTTTATGATAAAATCTAATCAATTTATAAATTTTAAGATGATTAAACGTGATTTATTTATATGCAAAATTGCTTGGTTAATACAGAAATTGCGATTATCAGTTTTAAAATTTCCAGTTTCCCCTTGTTAAAGCCATTATAGTACTTTATTTGTAACTTTTGTCATCCTGTATGTATAATGAATAATGATGCATGTTATCCAGACACAAATATGTTTTCCTATTGCGCATATTGACCAACGTCGTACTTAAGACAATAAGAAAAATGCAAGACTGCTTACTTGAAGAAACCGGTATGCTCGATCTGTGATACCTAAGCATGCTAATTGGAGGTCACAAAAAACAGCTTGAAATGTCAATGTCCGCATAATCTTACCTGCTATATATACATAACAACAATGTCGAACATAAGAGGCGCTAGATCTGCCAATAAAAAACATAACAACCTATGTGGTTATAGCGTTTTAAATTCCGATTGTTTTTTCTTTTGAAAATTTTACGACTCGGCTTGATCGTAAAATTTTGGGAATTATCTCAGGCTATTATTTGTTGGAAATACCCGGTTTGTGTTTTGATATTGACCTTCCAACCTTGGGATGTTAAGGAGCTTGTTTTTTATCTCGTTCCGTTGATGAGTTCGTCTTAAACGCATAAATAACGAAAAATGAATATATACAAACATATAAGTATTCTTTATTCGGGTATTTTGATACAAAACAAAGTGTAAAACAGTTTCTATATTTGGTCAATAAATAATTATAAGAAATAATAAAGATTAAGTACACAGGCAGGTATCTTCCAAATTGTATTTCAGCCAGTTCACGTATTTTGAGACTCTCGTATAAACCCCTGGATACCCAGGCCTACCACAACCAACTCCCCAAGAAACTATACCTAAAAATAATACATAAATTAACAAAACAATTAAAACTATGGTCATAAGTTATCTTCAACAACATTTTCGAAGAGTGCTCAAAATTCCCTTTAAAATGAGTACAAACACGACCTATCTATCTCACTTACTTCCGGAGATATGTAATAAATCAGATATGTCAAGGCATGCTACGATGCTAACTTAAAATTTCGATATCTCGGAAACTAATAAAGCTATTTCAGTTCTGTAAACGCTAAAAGAAAGACCTTTTTATACTTTAAACTATAAGCTCGTAGTAAACCTAATAAAAACCAACAAAAATCCCCACGTTTGTCATATGTTACTTTTCTGTACATAACTGACAACTCCTTAAAATTTCCTTTAAAATGAGTACCTACACAACATATTTATCTCTCCTAGTTTACGAGATAAGCCAAAAAATTAACGACCACGGCCACCTTAGACTAAAACACTAAAATAGCGATATCTCCGGAACTACTGCACCGATTTCGATTTAGTAAACGGGTATTTGAATCATTTTAAATTCTTGACGATCTGTCTTACCGGCTATTTCGTATCTGTCGCCGGTGTGCACCACCAGGGGGCCTCCGCTGTCGCCTTGACAAGAATCGTGTGACCCGCGTCCAGCGCACAGCATATAATTTGTAATTCGAGACGCTCTATACTTCATAGCTCGACATTGTGTCAGTGTGAGTATTGGGACGTCAACTTCCTGTACTAAAGCCGGTAAACCACCGCCTTCGGATGTCCTACCCCAGCCGATAACGGTACCTACTTTACCAGCTGCGTCTATCGGCTCTAAAAATTACAATTTATAATAGTTATCCATGTAAATTTTAAAAATCTTACTATTTGGAAGACAAATAGGCTTGATATTTTTCGTAAAAACAACAGATTTTCGTAGTTTGAGCAGTGCTATATCGTGATTATAGGAATTTGAATCAAAATTACTGTGTTTAATAATGGCTGCAACTGCTCGCATTTTAGCAGCTGTTTCTGTAGTTGTTGTTAAATCATGATCTCCTAAAACAATTCGCATTTTCGAGCGTTTTAACCTAAAAATAATAAAGCAATTATAAACCAATCAACAATTGCTTATATCGAATACTTTCTGACGCAGTGGGCAGCTGTCAAAACGTAATCTTCTGTCAAAAGTGACGCTCCACAATGGTAATGCCCATCGTACATCAATCTAGCTATCCATGGATATTTGTTGACACCTGTAGGGCGACCGCCTACTATTCTATTTTCTTGATTTGCCATACCGCACTCTTGAAAAATATAAAATGTAAATTTTGCTCTGTCATCGGTATTTTTTGTTTTACCGCATGTGCAATTTTTAGTTCGGTTACTGTCGTCATCGTTGTCATCATCGTCATCCGTAGACTGTGTCCCTCCTGTCAAAGTTGACGCAAAGTTGAAGAGGTCGTTGAATAGGAATCTTGATGTTCGGTTTGTTGTGATCTGTGTAGTCGATATGGAGTCCTAAAATGTAATTTTCCACAACATTTTCAAAAAGTGCGTTGAATTTCCTTTGGTATGAGCACCAACACGACCTATCTATCTCTTGTGGTTTGGGAGATATTTAAAGAAAAGGGTTTGTCAAGGCATGCTTTGTTTTTGTGTTTACTATTTGATATTTCGTAAACTAATAGAGCTATTTGAATTTGGTAAAGGGTATATGAAATAATTTGTTATTCTTTACGAGATTTGCATCTAATAAAAATTAATTGTCAACATTTTTAATAAATGTCTATAATGAATCTATATTTTTCTTTACATAATCAAAAAGTTTATAAAATTTGCTTTAACATGAGTACAAACACGACATACTTACCTTTTGTAGTTTACGAGATTAGCAAATAAATAAACATCCATGGCTAACTAAGATGAAAACACAATAATTGCGATATCTCAGAAACGAATAAAGCAATTTCACTTTAGTAAACGGTATTTTATGCAACTTTTAATTCTTTACACTATGTCGATCGATCTAACTAATGAAAATTTTCTGTCAGTAAAGATAATGACGATATTTAAAATGTTTATTCTATACCTAATCGAAAAGCTTATAAAATTTGCTTTAAAATGAGTACCGACACGACATATTTATCTTTTCTAGTTTCCGAGATATGGCAAGAAAATATCGGTCATGGCTATCTGAGACTAAAACACAAAAATTGCCATATCTCAGAAACTAATAAAGCTATTTTAATTTAGTAAACGGTTTTTTTTTTAAATAGTTTTTAAGCCTTTACAATATGACAACATAATAAAGACGTATAGTGAAGTGTTACGAATAAATTATGTAATATACTCACAGGTTTCAAATTGGTTGTTGTACCCGCAAGGCTTAGATGAATCAAGGTGGCTGTGACGAATATCAGGACACTCATGATTCTACCTTCTCGAATAAACTAACAGACATTACACAGTCAGTTTCACTTTTATTCACGACTTTCTTCACGTTTCAATGAAGAAATTTCGATATTTCGTTAATTATCCGAGTATTCAAAATAAAAATTTTGATTTTTCACGACGAATTAAAATGCGGAATCTGCGATATACTTGCTAGTAGCTTTAGGCGCACAGGTGGTGCTTTCACTGCTTGATTTTGACTGCTGTTCGGAGTCACAGTGGGTCAAGTACAGAGAAAGAAAGTAACCTTCGTAGGAGAAAGGATTTCCAAGCCGACTACGATACCGAACATCAAATTCTTTTTTTATCCGAGATTAATCCCGGAGCGGAATGCAGTTGGTTGCGTTTCGACCCGAAGTGGGAGGTAAAGTGGTAAGTAACCTCGGTAATTAGCCCTGATTTTGTTTATTAACAAGAAATTTCTAATCGTAATGAGTATGTATAATTGAGACTGATCGGAAGTACGCTTTTCCTTTTACGAAATTGTTTACTCTCGAAGTGGAGAAATTCGTCGCTATTAGAAAAGGTACTGCGATGTAAACAAAGAAAACTAATAAGTAATTCTAACTGGATAATAAATCACGTGAAATTTCGTAAAATTTCCTTTAAAATGAGTACAAACACGACATATCTATCTCTTGTTATTCTTGAGATATTTAACAAATAAAGTTTGTCAAGGCTTACTACGATAATAATTTAAAAATTCGATATCTCCGAAACTAGTAGAGATATTTCAATTCCGTAAACGGTGTGATCAATAACTTTTTATTCTTTATAATATGCATACCTAATAAAATTTACAAATGCAATTAAAATTCTCTACGTTCGTCATTTTTCTTAACATCATCGATAAGCTTTTAAAATTCTCTTTTAAACGAGTATAAACACGATATAGTAGTTTTTATTCGTTTTCGAGATATACCAAGTTTTAGATTTCCATGGCCAACTGAGCCGGAGAATTAAAATAGGAATAACTCGAAAACCAATCAAGATATCCGAATGGGATAAAACATACTGTAATAAGTATTTAATTACGAACGTTATAAAATAATTTTTAATTTCGCTGCACCAAATTTTCACTATATTCACTTTCTACATCTATATTTAGAACTCCGACGTACTAATAAGCAATTCATGGCGCATAAGAAAGACACAGTAGATAGATTTAAATAAATATATTTGGAATAATTTTATTCGCGATACATATAGAACTATGCATTTTGAAGCCAACAATAAATACCTAATTAAATAAATAATTATTACAATATTTCGAAAAGAAATAAATTAAAATAATGACTAGTTCTTTCCTTTAACGAAAGAAGCGTTTTTTTACAACTGTATGTAATTACGTTGATGTCCTGGAGGTGGACATAGGCAATCATCTTTCATATTCTCGACAACCCAGTCCAAGTAATTTGTTACCTTTGTGTAGATCCCCGGTAGGTTTGGTCTGGCACAACCACGGCCCCAAGATACAATTCCTTAAAAACAAAAGAAATGGAATTAAAAATTTTAATACGGGAGTTATGAATTTGAAAAGTGCTTAAAATTCCCTTTAAAATGAGTACCAACACGACATCTTTATCTTTATTAGTTTAGGAGATTAACCAAAAAATATACGGCCATGGCCATCTTAGGTGAAAAGACAAAAATTGCGATATCTCAGAAACTAATGGAGATATTTTGATTTAGTAAGCGGGTTTTTGTATAGTTTTTAATCCTTTATAATCCAGAAATAAACTAACAATGAAACATGGAATGTAGATACATTAGGGATAGATATGTTTCAGTTTTTTATTTATAATCAAAAACTTTGTTAAATTTCCTTTGAAACGAGTACCAACACGACATATCTATCTCTTTTAGTTTCCGAGATTTACCAAAAAATAACCGGTCATGGCTTGCTGCGACGAAAAGACAAAAATCGTGATATCTCGTAAAGCAATGAAGGGATTTTAAAACTGAAATTACCTATGAGTTCCATGAATCCTTCTCTTGTTTTTAGATGCAGAGGACCACCGCTATCGCCCTATAATTAACAAAAATTCAGATAGATTTTTAAATAGATTCTTAGTATTTTTAATACCTTGCAGGCATCTGTGTCTCCTCCTGTATATCCAGCACAGAACATATTTTCGGACAATTTCTTTTCTCCGTATCCTGAAGAATAGCAATCAGTTTTGCTCCAAACTGGCACCACTGCTTTTCGAACCACTCTGGAAGTTTCTTCTTTTTCCCCTGTTTTCCCCCACCCTGCTACAACTGCGGGAAATCCTGTGTAATCATTAGCACCTAAAATTGTCAATAAAAGTGATGTGAATGTATTTTTAGACCGGCCTGTATATCGTACCTGAATTCGGTAGGCAAACGGTTTGTATTTTTTCGTTAAACTGTACGGGAAAACTCAATTCAAGCATCGCTATGTCATTGTTAAAAGAATTTCCATCGTACAATCTATGGGGAATAGCTTTTTTGATGTTTCTAACTTCTATGGTGGACAACCTGTTTGAGTTTTCTCTATCGTGGTCGCCAAGGACAACAGATATTTCCCTAGTGTTGAATCTAGAAATGCTCAGGTTTGAGTTTTTATGATTTTTATTAATTTTGTTGTTGTTTATTTACCCTTCGACGCAGTGAGCTGCTGTCAAAACGTATTTCGAAGAAATCAAGCTTCCACCGCAATAGAATTCCCCGGCTTTGTACAGGCCTACCAACCATGGAAATTCATGCGCTTTTGACAGGTTTCCTCCGACTACTCTATTGTGCCTATTGGTCACTCCACAATCTAAAATTCACCAGTTTTTTAGTTATTTTCATATCTTTGCATCCCCAATAAATAAAGGAATTTGGGTCCATCTGGTTTTATACAAATCTAAAGAAATGAACTATTTAGTAGCACATGTTTTGTAGTTTTGCAAATAAAATGTCCAACTTTAGTTTAATTTAAGAGAAAATAACGTCAAAATGTAATTTTCCACAACATTTTCAAAAACTTCGTTGAATTTCCTTTGGAACGAGTATCAACACGACCCATCTATCTTTTGTGGTTTGGGAGATATTTAAAGAAAAGGGTTTGTCAAGGCATGCTTTGTTTTTTTATTTAATATACGATATCTCGTAAACTAATAGAGCTATTTGAATTTGGTAAACGGTATATGAAATGATTTGTTATTCTTTACGAGATTTGCATGTAATAAAACTTAACTGTCAATATTTGTATTATATTTCTATAATGAATCTATATTTTTCTTCACATAATCAAAAAGTTTATAAAATTTGCTTTAACATGAGTACCAACACGACATACTTACCTCTTGTAGTTTACGAGATTAGCAAATAAATAAACATCCATGGCTAACTGAGATGAAAACACAATAATTGCGATATCTCCGAAACGAATAAAGCAATTTCACTTTAGTCAACGGTATTTTATGGACAATTTAATTCTTTACGCTATGTCGATCTATCTAACGAAAGAAAATTTTCTGTCCGTGAAGATAATAATGATATTCGAAATTTTTATTCTATAATCAAAAAGCTTATAAAATTAGCTTTAAAATGAGTACCGACACGACATATTTTTCTTTTCTAGTTTCCGGGATATGCCAAGAAATTTACGGTCATGGCTATCTGAGACTAAAATACAAAAATTGCTATATCTCCGAAACTAATAGAGCTATTTTAATTTAGTTTTCGAAAAAGAGTGATTAAAATGTCGCTTCATATTCTCAAACAAAAAAAGTTATGAATATTTCCTCATATATTTTAATAAGTAAATTCTGGCAACCCTACCTCTACCTATAGTATTTTTAGACCTTAAAAATGATATAATAACGAAGACTTGAAAACACATAGCAAAATCAGGGTTAAAAGACTTTAAAAACAAAAATCCCTGTACTTCCTATATAAAAAAAATAAAGGCTGTATGTAAACAATGACTAAGTAAGATCAGCTGACATTGAAAATGAAAATTTCAGCACGTAGGTGTAGCGCTCGAGTGTCGTAAGAGGACATTGAGATTATATCGGGCATTGTTTTACCTGTTTTTAGTTTAAGGTTAACAGTTGGCAATGAAATTAACAATTGAAAGATGGAATACTAATACGCATTATGACTTGACGGATGATTTGTTGCAGTTCGTTCCCAAGTTCGGCCGTTTCTTTTTGCATTTCTGGTTTGCTTGACCTAAATTTAATGAATTAAATTTTGTATTAATGTGATTGAAATAATACAAAATTAGTTTTATTATCACTTTTTGATAGGATTCTTATGGTTTACACTAAATTATATAAAATAACAATTATAAATTAATAATATAACCAAAAATTACTTACTGCAGTTACAACTGCTGCTATATTCTATGTCGCTCCTCAAAAACCGCTTTAACCTCAAAATCTCCTACAAAACAAAAACCAAAATGTACCAAAAGTGACGTTTCATACTTCAAAATCTTTACTTCAGATGGCGCAGCATCCACGACAGTTTGGAACACTCCAAGAATCACAAAAAACAACACAGTAACACAAGACATCTTCATGTTTATGTCTCCACCAAAATTATTTCCAATTTATTTATTTTTTTTGCAAATTAATGCTTTTGTGACAGTTCACCAAATTGTACTACTTCCAATACGACACTCTGTCCCATTTTATACTAAATGTTCGGAAAGCATTGTTCCAATTGTTTTCGACTAATTTTGCTCAATTTTTTTGGTGGGGTTTTGCCTTGACCATATCTACCCTTGTCGATCTCCGATTCCATTGGATGTGAGAACTTTTCGTGACAATACGGGACTGGGTACCTTCAAAAGCAGTGGTGCCAATGTCTAGGCGGCCATTAAAAATGTGCATACAAGGTTCTTGCAGTTTTTCCGTCAGACATTTGACATATTTACGCAACACGCGCGTATAATAACATTGCGTACGACAACACAGAACAAAACGACGAAAATAATCGATACCGATACCTTCACATAGTTTTGTCTGGCGCATTTAGAGTAGAGAATTAGGTGAACATTGTTGTGCAATAAATTTTCATGGCTCATAAACGTTCTCAATGCATTTGTGATGGACTGCATGAAAATTTTAAAGGCTGTATAGAAGACATTTGTGGAAACTGAATGAGAAAGACGCTGCTTCCCTAATAGCATTACATTCCATTACAAAATTCCAAATTCCAAATTTAATGTTGCTTGCATCTGGAGTTTTTAGTGTTTTTCTTGTCGCCGATTTTTATTGTGTGACTTTCTTTCTTATTTCTCTAGAATGCTTTTTTGTGCTTTCTTCTTTTTTTACTTTATCATACGCAGTATGATGAAGTATTGTAATCGTGCCAAAAAAAGAAATTGAGATTTTAGCGGAAATAGGTCTGAACATTTTTGACCAAGGTACAAAAAATTTTTTGTGTGTGTGTATGTATGTATGTCTGTGTGTAAACGACGATTCCGGAGAAACTACTAAAGGTATCGGAACGAAAGTTCATATTTAGAAGTTTTGTTACCAAACTTAGAGCTGAAAAGCTTTTGGTTGAAAAGGGTCCAAAGGAACTGGTAGTTTATTCTTAGCCTTTTTGAAGGATTTTGCAAATGAGCCGCCATTTCTGTAATTTCGACAAAATAGTTAAATAATAAATTAAAGTAGAGGAAATTTTGAATAATTTATGCCTATAACATTTTTTGGTAAAATTAATAGTTTAGCTGCAAGAGCAAATTCTATTTGATCGAGATCGGTCGCATCTGCATTGATATGAAATTACATAGTAGCCAGGATTTTGACAAATATTTTTTTGTGTTGTCACATTCGAAAACAGCTGATCTCATCAGAGGTTGGAGAACCACTATGGAACGTTGCCGCTGTAGTGCGGCAAATTATAAAATACAAATTTCAAATAAAATAAGATCACCAATTTGATTGTTTGTTGATAAGAAATATCAACCCGTCTTTATATCTAATTCTAAAAACGATAAATGGAGAAAATTATAAATAAAGTATAGCGATGAGTGTAGTTTTATTTTAGTATGTTGGTAGGGATGTGTCATGAACAAATATAAATCTGTCAGAATTTGAATTACCTTTTTAAGGTGCGTTTTCATTAGTGATAATGGCAGTGGTAGCAGACGCCGTTATAGCATTTCCAATAGAAAACTGCTAGTGACTCATGTTTATGTACATGCAAACTAATATGTGTCATTATCACGTTATGTAAGAAATACTATAATTTCGTATTCTACCACCGCCATTAGCTACCATTACCTACCAATAGGAACGCACCTTTAAACTTGACGTTTCGTCAAAGTGGTACCAACCTAGCATTTACTATATAGAAATCATTTATTTATTTTTTTAAATACGTATTTCTTAAAAAGCAACATATTGAACGTTGATGTCGCGCCTGCCAAAAACTAGATAGCGCGACTCGCTCACATGCGACGGCGACACTCTGCCTTCGGTGACGCGCCGCATCACCGCTCGTCGCGCTATTCCGTACTTTCGGCATTTGTGACATAAATAACTATTATTCTAATGACGTAGTGTAGGTAGTGTCAAATGCTGATGCTTTGACAATACCTACGATTTATTTCAATAGAATAGATTCTCATGCAGCTAAACTATTAATTTTATATATTGTATGATAAAGTCATGTGCCCGGCCACATCAGATTTTATTATGTTTGAAATTTTGATTTTTAATAGAGGATTTAAATTTAGATGGGAAGAAGACATTTTTTAGTATTTTTCGAATAAACGTTTGGAGTTTCGAAAAACTTAATATTACTTAAGGACTTGTTGAGGAGTTTCCAAGACAGAAGGTGGCCCCTTATACACAGGGGTTTGACGCCCCCAACCCATCCCCACAGTACCTTGAAAACTTCCCCTAAATGAAAAAAATAACATTCTTCAAACAATTGAACCTTCTAATCATTTCATTCTCTTTTTTCTCATAGAAATCCTTACTATAAGTCTAGCGGAACATGTGTCTATATAAACAAATTCTATTTGTCTAATAAATTCGTTTTTCTCGAAAATGTGTCTGAATTAAGTTCGAAATTGCAAATTATTATCTTAGAGTTACATTATTCTTTAACACAATTTCTATTGTTTAATCAAGCAATTATTGTTATAAAGTTTTTCTAAATATAATGGAAAATACAGTTTTTTTTTGTTAAAAGAACTTATGAATTTCATGTTCAAAACACGTTTAAATCATGTTTAAACAACCTTTTTTCTGCAATTCACCTAAAATTATTTTTTTAGTTCGGTTTGGCTAACTGTTATTGTCAAGTGACATCATTTATATATTGTGATGATTTCCACTATTTAATAAATAAAATAGTATTCGTTTTTAATGCCATTCATTCGAAAAAATTCAATTGATAAAATCCTATTTTCGGGAAATTAGGGAGATTTGTTTTAAAAATATTAAATTTTCTATAGTCAACGGATTTTAATTTTATTAATCACATTTCTTTCTCCATTTCTTGTTCTGATTTCCTACCACTGTGTGTCGCAAGATAATGTTCATTTGTTGCTGTATGGAAATTCTTCCCTGTACTATAATTTGATGAAATATTGAAAACGAATAATATTTTATTATTAAAACAATGAAAATCATCCAAAAGTGTAACTCATTTCACTTGAGAATAACAGTTAGCCAGACAAAAAAAAATACTTTAGGTTAACTGCAAAAAAATTGTTTAAACAAATGGCATTTGTATAAACAAACGTGGGTTTATTAGAGAATATAGGCAAGATATCTGGAACATGAAATTTATAAATTAATTTCACATAAACTACTTTTCTACCATAATTAGTAAAAACGATCTGAATAATAATTGATTGTTTAAACAATAGGACGACTTTTTTAATGAATAATGTCACTCTAAGATGATAATCTGACATTTCGAGCACAGAAAACAGATCACAATAATTTCGAAAAAAATCCATTGTGTCCATTTTTGTTGGATGTGGAAACGATTTGGTGGGGATCGGTGCTTTCTAAATAAATACCACCCTATAGTCCATAAGGGAAATAGTGCCATGTAATAAACATAATAAAAAATACTAAATAGATATTATTAGAATTTTCTTAATTACTGTTATCCTGTAGCGATATAAAAAGAAGTCGAATAGTAGTTACCTTAAAAGGAAAAAATCAACTAGCAATTATCAATTATCAAGATCAGTCAACCTTTTAGGTTATATTCTGACCGTTAGAACATTGGTAGAATAAAAAACGATTGTGCGTTGATAAATGTAATGTCAAAACAACAAACCGGATGTCCTAAAATAAAGTTTTGGATTTTTATTTTTTGGCCGATTGAAACAATTTATTCAGTTACAAATAAGTATTTATTTATTATTTAGATAGTGTGTTATTACATAAATTTACAAATTTAAAATACAGTTTATTAGCCATAGTATATTAATTTTGACCCTATGGGATTCCATTGACCAACCAACACAAGTGATATAATTAATTCTGTAAACTTGAGATCAAGTCTCAAGATCATTGACCAAATTTGCAATGAATTCACGGCGAGAGTATACATTGTGGGTGTTCCATAATGATAGGTTTTCGACAGTTCTCGGTATATACGAAGGTTCTTTTTTTACTTTTTTAAGTACGAATAAATATACACTCTAGTAATTCTAATGCTCTATTAATATAGGACACTATTTGATGGTCAAAATAAAAGGTCGGCTTGCGTTCATTATGTTTGCTTTTTGCTATCTCATTAACCCATAAAAAAAACTTACACCTGCCCTTACACATTTGCATCTAGACAAATAATAATGAAGGTAAAACCTTATCAGTTTTAGTTGGTGTTGTTTAGTTAAATTTTTATTGTATCAAATTTGACATTGAATCTTTATTATCTCCGTTTTTTTTTTATAATAAATACAGATCCTGAAGGCTCATGTCTAATGGAAAATTTTTAAGATGGTTACGAATAAATAATTTTTTAACCTATATAGATAATAATATTGTATATTGCGAGTAAAATTACCATTGAAAATGCATCTACGCTTATATAACAATTGATGCAGACAAAAAATGCAACGCACTGTAATAATGAGCCATAATAACTAATTGGGATGCGATTATTGGTCTAGATATTCTCCATGACCCACTTTAACAATACTTACTTGCAATCATCTCAAATTTTGTTTACGTATTTTGCGTGTTATCCAAATACCATTGTGTTCTTTTTCCCCTTTTGTGTGTTGCTTATTATGTTGGAACACGCAAAATAAATTATTTGTTTTCACGAAGGTTATTTTATTGAATTGAAATTAATAATAATGTATTAATATTATTTAGCAAATATAGCCAATTATTTTTATTCCAGGTCCCGATTACATTAAAAATTATCGAAACAGCTCAAATAATAATTACCGTTATGCTAAAGATTACTACATACAGGTGTCCGTTAAAGATTACTGCATACAGACGCCGTACGGAGTTGAATACAAACAATTCAGAGTTGAGTAACAATACAGACATTTAATTGTCAAACTTATAACCTTAATCGCCAATAGTTGACATTGCCGAGTGACAGTACAGACAATTAATTGTCAAACTTATAACCTTAATCGCCACTAATTGACATTGATGACTTAAAATTTACAATTTGAATGACAAATATTTGATATATTTGACTTATAACCATGGCAACCCTTAACGCCCGCTCGGGCGTTAAGAAGCAATTATTGCCCCGGTATCTAAGATATAAAATGTCACTTTATGATCACGTAGGACATGATAGTTATTTATGTACCAAGGGCATTACACGGATGTTTATGTCCCGAGGGTGACCCTAATGTAAAGTTTCTATTCTAATAAAGTTAATAAATAATTCCAGTTTTATGTGAAATTTAGGCTAGCTACTATTATATTGATTGCATCATATGTAATAGTTAGAATAAGCATATAAACAAGCCAATAATCTTGTTAGAGACAATAATGGGAGTTAAAATCAAAGTACTGCCTGACAATGTCACAAACATTTTCCTAATTACATGTAGATATTGAGACATCACAGGCTGCCAACTTGGTTATTTTAATTTTAGAGAAATATCAAAATCTATGAAAAAGAAGTTCTAAACACCGTTTTTGTAATAATTTTGATGGTAGTTTTTCTAGCACAACATTGTTTTTTAAACAAAACTCCGAAGTTAAAACCAGGGTAGTTATAAAAAACGTTTTTTTTTATTTTGATCAAAACAAACATTTATTTATAAAATGATGTTTTTAAACACGAAACAATGTTTTTAAACACTTGGCAAAAAACACGTTTTAACTTGAAAAAACATGTTTTAAATCACAAAAAAACATGTTTTAAATAAGGAATAAAAATTGTATTTTATAAAGAACTTTTTTTATTAATAAATACAATATTGAAATAAATTTTGATTTTTTAATTGATCCATGCATACAAATTTTGAATACCAGCTGATTAAATGAATGTTGATTAAATAAATAAATACTTTGTGCAAATTTCGGTAGTTTGAAACGCATGTTTTAAACATTTAAATCCAACTGTTTTAAACATGTTTAAAACAAAATATTTGTTTTAAAACATGTTTAAAACGACATGTTTTATACATTTAAAACAAACTGTTTTAAACATGTTTAAAATAAAATGATTTAAGGCATAATTTTTGTTTTAAAACATGTTTGAAAACATGATGTAAAACAAATGTTTTAAAACATAACAACCCTGGTTAAAACTATGTCTTGGAATAAAAACTCATAAAAATGTACTAAAGTTTTTAAGGGTGAGTTACGTGAATTTGTGACATCTCATGTTAATTTAAAAAAGCATTTTTATGATATTGCGTTGTAGTATTACAAATCCACATGCAAATTATAAAATTTCAGATTATATTTTAGAGCCGAAAAATGCTCAACTAATAAAATTTTGAAATATTATCAGATACTACCTTACACTGTTTTCAGTTAAGTTCCAAAGTTTGATAGTGGGAAAGAAATGAGGTCATATCTTAATACAAAAAAATCTGATGTGGCCAGGAACATTACTTTATCATACAATATATAAAATTAATAGTTTAGCTGCATGAGATTCTATTTGATCGAGAACGATCGTGTCTGCATTAAAATAACACAAGTTAGTAAGGATTTGACAGATATTTTGACGATATTGACAGTAGGTATTGTCAAAAAAACAACAAACATGATCTCGATCCAATAGAATTTGCTCATTCAGCTAAACTATTAATTTTACCAAAAAATATCATAGACATAAATTACACAAAATTTCCTCTACTTTAAATTATTATTTAACTATTTTGACGCAATTACAGAAAAGGCAGCTCATTTGCTTATCATACTGCGTATGAAAAAGTATTAAATGTCTACAAACATAATATGTAGAAGGAGAAGTCAACTATAACATGAAATTGTATAGAAATTGAACAGTTATTTATAGTCTAATAGTATACCATTATTCTATGATATAAAATTAATAACAGTATTGAAATTAATAACAGTGTATTACATTCACTTGGTTGGTATACCATTTTCAGTAAATATTATGTTTGTAGACAATTACTTTTGTAAGGCAAGAACTCATTTCTATCCCACTTTCAAACTGTGGGAATCAAGAAAGCAGTGTAATCTATAAACTGATTATTTTAAAAAAGTTTAAAAAAGGAGCATTTTGAAATAATCAAACGTAATTTTTAATTAAGAAAAAGAAAATTAACCCACACCCAACATTTCTTAATAATAAATCTAATTAGACATATTTATTTGATGTTTTTTTTCTAAACTTATCTGAGGACGACATATATTGAAACGAAACGTTACCTTATTTTTTTACAATTTAGTTTCTAAGTATTAAATTTTGTTACTTTATGTACAGACTGTATACAACGGGCAGGTTGCCCACTGCTTGTCCGGTCAGTTTTTGGCGTGGGACCTAGTTTGGTCAATTTTCCGTGCTTCTGCCGCCGTCTTGTACCTATTTACCTACTTAATTTCCTGTTTCAACGCCGCTGCGGACGGCCAGTTTATGACAACAGTGCTTGAATCCAGTCCATCGCATCATCATCATTAGAGTAACAGTGATCGGTAATCTCAGCCGCCAGAGAACCGTGCTTTTTTTCCGTATAATACACTAGTGAGAAAGAATCCTTTGTTTCACGTTATAATGGTCAGTTTTCAAAGTAGAAGTAAAGTTTTGGGGTGTTTATTCGTTTGTTTTTGTATAGTTTCTGCGAATGATGAGGTGAGTATTTTTACAGTTTTCTCCTTTATGTAGTTTGTGTATTATTTTGTAAATCTCCATGACACATAAATGTACATAGAGAAAAAAGAAACAGTGTTGAATCAATTGATTCATTTCAAATATATTAGCCCTATATTGTCTAATGTTAAGAAAATGTAGTCTTAACATAATTTGCTTTTTTAAAGATACATACAAGTAATAATAATATTTCTTTAATATAAAACAACCTCAATATTTCCTCTAAGAAAACGATTGATTTGATTTAAGATAGTCGTTGTTTTGAAAATAGTGTGAAGGATGCCTATAGATGGAGCTTTAGTTTCTCGTCGTAAGAGGGGTCTCCTAGTGCCTTCTCTAGTTGAAAAATAACAATATTCTTCTTTGGATTCGTTAATTCCATTCCATGTAAAATATTATTACTTTCATAATAACATGTTCATATAGTAGGGGAATATGCCACAACGTGCCATACGATTTTTAAGAAGGAATTGAAAAGTTAAAACATATATGGAAAAATGTCAGTTCTGTCAAAATGTTACCGTAACGTTTTTCTTGCATGAAAATTTCATTCTTTGAAATTAAAAGCAGGTTATGATTAAAAAAAAACTTGTAAATTGCTCATCAACGAGAAACTTTGAAAAGAACAATATGTACCACATGCTTAGTAATGATTATTTAGTTTGATAATATAATATTAAATTGATAAATTGCGTTTTAAATCATTATGAACGACTTGGCAACACTGAAACATTGAGATGTGACAACGTGTGTTGATTTGATAAAAAGTAGTTTCAGTTATTTTTCTTGCATAAAAAATACACTGTGGGCCAAAAGAACTGTATAAATGTTCAATTACTCATATTTCCAAAGATTTTAAGTAAATTCAAGCAAAGATTTCCTTGCAAACCTAATTGCTTATGTTGTGAGGATTGAAAACATACCATATTCCCAATTCCACTTCTTTTTTTAGTAAAAACAAGAAAAAACGATGCAAAAAAATCATCCTGTATACAATGCTATAAAATCTCTACTGTCCCTTTTGACCAAAAGAAAACAAATGTCATTCCCTACTAATTATATTACACCTTTCATTTTACATTAAATTGAATGGATTGAAACGTTCTGTTATTGCGAATATGGTATGGTTTCAATCGCCACACTACAAACAATTCGTTTTTAAAAGAAATATTTAAATTGACAAAATATTATTGGAAATACGAGTGATTAAAAATGTGTACCGTTTTTTTTTGTCCACTGTGTATAATTGTAAAAAATTATCACATTTTGGCTCAAATCTCATAAAAGTTTAAAGTTTTTCTTTGGTAATTTCTGCACAAATTCCAAAAAGCAATACACTAAGTTAAACCAAAATAATGTACATGTTATTTTATAATAGGTAAATATGTAAGGTAAATAATTGAAGGCATGAGAGTGAAAAATGGATAAAAACATATGGTTTCCTATGGTCTTTAGCCACTTTTTATTCTGAGCCCTTCAATTATAGGAGATCTACCCTGAACGCCATTGATTCTAATCAATCACCCTGTATACTATCCTAATTACTCGATATTTTTCCATTTCTATCATTCTCTATAATAATATTTTTCCAAAGAAATAGTAACTTACAAACAACGTAAAGTCATGAACACTGTCCCCATTTTGGTTGGCTAAAAAGTTACAAAATAACACCAAAACATTCCCAACAATTTCAGGAAGTTCCAAAAGGAAAATTCTTCCTTGGGACTACTAGACCATGGAAACCAACTTCAGCCATAGTACACCATGAACCAGGGGTGCCACCTGGATGGACAAAATCATCACCAAGACCTAGTAGGTGGTTCATAGGAGACGAGGTAAAGCCAGAGGCCGGCGAGGTTATAGTAGAATCCCAAGTCATCAACATTACGACACCAAATAAACCTCCAAACATAACTGAAGACGAGCAATACCCACCAGGCGTTGAACCACCGGAAGCGTCATTAACAGACAAAGACAAGAATCTCGTCGATTGGGTATTTGGTTTGTTCAAACCGACACAAAAACCAGAAGAAATCGTCAATCCAATCATACCAACACTTCCAACGAAGTGCAAAGATTGCTGTATGTTGATTTTAAACTTCACTCAATCCTTCCATTAAATTTAGAGAAATAACATTATTAAAATTAGTTATTTTTGATATCTGTCGACGTATTTGACAGTTTATCACGTTGTCATCCGGTTAATACAAACAAACTACTTGTGTCAAACTATTTATTACTTACAACATTTTTAGCTTGTGGAATAAGCTACAAACACAACCGGATCGTAGGAGGCGTAGTAACTAAAGTAAACGCGTATCCATGGGTTGCATATTTGACATATAACAACAGATTCTACTGCGGAGCGTCTGTCATTAATGACAGATATCTTTTGACAGCTGCACATTGCATCACAGGGTATGTACTACACATCATAACCTAAAAAAAACAACCTCAAGTCTCCTTAGATTCACCAAAGAAAAATTGACAGCTATCCTGCTAGACCATGACAGGTCAACAACATCAGAAACCAAAATTATCACAAGAAAAATTCAAACTATCCTCAAGCATGGCAACTACAACGTTGGAGGTTCCTATAATAACGATATCGCGTTACTAAAGCTAGACCAAAGTTTGGATTTTGGTGATTTGCTCCACCCTGTATGTTTACCGGAGAAGGGGAAGACTTATACGGGGCAAACTGGGATTGTGACGGGATGGGGTGCGACTGAGTCCCATGGGCAAGTGTCAAATAAATTGAGGGAAGTTCAAGTTCCCATTATGTCTTTAGATGCTTGTAAGAAAACTGGGTACCAGGAAAGGATAACGGAAAATATGCTCTGCGCTGGTTACAACCAAGGAATGAAGGACTCTTGCCAGGTAAAACTGAAGAATTTAGCCTCATTGGAATGGTTCAATTGTTTTTATTTTTTAGGGTGACAGCGGAGGTCCTCTGCACGTTCTAGAAAGTCAAACATACAAAGTTGCAGGTTTGTAAATATAAGCTAAATGATTGACGAAGGAAACATTGCGTATACATCACTTTGTTACATGAATGCAACCTGCACTTTTTTGCTACATTTTCAATGTTTCTGTTATATTCACGAAATAATATGTGAGTTTTGTTTTCTTTTTACTACGTCTGCATGTTACAAATGTTGTTTCATTGAAAAATTTAACATTAAAATGCATAAATAGCATATTTTTTATTTGGAATTAAGAATAAAAACAGTTTTTCTTCTATTCTATTTATTGCTATAACTATCTACGTTATACATAATAATAAATATACATAAAATATTGAAACTAGTATGGCTTGGTTATAAATTATTGGTTCTAAAATCAGTAGTTTCTACACATTTTCTGACATTGCGTAGATGTTGCGGAAATGTTGTTTTCTTGTAACCGTAACTATTAATTAACCATTTACTACTAAACAATATAACAGTGTCAAGTGGGACACTAATTCTAACATTGAGGTTTCAAAGACGTTGCAAAAATGTTGTTTTCGTATAACTGTAACCTCTAAGTCAATATTTATTGTTTAATATTGTAACACTGATTAGAAGAAGACAAAATCTAGCAATGACATTGCGTAGATTATGCAGAAATGTTGTTTTCTTATAACAGTAGCTTCTAATTAATCATTTATTGTTCAATAATGTTACACTCATAGGAGTGATACCAGTTCTAGCAATGACATTGCGTAGATGTTGCAAAAATGTTGTTCTCTTGTAACGATAACTAATAATTAACCATTTACTGTTCAATAATGTAATACTGACAACTGGGAGACAAATTCTAACATAGAGGTTTCGGAGACGTTGCAGAATAGTAAATTCTAGTAATGACATTGCATAGATGTTGCAGAAATGTTATTTTCTTATAACCGTAACTAATAATTAATCATTTAATATTCAATAATATAACACTGACAAGTGGACCACAATATCTAACAGTACGTTCCTACGACGTTGCAAAAATGTTGTTTTCTTATAACTGTAACTTGTAAGTCATTATCTAGTGTTTAATAATGTAACACTGAATAGAAGAACACAAAATCTAGCAATGACATCGCGCAGATGTTGCAGAAATGTTGTTTTCTTATAACTGTGATTGTTAAGTAAACATTGAGGTTGCATAGATGTTGCTTTCATATAACAGTAGTTATTTAGATGTTGCGGAAATGTTGTTTGCTTGTAACTGTCGCAGAAGTGCAATAAAGTTATTGTGTTAGATTGAACAGTTGCTCAAATTTTTGTTATTTTGTTTTAGGTATTGTTTCGTGGGGCGAAGGATGCGCTTTGGCGAATTATCCTGGAGTATACACGCGTGTCAACAGGTACATATCCTGGATTATGAGTAACACCAGAGACGCATGCTACTGTGATTAAAAAAACGCAAAGCAATCGATTTTTAGGTTATGTCGACTATTTCTAATTTATTTATTATTTTTATCGTGTGGAAACTATTTATTATTGACTTTAGCGACTTTTCATCCTTACTATATCAATAATAAACACAAGTATCCAAACACAAGTATCCAAAAAAGTTTATTATTTCTTTTCTTCGTTTTCTAGGTCATATAGCCAAAAAGTCTCCATTTCCCCTTTCCCCTAAATAAAAAAATCAGTAATTTTATCACTAAACAAAAATCTAAAGACTCCTACCTTAACTGTAACCATTCCGCGACGTTCGACTTTGTAGCGACTTTTTGGCAGCAAGTCTTTTGTGATCGTTGATATGTTAACCTTTCCAGGCTGAAATTGCGAGTTTTTCTTAGTAATCTAGGGATATTTAATTAATTTAACATCATTACCAAACTAGTAGATTGCATTCTTGAAGCGGTATTGACTGTATCGCCAAAGAAGCAATATCTAGGGACTTTTATGCCTACGACACCTGCAACAGCTGATCCTGAATGCACACCTACGGATGACAGTTGGTAAATAGTTGGTACCACCGATTAACTTGTTTAAATCAAATGTCAAACTAATTCTAACCTATTCTCACTCCTACATTGGAACCTGACGACTGTGTTAGCTCGCTAACTTTAGTCAGCATGCACAAAGCGACGTCTGCGACGTTTTGGGCATGCTTATCTGTCAATTCCGGGGCACCACTGACAGCCATGTAAATCTGGCCAACTGTTTCCACCTAAACAAGCAAAAAATTATTGTTATGATTGTCACCAACTATGTATAACTGAATTAGAAGATACCAGAACAATTTGCAAGATGCTCTATTGCAATACCAACCTTATAAACGTCAAATTTATCCATTAATGCGTCAAAGCATGAGAATACTTCGTTCATATAAGATACTACATCCATGGCATCTTGAACTGTTGTTGAATTGAAACCAACGAGTTCGCTGAACATGATTGTTACATTACTGAATGACTGAAATAAAACATTAGCTGAAATTAACTAAATTTAAGTAATTATTTTTTATTATTAATTATTTTTTTATCTGTACTTTATTCAGATTTTTAGATTGGACTAAAAAGCTTTTAGGTACAGAAATTCTAACCTCGCATGTACTTAGAGGGGATTCGCCCTTCCTCAAGCGATCGGCAACTGTTTTCGGTATCATCGAGTATAGGAGATCGTCACCTTTACGTTTCCAAGAATCTAAGAGCTCGTAGCTAGTTGACAGTTCATCAGCTTTAGATTCGGCCGCGTCAAACATCATTTCTAACCTGAAATATGTATTTTTTTAGAATAACAAAATTGGCATTCATGTGGCTCAATTTGGACAAATGAATAACACGACAGGTAAAAAGATTGCTAGAGAAAACCAGTAATTACTTTGAATTATGTTGCCAACCTGCCAAAACCATTTCTTTGCTTAAGCCATGGTTGTTCAAGTCGTTCAAATACAAGCCTTGTTCAGGCAGTTCATCCAAATCGTTGATGCTAGAAAATTTTCAAAATTATCATTACATTTTCAAGAATCAAAAAAATTCATTACATAGGGCTGCAAAGAAAGACAATAGCATCAATGTCTTCGATGTACTTCATCTGCCCTTTAAGCAGAATATTCCTCATACCAGGCTCGGGACTTGGAGCGTTCTTTGCAGCTACTTTCTTCTCTTCAAATTCGTCGAAACCGTCTTTTGTCTGCATCTCTTCCACCTCTGCAGTTTCCGGATTTCTAATGAACTCCATCTCATACATCACCTTCCTCAAGTACATGGTCTAAAAACAGGAATAAAGGAGCTTTTTGACCAGCCTGTATGGCGATGGTGGTTATTACATTCTTCCAGGTGAATGTAACGCCTTTTGGTCTTCTCAGTCTGAAGTATTTTGGTACAGAAAGACCCAAGATGTGTTGCTTCCCTTTCCAGACTTCTGATATCTTCTCACCAGCAGCCATGACCTTCATTTCTTTGTTTATTAGGATACCGAATGGGAAAAGTTCCAGTAGGACATATGCTGGGAATGGAGATAGTTGTCTCTTTTCTAAGTGACCCTCTTTCCGGATTTTGTCCAAAATCTAAATTTGTTATGCCAAAACCACATATGGGAAGAATGGTGAAAAAGATACTTACGTATTCGCTATTGTCAAAATCCAGTCTATACTTAACCACCAACATATTCCTCACACCACTAGCAGAGCTTGTCTTCTCCACAACTCTAACATGCAGTTTCAACCGAAAAAAGTCTTTTGCGATTTGCTGGAGCAACCCTACAAAAACACAACACGTAACCTATAAAAACCCCCATTAGAATTACAGATTTCTGTAATTCAAAACTACAGATCCCTGTAACCTTCCAAGTGACAATTAAGGAAATTACCCATGACGTATTGCGTAAAGCCATGTCTTCCACTCCTATAAACCAAAATACAACCGTCGTTATCGATGTCAGTGACATACATCGAGGGACTCTTCATTTTCGGATACGTGAAGCAAAATTGTGAGTGGATGTTATCAACGCTCTGCAGGAAGTCGGTAAAGTAGCGTCCTGTAGATCTTATGGTTATGTCGTACCTAAAATAAACTGTTTTATGCAGGTTTTTTGGTAACTTTGGTAAAGGGGTACCCTAAATTGGTGAAGTAGCGGACGAAACATCTTCCGAAGAAGTTCATGAAGCTGTCGTAAGAGGCGCTGGTGACCTTTGCGCAAGCAGCTGCTAAATTGCTCATAACAGAATCCGAATAAACTTGATGTGTGTTGAAAACAGAATGTTTTAGCCCGGCCTGTTCGACGACTTTAAACCAAATAACGTCCCCATATTCGAGCTTAAATAATAAAATTTGTATTTTTTTGGATTTAGATTGTTTTAGAGTTACCTGGACGAAATGTTGTATACTTTCCAGCAGCATACCATACATTTTGGATGATTTTTGAGGAAAATTCGACTGTCGTGATCAAGTTTGCGATTAAAAGTGGACTAAAACGAACACAACGTGGTAAATTCGATTAAAGAAAATTGTCTAGGTATCAATTATAATTCAATTTCTTGATATTGATGAGTCTTTCTCATGAAACATTGTGTACCTAGAGCTGACAATCGATGTCGTCTTTAATCGAAACTTTGCATGTTACGTGAAAAATGAGATATTGAATAGATAGGGATGTACATTTATCATGAAAATTATTACTTTCCAATTGACTACATTTTAGATGAAAAGAAGTATAATTCCGTTCCGTCTGAGTACACTAATATGTAAGACCTGTTTTTTATAATTAAAACAACAGAGGATCGATGACCCCCTGACGACATAACGACACAAGTATCTGCCTGTGTGAAAACAATAATGTGGGTTTTAACAATTTTTCTGTTGTCTGCAGTTTCGGTAAGCGACCAAAAACTATTTATTTCGAAGATACACTAATAATATCTTTACGTTTGGGTATACAGCTTTCGACAACAACATCATTCCTTGATTTCATTTTTCCGCTATGTTTCTGCAGTAAGTTTTCGTTATACTATACAGTATGTCCCCATATCTAGATACAGAGAGAAAGAAAATGGGGACAAATTTAAGTTAACAAATTGAATTTTATTTTTTAGATTGTGGCATTTCTGTTCGACATCAAAGAATTCTAGGTGGAGAAACAACAGAGTTGAACGAATTTCCATGGCTGGCATATTTAAACATTCGAAACAAACTTCAAACAACAGGAATTTTGATTAATGACAGATATGTGCTAACATTGGCCAGTTTATTAATTGGGTAATTCATTTATTTCATCTCTTTTCCAAATAATCGAATTTCTGCGATATTCGAAACGTCAAATTTTCCTTTCAAACATGGCGATTTCTTTCCGATCTGAAGTTAGCTATAAAATAGCTATAAATAACAGTCATTTCTAATACAACTATTATTTTTAGAATCACCCCGTATGATGTTAAAGTAACACTTGGTTTGCCAGATAGGTGCAGTAATGATGCGCATTCTATAAACCAAAGTGTAAACGCCATTTTGATTCACAATGGTTACAGCACGACAACAAAAATACATGACATCGCCCTACTGAGGTTGAACGCAAAAGTCAATTTTGACAGGTTTATCACCCCTATTTGTTTAGGGGAAATAGGTAGTAACATTATTTTACCAAAATGTTTTAAAAATCTACTGTTTTTTTTTTAGGAAAATCGTACATTGGTCAAGTCGGACACATCCTTGGATATTCGACCAATAAAAACTCCGAAAATTTAAGCTTCTGTAGACCTTTGAAATTAGGGTTACCTGTTTTATCGACCAACCAATGCTTTGTAACTTCCCCAAATAAACAATATTTTACCTCAGATAAAAATTGTGTCGGAGTTATCGGAGCTGTCAACGGAATTTGTAAAGTAATTAACCAATAATCTGTAAAACAAACAAAATATTTTAATAATTAATATTTTTAGAATGACGCAGGTGGTCCTGTGATGTACAAAAACATCGATGAGCAATACGAATTGATAGGTATGTGGAAAAGTTAGGTTATGTTTTTGTCGGTAAAGCAATGGTTTATTTTAGGGATTTTATCTGACGAAAATGTATGCGGTGGTCCACCCAGCACGGCAATGTATACGAAAATCTCCAATCATATTAACTGGATAAAAGAACACACCAAAGATGCATGTTATTGTGCTAAATAATCTGCTGTATTCGAAAATTTGGAATTTAGTTATGCTACCAGTCCTTAGATGGCGCTAAAATAATAATAATTCGATATAGACTAAATAATATTGAAATAGCAATGAAAATGTTAGGTTAGTTACTATGTATTGTATTTAGAATACTTCCTCATATTGTTTTGTTATATTTTTCGGAAATTCATACTCTGTAGTAATAAAACACCATAACCTCCAAATAAAACACGTAAATCAACTTTTATAAGAATACTTTTTATTCCATCTTTAAAATACAAAGAAGTTATACCCTAGTTATTTATATACAAACATCGAACGTAAACTTAAACAGGGACGATCGAAAAGAGGACAGAAACAAAATTCGACGGCTCAGCGAGATACCTAACCAAAAAACTTAATCACAGTAACTTAAGGAAATTATCGTCAACGGTTTTTCAAGCTCTTTCACGGACCGTCTCTTCTCGAAACAAAACAACCGAAAATACGTTCTCAAGAGAACGCATTGCGACGAAAAAACGAAACATAACAACAAGAACTAAGTATCTTAACGCTTTAATTAATAAATAACGTTTGTGGGATTCTTCTGTACCCCCGATGTCACCGCTTCTTCCAAATTACTGTCCAATTTATGATAATTAGCAGAATTTGGTCGGCCGGCCCTTCTGGAACCCCTTCGACCTCGTCGACCTTCAATAACTAACGCCAAAACCTAAAAACAGAAAAATTACAATTCAAAAAATGTGGCCAGGCACATGACTTTATCATACTATATATAACATTAATAGTAGTATGTACTAGTAGTATTGTATTGGATTGATAAATTATAAATTATGATGATTAAAAATTAATGATTTTTCTAACCTTCTGTTTGTTGTGGTAACCAATATAACCTATTATAAAAACTGCGCAGACCATCATGAAGTACATGAAGAAGAATGAATCTTCCTCTTCGATTTGCGATGAGTTGTTCATTTCAGACAGGCTGGCGTGTTCCTCGTAGGTCTCCTTTGGTTTTCCATTTGGTAAAATTTTAGTCTTTTCTTCAGGTGCTAGGTCTAAGAAAAAATTAAGTTATTAGACGAAACTGTTGTAACAATAGTAGAAATTGTGTGCAAAATGCACACAATCACACAAGCAAAATGAATGAAAGGGATTTACCTTCGTCTTTGAGTAAGTTGATATCTGGAACGAAAAAAATGTGTATAAGAAATTGTTGCAGTTTATTTTTATTTTTATAGAAATACGATTGAGGGATTTTATATATCACGGAATATTTTTTTGTTCTTTAATTGATTTTTAATCCATTTGGGAGGTCAGTGAATTAGTCTATTTTAGTGCTTAATTGCTTTTTCATGTCATTAGATTTTTGATTAGATAAAATTATTTTTACTTAAGTAGGTAATTGATTTTTGGTTTTGATTGTTATTTTAAATTAATTTCAATTACTTTCTTCTCAGTATTAAGGAATACCTAAGAAATATCAACAGATATTAGTAAATTAATTGTAATTTCTCATCACTTCAATTAAATCTATGTTTTATGTGTTCTATGTTTTCTCTGTATCTTTATGACCAAAATCTAATTCATTAATTTTTTAAGACAACCTTTCAATAAAAAAAAATTACTTAAAATTTCTCACCATCAGTATTGTCTATATCCTCTTCACTAGCAGGCGGAATGCCCTCCTGTTCAAATTCCGGATTGACAACATCCGGGGTTTTCGCAACGGCAGCCGGACTAGCATCATCCGCAGGTTTCTCCTCGACAGGTTTCTTCTCCGGGGTCTCCAAGACCTCAGCTTTGTCCGTTACCTTCAGATCTCTCTCCGGGGCCTCAGATTCTGCCGCCGGCGCTATCTTCGGCAATTCAACCACCTGGATCGTCTTCGGAACTTTAACCGATGGGGCCCCTTTCGGGGGCTCGACCACCGGAGCCCCAGCCACTGGAGCCCCATTAGGGGGCCCCCTCACCGGGGCACTATTTGGGAACCCTACAACCGGGGCCCCAGTAGGGGGCCCTGCCACCGGAGCCCCCTTGGCGGGCCCTACCTCATGGACCTCCACCTTAGCTTGAACAGGCGGTTGACTTGTTTCTTTTTGCGTTATCTGTTCTGGAGTGTCCTTGACGAATTTTTCAGCCAATTTCGATGTCTTCAGTTCAGTGGTTATCGATATATTTTTGGTTATGTTTGCTTGTTTTTGGTCAATTTTAGCAGGCATGGGGAGATGAGATACCTGAACGGATACGCTTCTTATTAACGATGATACGATGCATATTGGTATGGGATCGTTCTCAATGCCAGTACAAATTTCTTCGCAGAATGAATCTTTTTGAAGTTTCTTAACAATTCCGGCGATTGTTTTATTTGAATCTTTGGTAATTGCTTTTGTTGTGATCAAATTCTCGCAAACAGTCTTGATATTTGGCCTCGTAAAGCTAGCTTTAAGTGTACTTTCGTTTAGCAACATATTAATATCATTTCCGCCAGAATAATAACATAACTCCATAAAATTGTTATAATACAACAAGCAGAGTTGATCGTCGCTTGAATGAACCTTTGTGGAATATTTGCATTGCTCTAAAAATTGAAATTCTTCCGGCTTTAGCAAAATTCCTCTTAAATAAGGGCACTTGTACGGTTCTTCTTTCGAGTTTTGTATTTGCTCGAAAATACTCGGTGTTCTACCTACAGAAGCACTATAAACTGCGGATATGACTATTAAAAATATTGCTGCGGTTAACCGATTCATTTCTGGTGATTAATATGTTAAAAAAGCCTTGAAAAACAGAAAAAAACATGGGGTCAGGTATGTGTACTATAAAGTGTAAATAAGCCGACAACTCACCTGTTTGAAACACCAAAACAAGTAAAATTGGATTATAAGACGTTAAAGTTGGAATTTATGTATCAATCATTGCACAATTCCTTGAAATGTTGGGTTTATAAGAAATTTAATGTCGGTGTAGTACGCTGATACCTGAGTTTTCTGCCAGATGTCAAATCGTACGTCAGTTTGAGAAATTCGATTGCCAACCGTGAGAAATTACAACGGAAAAAACTTAAATGCTTTAATAAGAGACAATTTGCAATTACATTTTATTAACTTAATTGTATTTGGTTTAATAAAATTAAAATTCGATATTATATCTGTCTAATTGTGAAATTTATAGGTTTCCATTTCCATCGCCAACCTGAAGAAAATAATAAACAGGAATTAAAATACCCAAGCTCAAAGTCATTTATCAATTTTCAATTGCAATTTTGTACAGAAATTCGGTATTTTATCAGTTGTCCGTAAATTAATTAATTTTACAAATTAATAATTAAACATTTAGGAACAGTTATACCAACTGAACACGACTGAGTCATAAACATAAACATTACTCATACACCTGTCACCCAAACAATAACACAACCTTACTTATTTTAAAATTTTTAGTTATTGATCCAAAACAACTTACAATTTACCTCCCACAACTTCAAAATCACCTCAAAATGCATTCCAGAATAAGCATTCCAACTCTAATCTTACTTTTAGGCTCATTTTCATACGGTAAGTTCACTAAAACACCAACAGGGTGTGGTTATGTTCACAAATACAACGTTTTACTTAATTTCTCTTGCAGTTTCTTCCCTTTGGTGCTACGAATGCGTTAGTACAGAGTCAGGTTGTGGTAGAGAATTCAACTGGTGGTGGCATTGGACAACAATATGCCCCGAAGATGATGACGTTTGCGTTAAAATCGAAGAATATAAAGATAGTATGTTTCCGGAGTTATTTTATAGCTTAACGTATTCTGTGACGTTATAATTTTGCTTTTAGGTGACGAGGTGATTACCAGAGGTTGTCTTAGCACTATAAGGGGGTATAGGACGGATATTCCAGCCGATCACTACGAGGGCTGCAGGCCTGCGGCAAAAGACGTTAGATTGGGGCATTATGTCAACAACTCCGTAAAAGAATTAGATGTCCACAGGTAATTTTGCAAGAGAAGAATAAAAAAAATTGAGGTTATGTTTTTTTTTGTTTCTAGGAATTATTACGATACGGCGCAGTATTGTTTCTGTTTTTTGGATCACAGGTGTAACGGTAGTGGTTATATTCAGTCTTCTGTGTTTTTAGTCTTCGTAAGTGTAATGAGTCTGCTGTACAAAGTTGTGTTTTAGGTTAGGTTTTAGTATAAGATCTAAATGAGTTGTTCCGTCCCAAAAAAATCTACGTATTAATATTTTTTTATGTCGATTATATTATATTTTAGGTTAAGTATGAATCTCGATATTTACGTCTAATTTATGTACAACTTCCATACAAAAAACATCCACATAATTTTTGTATTTTAATTTTTTATATGGATTTTTAACTTGAATCTTTTAGGTTGAGTATGAATCTCAATATCTATGACTAATATATGTACAAAGCTATTTTATATCTGTGAATAGTGCCTTTTATAATAAATAAATTTTATATTTAATAGAGAATAGTTTTTTGTTTGATTATAATCGATTTTTTATCATCAAAATTCATAGAAAACTAACCATATTTCTATGATACCGGTTTTAGAACGTAGCCAAGTTTGACACATTTCAAATTTGAAGCTTAACTGTCAAACGAATAGAAATTAACCGAAATGTTACAATTTTCAGCAAAACTCCTACAATTTCTGTGGGTTAACATGATCCTATGTTCTCTGGACACAGATAATTATTTAAAACGCAAACTAATCACTAGAAACGAGACCATAAATTGGCTAAAAAACCTGGAATACCGCAATAGTACGTCGCCATATTGCGATTTGTGTTGCATACATTTATCACACCAAATCGTCGGAAAAAATTGTGGAATGCATACGATGTGTATTTATCCTGTATGTCGATTATTTGTATCAAGTTAAAATATATTTCTGGTATCTTTTTAGAATAATACTATAGGAGCTTCTTGTAGAGGGTACATCAACGTCCAATTGACGTCAGAAGAACGTTTAGCATTGCTTGACGTACACAACAGTTTGAGGAACAAAGTAGCAATGGGTTTTGAAACCGCTGGAAACCCAGGACCTCAACCTTCAGCTTCGAATATGCGAGTTCTAAAATGGAGTAATGAATTGAGTGAAATCGCTCAAAGATGGGTGTCACAATGCATTTTTAGCCACGATGTATGCCGAGATACAAGTAAATTGTGTTTATTATTATTATTATAAAAGTATAACGGGGTTTAGAACAGACGTACGTCTGGGTTGATATGTGAACGTAGCCCATAGCTGTCAAATTGACATAACCCAAACCCAACTTTTCGAGAAAGTATGGAAGAAGTATTTTATGAGATTTTATATTTTGTAGGAATGTTTCCAGTTGGGCAAAACTTAGCCAAGGGAAACTTAGCTGTAGACAATGAATTATCATTGATAATCAAATGGTACGAAGAGGTTAACAATTTTGACAGCACAGAAGTAGATAAGTTTAAATTGTAACGTAGGATTTTTTAATTTTTAGTATCTAATTATTAGTTTATTCAATTTCTAGCCCTGCTGAAGGAATACACGCTGCCGGAAGGTACACCCAAATAATTTGGGCGGATACCTCTTTTATAGGTTATCTTTTTACGACGTTCTTTTACAAATTAATGATTTTTTATTTAAACTTAGGTTGTGCTAGAGCTATTTTTCAGCAAAGTGATAAGGAGAAATTATTTTATGTCGAGCATTTGGTCTGTAATTATGGCCCTACTGGAAATATACCGGATCAGTCGATTTATAGAGTTGGTAGACCTTGTTCGAATTGTCCGGAAGGCATGGCCTGCTCACTTTATTATGATGGCTTATGTGACGGTACAATAATTTACTTTACTTTGTATTTATAGCCATAAATTTGTTTTTTTTTTGTAGTTGGTAGTGATGTAAATGTTCTAGGTGCACTGGAAGAATCTAAAACAAATAACTTGCAACCGTTTTTGTTGTTATACTTATTGATTCCATGTATACTTTAACTAAATATACTTTATTTATGAAACGAGTTTTCTTTTTGACAAAAACAAAATAAAACTGCAAAAATAAAATGTAAAATATTTATTTCATCTCTCTTAAAATCTTATTCTAATAACAATAAGGCTACAAATGTATGAATAGATCAAAAATTTGTTACGCAGTTTGAGCATCTCTCACAAACGTACAAAAAAAATTCCAATACTCTCGCAAACACACAAAACGCACGTTTCAAAATTATCCGACAGTAGATTCTATCGCCACTAAATTTATATTTACAGCGTATCAACTTCGTAAAAAATAATTAACCTACAAAATCTCCTTGATGACAAAAGCCAAACAAAAAAAAATTATAAATTCAACAACCGCTAAATGATAATAAATATGCATATATTAGGGATATTTGTGTATAGTATTTTCAATAGATTACGCAACGTTAGTGCCATAGTCAAAAAATAAAAATGCATGAAACTAAAAAAAAAAACCAAAACACAAAACCGAAAAGATGTAGAAAAAACACTAACCCTACAAGGCATTTACAGTACTGCATATATAATATTTATATATCCTTATATACAAAAAGGTACGTTGCGTACTTTAGACAATATCATAAAAAAGAATTAGCGATAACAAAAAAAAAAAGAAACTGACGAAGAAAAATTACTAGAGGAGAAAAGGACAAACAATATTTTTTAACTTAACTTTTGGTACCACTGCGAATATGTTATATGTGTATAAAAAAGTTGAAGAACACGACATTACACGCACGTTACGAAGTACACGCATCAACACATGTTCGGGTCATCGGGAGGCGCCGCGTCGCCGTTGAATCTCTCTTGCGAGTGCGGGACAAACGGGTTCAAAGTCCTCGTATCCGTCGGTTGGCCGCCCAGCTCGTGCAACTCGTGAAGCTGCTGCGTAACGGCCATCGTACCCTCCTCGACAACAGACACAATAGCCCACATCGGATCTAAAACGAGAGATTCAATAAAAAACAGGAAAACACTTAAAATTTTTTACAATTTGTTAAGTTAAAAAATATTTTTTTTAACGTGAAGGTTCTGGGAGTGCAAACACAATTTTATAATTAGTTTATTTCAGTCGGTTTCAGTGGCTATCTTTGAATCAGAAAACCAAACATTTTTGACGTTGGTATGTGTTTGCGTTAACCTAAATAACTATGGTTGGGTTTGTGATAGAAAGTTGAAATAAAAACCTTTCTATTTAGCACAATCCGAGGTATCTATTAAATATATAATATATAAAGTTCTCACTTATCTTCAATTTAAAAAAATATTGTAAAGTTTACATATACATAATGTCTCTTAGGAATTTTTTGTTATGAACTTCATTCAGGTTACAATAATTATAATAGAATAATAGTAAAGTTCACAAGATAATCGCCACATTTAGAATTAGTTGCTATGTAAGTGCTTGCAAAGGTTTCGCACAAGAAAAACAGTCGTATTTTGTGTTATGACGTATTTGATAATAAGCTAAGTTAATTTAATAAAGTAAAATTAACCTCTTAATGTATTAATTTATGTTGTGACAGTTTTCTTAATTTTTTTATACAGCGTATTGCAGCTAGGCCATCGATATTGTAGTTTCCAGCTCTTCATTAAGATAGATTAAGTTATTTTGGTTTTAATTCATAAAAAACTTTTATAACAGAAAATATTAAAATTTGAGTTATAACTAAAAACATTTTGGTTTTCCTTGACTTATTTGATAATTTGGCTGTGAAGTTCAACAAAAATTTACAAGAAAACTGTCAACTGAAATAGGGGTTTGATATTAGGGATAGTTTATTGAACTTCATTAAAATATTTTTTTACAAGATGTTCCATTTTTTCCCCTGGAAAACTTTTTGACAGATATTAAATATCACACTAAGCAAAAAGTTTCCTAAGAACTTATAATGTTTTCTTTATTCCTTAAAAAGTTACAACTGTCTTAAAATAATAGCAAAATTATATTTTATTTGCCTCTAACTTCTTTAGAAATTGAAAAACCCGATAAGTCAATGTGAAACTTTTTACTCAGAATGACATTTACTTGTAGATACCCAGATGAATAAAAATTTTCATCTGTATTTTGTATCTTAATTTTTTAAATATATTTTTAACATTTTGAATTCTTCACTTAAATTTATTTGCTTTTGTTGTTGTTGTGGATATTGTTTGTGTTTTTTCTTCATTTTCAGATTGTTTGATAGGTATTTGATTGTTTATTTCTTAATTTTGTTAATGAAAATAAACTCAAAGTTATAGTTTGCGATATATAAAGTCCTTTCTACGTACTTTTTTACTTGAAAATAACTGATTCACCCGCTGATTAAAAAGTTTCTTTTTAAAGCCTTTCTTCCATCATCGTGTTCCTTTTTAACATAGAAAAGTAGCGCTCAGCCTGACACATTGACATAAGTATTGCCACTAAGATTTTTAAAAGGTTTATAGTTTCTTAAAAGGTGTTAGCCAATCGCAGAGAAGAACTATCGTTTTATTTCTACAAAAACTTTTACCTGTTTTGTGTCTACTTCCCTATGAAATTGGAACAGATCCAGCAGAAACAATTCTTCTCGTTCGTAAAGCACTTGCAGTTCAGTTTTCAATCTATTTTTTTTCCAATGATTTCACTCATATACACAGAACGCCAAGGCGCACATTTTAAAATTATTAGCGTGTCTATAGGATGTTCCGTAAGGTAGTCCCAACCCACGATTTTTTTAAATGGAACAACCTATATTTCGGCAAAATTTTACGACAATGAAAAATAACATTACCTACCCTAACCTTTATACTTTTGATTTAATGGCATTTTTATAAAAAAAACAACAGTCTAAGAAAAATTGTATATCTCAATACTGTTTTTAATTTTATTGCGCACGTATAGAGAACGCGCTGAGACACCTGTATAGTACCAAAAGGTAAGAAAATTGTGGTAGATATTTAATAATTGTGTATTTAGAAAATATACTTTTAAGTCATAGAGACTAAGCTTTCTAATAATTTGTATTATGAATTATTGTATTGTGAATTATTACAGTCTTTTTTGTGTTTACTAAACATTTTCAAATAAATTTGTTTTTATGTCAGTTATTAGATCTCAAATATCGTGGAAATTAAAAAATTTCAAAACACTATGCATTACATATTTCGCAGATAGCAAAGCATTTTTTATTTCAAATCCACCAAACGTCTTTCGTAACAAAACAATTACGACACCGTATGACAAATTTTTGTTTAATTAAAAACGTACCTCCGAAGTATGCTCCCGATGACGTACATAACTTCCACTTGCTCTGGTAGACGCCAGGCTGCGACGGACTTCTCATTTCGACAGAAAATTTTGCGCTCTCACCAGGTTGCAAACACGACACTAATTTCCGAGAGGCCCCCAGCGGGTCCCCGTCCGCCAGCTGTATGTAGCACCCGGAGGGCCACTGTTCCGCCCCGCTATTCACAACGTTCCACGTCTTCTGAAAACTAACCACAAAAACAAAATTAAACAAAACTCATCTTTAGACTTACGTTAATCAACAAAACAGTAATTTTAATAACTTACAATGTATTAGGCTCGACGCTTTCAGATTCACTAGCTTTCGGATCAGAAATCAAGGACATCGACGGTAATTTCTGCGAGTTTTCAACATCTAAAAACGAGCAAATCGCGGCTTGTAAATTCCTGAAATAAAACCAAAATTTAGCTACGTTATCACTAGATTATCCTTCACTACTAACCAGTTATTCATATCCAAGAAAAACGCGGCCGTATTGTAGTTCAATTGGCTCCCTAAGACCTTCTGCAACTGTTGAACGAGCTCATCTTTGTCCGTCGTGCCCATACAGCTGAATTGGTGCAACAAAGACTGTTCTATATCGAGGCCTCCGCCTGACCCGTCTCCTGGACCGTTATCCACGTCCATAGTCCCACAATCTGCGCCCCAAAACCCACAAATTAATACAACAATAACAATACAAAAGCACAACCAGTCGCACCTAACCTAAAAATTACAAACAAAAACCTCTTTATCTCGCGCTCGGGTTATTGTCGCTTTGTGGCGGAGCGAAAATAAAATAAAAAACCGCCTTGGGTGATGTTACGAGGCCCCCCCGTCGCAGATAATCCTTTGTCGTTCGCAGAAATACCAGAAAAATAACCCTCTGACAAATGACATGACAAGTCAAAGAAGCGTCTGTCACAAACGGTAACAATTTCGCACGAAGAAGTGTTGAGTGTATTTTTTGGGGTGGTTTAGTTTGATTTTATTTTGGGATTTTGGTTTTTGTAGTGGTTTATCGCGAATGGGTTGTTGCTAATAATAAATGTATTGGTATGAGGAAATTTTGAGTTTGTGTGTGGTGTAAGACGGTCTTTTCCGTAACATGGCCCCAGATTTGAATTAAAAATAATATCTTCTAAATTAGGGTGTTACTCAATATTTGTGTAGGAATAGATTAAGATTTGTTGGTAATTAGAAATATAAAGATTAAAATTAACGAGGTAATTATGGTTTATGTTATAGAATGTAGAACTAAACGAGAAACGTTCAGATAATGGGGTTTTGAACTTATTCAAATTTTGCTTCTTATTTAGGGTTTTTTGATACTCAAAGGTTAAAAAATGTGGAAATGCCTCACAAAACGATAATTGAAAAGAGAATACTTAATTTGCATAGTAATGGCTGAAGAATATAGGGTGGCTTTAAATTTTGTTCTTTTAAACTTTTGATGGCGCTTGCGTCGCGTGATCGCGGGGGTGGAGCCTAAGCGCGCGGTAAATAATAAATTTCATCCCCCGCATTCGCGTTAGTCCACCAAAAACTTCCACATCGTCAAGTTCAGTTCCAAAACTCTAACCATCGAGAAAATCATCGACTTATGAAAGGTGAGTCTCTTTTCTATCACAGCACCAAATCGAAGTTAAAAAAAAAAATAAAAACGGAGTAGGCTCGTCTTTAAATCTGTCACTTTCGCTCGCTTCGCAAATCCGACCGTCACCATCAGTTCGCTGACCGAAAACAACAGCCCAGATGAGCAATAATAGCGGTAACAATAACAGTTACATCGTACGAGACCACAACACGTTCCTCAGGCCGAGGACGATAATAAATAATGGCCAGAGTGTCAATGGGAGCAACCATTTGGCGCACTTCTTCAACGCTGGAGCTACCGCCACGATGGTGGTAAGGGCACCAGTCAATGGGACCAAGAGGTCCCATTGCAGGTCGCGTGGTAATAGCAGCTTGCCTCAAATCGCCATCAAGCGCAAAGATAACGATTCCCTAACCAGTGCAAACACGGAGGTAAAAAAAGATGACAAGACGGATGAAGCATAGCGGAGGAAGAAGTTGTTTTTGATGATGTGTGTTTGGTAATGCTTCCAGGTGGTGTTGTTGAACGGAAACTGGGATACCTCGAACGAAATTCCGAACATCATCGCTGAAATGCATAATGTTAATGTGGAGGAGCTGCAATCGCTCCAGAGTACCTGTTCGAGCAGCAAGCAGGTCAAATTGGAGTCGGTGAATGACTGTCCGGCCGCAAGTCCCATGGGTTCCGATAGTGGCATAGAAGGAGATTGCTCCGAGGGGAACCTCTCCTGGCTTCTGAACTACAAGATCCACGAACTCCCTCCAGTTCCTGGTACATCTCTCTCTTAACGCACTTAACACTTGCGAATTTTGCACGACGAAACCAACGCGCAACACCGTCACATCGTAGCTTTTACCGCACGGGCGAAGATGCGGGCGCGCGAAAAAAACTAAACCGCACACACCGCACTTTTGTTTATTTATTTAGAAATAATATTGTTGACAGTTTCACCTGTTTTGTCAATAATCGCCTGGTAATTTGACGTTTAACTTTTTTTCGTGGAGACGCACAGCTTGCTACACACCATGCTCTAAGAGATCCACCCTTTAGATCGCGTTTGAAGCACCAGAAGTGATGCCTATCAACGGCTATGGTTATCCTCAAATTTGGAGAGGGACGTTTCGAAAAAGTAACCTCAAAAGTTGCGTTTTTAGCAGTTGTAAAGTCGGTTTCTTTTTCTCTTATTGGAGATGTTCTTCCATCACTATAGTTTTGATATCTTTTGGCTAAAATCTTCTGGATATTGAAAATATTTTATTTCTTCCTCGTCTAAAAATGGTTTTTGCTTTAGTATTTTCTAGAATTTGTGCATTCGCTTTTTATTCCATGTTCCGACTATAAAAACACTGTTTTCCCCCCTCAAAATTAAAGATTGCCCGACAAATGATAACAGCCAGGTCTTCAGCAACAGTTTTCCATGCCAGACGAACGTCAATCACATAAGCAACCAGAACCAGCAGCCATTCCAGACGGAGAGTCCTAAGCAGTTCTATTTCCAGCAGCAAATTCAAAACGTGAGTTTAAAAAATGACTGCGCCATGTTTATTGCGATTTTTCTTCGGTTCCTTTTTCTTTTCGTGTACGAAAATATAGGTGGCGACGCCGAGGCCTGAGAAACAAAACAACATCTCGACGAACAGGATCGAGGAATGCAACAAACAGCACAACAATTCTTATAGATATACTGGTCCGAAGAAACCACCTTTTACCTATACGGAGTTGATAGAGCACGCCTTGAACGAGAAAGGGGAGTTGACAGTTTCTGGGATCTATCAGTGGATATCGTGAGTTTTTTATTTGTTTATTATAGTTATTATTATGAAGAACCACTAAAAATAATAACTGGTACCACATTTTACACATTCTAGACCAGCGTGTCCCAAATGAGTAACCCTATTTTGCTGTATCAAATAACCAACTTCATGTCTGCCAAGAAACGCAGTTCAATGGTTGAAAATTACTTCAACTGTAAAATTACAGTACTTTTCCTGTGAAATTTAAAAACATGTAAAATTACAGCGATAAAGCTGTAATTTCACAGGAATATGTGAAATCTGTAAAAACAATATAGCAATATAGCAGGTATCAAATAACCAGTGATGTTACAGTTATTTCTTTTTTACTGCATTTTTCTTGTAGTTTTATTGCATTTTTTTGTAACTCTGCAGATACAAACAGTATCAACTGCAATAATTAATTAAATTAATTAATAAGTATTATTAGGAGTATTACTAATACAAGTAGTAACAATAAAATGAATAACAAATAAATTGCAAAAAATTTTGGAGCGGGCACTTTCCGCACTTTCCCGAAAATTGCAAACCTTAACTTCTCAAAGGATCCGAGGAGAAGCTACAATGGGCGCTATACCGCGGTATTTATGGCTCGAATAACCATTCTTCAATGCATAGGCGGTCCTATTTGTTTATATTTTGTCCAGTTCTCGTATTATTTTCCTTCAATTTGAGTAAATTTATGGATATCGGTTTGGGAGTGTACTTCTACTCGAGTCGCCATGACGACGGATCATCTTTTATAAGCTATAAATTAATTAGGTAATTATAAATTACCGTAGTAAGAATTAGAAATTTAACTTTAGAGTAGTTAAACATGTTTTTTTTTGCAATAAAAGAAATATTATATTATCTAATACTGTACGAAACTAATGAGAAACCGTTGACTTAATTAGAAGAGAATAACTGTATGAATTCTTCGAAGATTGTCAGTCGACACTTTTCCTATTTTTGAATTCTATTCTGTAAAGATGAATGCTCTAAAAGTCGCAGTGTTTAAAATATTTATTTGTCAATAATACCCTTTATTTATTAAGATAACATATTTTACTTGCTTATACATTTTGATTTTAAGCTAGTTATTAGGTATTTTGTAATTCTTAAAGATAATTAATCTGTTGTGACTAATTATGTATGTATTTATATTAAATTTTGTTGCAAGAAGGTCAATAACTTACCTATTATTTATGATTTTTGTTAATTGTTCCGAAATGTTATATCAGTATAATTAGTATATACATATTATTTTTGTATAAAAACGTAATTCTTCTTAATTCAGCATTGTATATGGGGGGCCCCCAAATTCAATTATGCCCAGGGCCCCATGATGGCATAACGCGCCTCTGAATTATCATCCCTATTGAAATTACTGCATGGAAAGTATAGTGTGCAGATTGCAATTTCAAAGATAAAGTCCATTCCGAAAAAAATACGAAGTAGTACTAACATCAAGTATATTCTAAAAATTTCTATTTTTAGTCTATTATATAGCTATCCAAATTTCGTTCGTCTGGTTCGACAAATAACAGGGTGAATCACCCGGTATAATAGTACAGTACCAGGTTAAACTAGTTTGGCATAGGATAAACTACACAGATAGAAAAGATTTCTTGTTTTAATGAAATGTATTTGTTTGAATTTATTCTTTTGGGCCAAAACATAGTTCTTCTCTCATATTTCTAACATATAAATTTGTATATAAGGAGAGATTTATTTCGCTTAAAGTAATATTTTGTCTTTGGTTTAAAAATAGGTTTACTTACGCCAAAGAAATCATATTTTGATTAAAATAAATATATTTGTACACAAGAAGAGATTTATTTCCTTTAAAGTAATATTTTTGTTTTGGCTTTAAAATAGGTTTACTTCCACCAAAGGAATCATATTTTGATTCAAATAAATATATTTTTAATGTCATCCAACTGTATTGTTAGATGGCGCTGTAAACTCTCTCCTCGCACTTCGTACATATCGAGAGTATAAAGCCGCGTGATCGATAGTATAGAACTTATAGAGTACAGTGTTTGCAGGTTTAGTTGCGATTCCAAATCAGAGTACATTTTACTAACTTAACCTTGACTATATGTTGGGTTGGGAAGACCAAGCACTGGTCGAGGATTTGCGACATCCCAAAAAGGAGGTGACACATGGCGAGTCTTCCGAAAAATTCTTGTCTATTAATTTCGTCAACAAATTAATAATTTTAAGCATTTTAACTCGACCAACAATTTTGTTAATTTAAAAAAATGTAATTCTTTCACTCAACGCAATCATAATTATTTGAAGTAAATAAATCTCATTTCTTATAATACACAAATTGCAAACTTTAACTGCAAACATAAGTTGTTTGACACAAATCAACGTTCTTTCTACCAAACAAATATTTCAAATAAATGCGTTTTTATCCGCAAATAAATATTTCTTTGCCTCTATTGAAACAACAAACTTCTTTGAGTCAATGCGTATTTATTTGAATTAAACAAAAAATTCTCTCTGTGTAGTTCGACCTTACGCGCTTCGGCTGCACTAGTTTAACCTAGGTTAAACTGGTTCTGCCTGAAAAATATGTTAATATGAAATTTTGACCAATAATAATGGTAGAGTTTTTGGAGTTGTTGCTTTGATTGATTATTTTGTTTCTATGTAACATATAATTTTAAGTATGTAACTATGTAAAGAATTTAGAACTTGTCTTCATGTGTACGAATGATTACGTGGAGTGAGCTTTCAAAATTGACGCAAAATGGCCCCTTAGCGTCCAAAATTAGCCCGAAAAGTGCAAGAATTGTAGTGACAGGACATCGTTGAAATCAGTCAAGCGGATGGGAACCGTTTACGATTGCTAATTGCCGCCGGAAAATATATGTGCGCGTCGTAGGGTATCAGTATCAACCCCCCGACGAAAGGGGGTGGCGCGTGCAGCGGGGCTGTAAGGGTGCCACCGGTTGTAGGTGCAAGACCGTACCCTGGTACCGTTTATCGACAATTACGAGAACTCACACAGGCACAAGCGCCGGCTAACCGCTCGCAAATATACTTTTCGGATTTGGCCTCAGCACACAAATCTGTGGCGTGGTATATGTATTTTGTGTACACATATAGGTATAGGGAGAAATGGGACAAGTGATTGTTGCATGCTCGGTTTGTGGGAAAACGCAGTAAATGGGCGGGTGGCCGGAATGTTGATATTTTGTACACTGTTTAGATGCAGTGACCTCCAATACGTTGCTGCTTTATCTGAAGGTTATAAACTTTTGCATGGTATACAGTGTGTCTCACGGGAGGTTGGATTGTATGGGTTCTTTTGTTATTAATAGAGATAGAAAGTCGGTTAAATGGGCAAAGTAGTGCATATTTATGTGCTCTTTCATAATCTGTTCAGAAAATAGTTGAATTCCAAATGGTTTCCAACCTATTTTCAAACAATGTCATTTTTTTAATTATGGTCGTACCTTCTTTACTTGTGAGTTGTAACCCCATCAAAAAAGCGTTTTGACAATATAAAGGCGCTTTTTTGTCTACAATTTGATTATGTCAATTTTTTTGCCAATGAATTTGTCAGAAACATGCGAAACTTATGTTTTTCTTATGGGCGCCATATTGGTTTTATACATGTTTGGATTCAGATTTTTTATAATGTCAAAACGCTTTTTTGATGGGATCGCAAATAAAGAAGTTATGACCATAACACAAAAAATAATTTTTTTGTTTTTTCGAAATAGCTTGGGAACTATTTGTAATTCAGCTGTTTTCTGAACAGACAAATTTGTTAAATTTGTCCATTTAACGGACTTTCTTTGTTGGTGAATGCTGAACCCTTTAAGAACACTTAAATCTTTAAGTTAAGCTTAAAATCCTTATAAAATTTGGAACTAAGAAGTAATATATTAAATTTTGTCTTGGATACATTGCTTCTTAAATTACACAAGTATTATTGAATACATAATTTGCCACAAGACGCCATTTCCAGGCTCAATCGTACAGGGGTGCACCAATATGTGTTGTATTAAATATTTAACAACAATATCTATCTAATTCTTTTTGAGAACTCATAATTTTATTCCCGCGATACTGGTCTAAAAACAGAATTTTATAAGCATTGTGTTTGTATCGGAGCTAAAATTGCAAAATCGTGGTCGTTTTGCGGAAAATGCGAATAAAGGCTCTAATAAAATTTGTGGATGCAATAGAATAATGAACCCCAACACGTTCCGCGTCGGTTTCCAAAACGTCAACCATCTTGGATGGATTCCCTTCATAGCTCGCTTTTCGAAAGAAATTTTCGAAGCACTGACAGAGTTTCTTTATGTAGTTCGCGCACCAAAAAATCTAAGAGGTAAAAACCATATATTTATAAGAAAATTTTCAAGAAAAATACATTTGACAATTACGAATATATTGTTCTCAAGGGTGCTTTCTTTCACAATTAATTTTGCAAAAATTATAGATTTGTTTTAAATGCGAATTCGGACGTTTCTTTTGATATTTTGAGTTTATTTTTTTCCAAAACCTGAAGGACAACTTCTGAACTCATATTTGTATAAGTGCAAACAGAAAAAATACTCTATCAGAAACTTGTATAGTCACATGCCATATCATATCATGTCATATCATGTCATATCAACAAAATACAAAAATGTCCCCAGTGTTTTGTTTTAAGCTAGGTGACTGTGAGTTTAAATTTGAATATAATTCTTCCTTATGTAGTAACATTTCAAAATAACAGTTTTCGTTAATATTGAAATCAATAAAAAAAGTTTCAAATAATTTTCCAATATGTATATGTTGCGTTATTGTTTAATTATATATAAAAAAAACAAATAAAAAGTGGTAAACGTTTTTATCGTTTTTACGTTTTTATCTGTAATTTCGTCTAAATAGTTAAATAATTAGTTAAAGTAGAGGAAATTTTGTTTAATTTATGTCTAAGACATTTTTTGCTAAAATTAATAGTTTAGCTGTGGGGGCAAATTCTATTTGATCGAGATCGTGTCTGCATTACTATAAAGTTAGCCAGGATTTGCCAGATATTTTTATTCTAATGACAGAAGGTAGTGTCAAAAGCTGATTTTTTGACAATACCTACTTTCAATATCTGTCGAATCCTGGCTAATTCGTTTTATTTTAATGCAAACACGATCGATCTCGATCAAATAGAATCTCACGCAGCTAAACTATTAATTTTATATATTGTATGATAAAGTCATGTGCCTGGCCACATCAGATTTTTCAATGGGCGTTCGAATTACCGCCCGGGTTCGGATTATCGTCGCTCTACTGAATGAAAATTTGTAGTTATTTTATAAAGCAAGTTTTTATTTTGTGTTTAATTGGTTTGCAAAGTCTTTACGTTTGGTTTAATTATCTTACTGATAACAAAAAATATTGTTGATAACTCTGTAAACATGCACATTTGAATTAAAAATAAGCAGGTACGTGTTTTTGTTGCCCTGAAACTAACAAATTAATAAACCTTAATTTATAACAAATATTATAAATATTATAACACCTACATTTTTTTAAATATGATGTAATGGTAAACATTCTTCTTCAACTACTTTGTTGGGCATTGTGAGAAACAAAACTTTAATTTAATCAAAATCAACAAAACGAAAATCTATCATAGACTCAGAATTTAAACGGTTTTTAAGTCATATACCTTCACGCAGGTGAACCTTACCACCATAACCATTCATACTAGAGAACGCACTACCAAAAATCAGACCGGAAGTACCCAAATTACCGAGACTCCTCACAAAATAGGCCTACCCATTAATAAACGACTAAAACCGGAAGCGCAACGTTTACCATAATCGCCATATAGTGTTGTGATCAGAAAATCCAGTGATCCGGGGTACAATTTTCGTCTATACTTCTATAGGACACGGACGATTTGCTGCGCATTTGATAGCGCACCTGTCCAACCCACCCCAGCGTTAAACCATCCCCCGTTTTGGGGGTTGAGGGTGCGGAACGCCCTTACGTCTAGATAGCGCCCAACAGGTCCGAACGTTAAACTGGTGCCAGGCACCGGGCTCCACCCCGAACTACCCTATTTCTAAATATGCGACAGATAAGACGATGCCAATGGAAGTTATTCCAAGGGTGAGACGGATGAAGGGGTTTGAAGTCGAATACCTGGGGGGTGGTTTGATATCGAGCTATTTTCTTTGGATGGGAATGTGTCTCTGTGATCGCAAATCAATTTTGTATAGGGTTGGATGTCGTCGGATTTGATGTGGGGGTTTTATATGGGTTATCGTGGGTGATATATTAGGGGGATGCGTGGGAGAAGGTATGGGTTAAGATTGTGGTAATTCTCTAGAAGTTTCCTTGAAATAGTTTTTTTAAGTCAATAGTTTTAATTTTTTAGGGCAAACCCAAAGTTAAATGCCGTATAACCAAATCGGTTTTAGTCGTATCTTCCCAAAAGCCAGTACAATTCTTTGTATTTGACGCCAAACTCTACTCTTTGCTTCATAACGTATTCTTTCCATCTTAGCTTTGTATCCAGAGTCATACCCAAATACTTTGCAGTGTTCGCATATGGAACTATGGCGTCGTTAATCATGACATGAGGTATGTCTTCGATTATTTTGCTTGTAAAGATAATGTGTACAGATTTTAATTTGTTGATCTTGGTCTTCCATTTTTGTGTCCATTTTGATGTACATATTTGATTACTAGCTTGCTGAAATTGCTAGTAGATTCTCCAGTATAGATCCTACTGCCATTACAAAGAATTGGTCCCATGACTATACCCTGGGGTTTCCCTTATTATGCTTAAAAAGCGGAAAAACGCTTCTTAAAGTTTAGCTGTCGGTTCTTCAAAAACGCCCGCGAACAAAACTTTAAGGATATTCATGTAAAATTACTGTAACTTGGGTTCAGGTTGAATAAATTTGTAATAAACGCCAAAATTAGCTACGATTTTTACCTCAAGTTTTTTTTATAGATCATACGAAAGTCGAGTGTTGAATTGATAAAAATGTGTTTTTTAATTATTAAAAGTCGACGTGTTTGATGATTTTTGAGAATAGCCAAGTTTCAGTATTGAATTTATTTCAATCTTTTGCCGCTTGCTTTATAAACAATGATTTTTTACTTTATCATGCGCAGTATGATGAAGTATTGTAATCGTGCCGAAAAGAAAAATTGAGATATTAGCGGAAATAGGTCTCCTGAACATTTTTGCCCAAGGTACAAAAAAATGTATGAGTGTGTGAGTGTCTGTGTTTGTGTGTCTGTGTAAACGATTTTTATGGCGACGATTCCGGAGAAACTACCAAAGGTATCGGGACGAAAGTTCATATTTAGAAGTTTCATGACCAAACTTAGAGTTGAAAAGCTTTTGGTTCAAAAGGGTCCAAAGGAACTGGTAGTTTATTCTAAGCCTTTTTCACAGATTTTGCAAATGTGCCGCCATTTCTGTAATTTCGTCAAAATTGTTAAATAATAAATTAAAGTAGAGGAAATTTTTAATAATTTATGCCTATGACATTTTTTCGTAAAATTAATAGTTTAGCTGCAAGAGCAAATTCTATTTGATCGAGATCGGTCGCATCTGCATTGATATGAAACTACATAGTAGCCAGAGTTTTGACAAATATTTTTTTGCGCTGTCACACTCGAAAACAGCTGATTTCATCAGAGGTTGGAGAACCGCTATGGAACGTTGCCGCTCTAGTGCGGCAAAGTACAAAATACAAATTTCAAATAAAATAAGATCACCAATTTGTTTGTTTGTTGATAAGAAATATCAACCCGTTGTTATATCTAATTCTAAAAACGATAAATTGAGAAAATTGTAAATAAAGTATAGCGATGAGTGTAGTTTTATTTTAGAATGTTAGTACGGATGTGACAGACGTTTCGTCAAAGTGGTACCAACCTAACATTTCCTATACAGAAATATAACCATTTTTTAATTATTTTTTTAAATACATATTTCTCAAAAAGCAACACAAAAAACGTTGATGTCACTCCTGCCTAAAACTAGATACCGCGACTCGTTCACATGCGACGGCGACGCTCCGCTTCGGTGACGCGCCGTATCACCGCTCGTCGCGCTATTCCGTACTTTCGGCATTTGTGACATAAATAACTATTATTCTAATGACGTAGTGTAGGTAGTGTCAAATGCTGATGCTTTGACAATACCTACGATTTATCTCAATCAAATAGATTGTAGCTAAACTATTAATTTTATATATTGTATGATAAAGTCATGTGTCTAGCCACATCAGATTTTCTTTATTGTGTGTTCTCTAATAGTAGGTATATAAAATTTCCTGCTAGAAACTAAACCGATTTTGGATTATTTTAAACATAAATAGATAACTGAAAATATTTCCAAAAATCTTAGCCGTTTATTTCTTCCATAGGGATCACTTCCCCTTCTACAAACAGAACGACGACAGATGGAAGAATTCCGTTAGGCACAACTTATCGATAAACCCGCATTTTAGAAAAGGAAGCAAAGCCATCCACGGAGCGGGCCATCTATGGACCATAGCCCAAAAAGAAGACAAGAAAACATGGAACATCGTAAGTTTTAAAAGCACCCTGCAAAAAAAAACTTATAAAACCAACAAACAACTTGTGAATTGCAGAAAAAACAAAGGATGCAACAGTTCATCCAAACCACCCTAAACGACTGGAACAAAGAGAGGCAACAAGAGATAGAACTAGCCGCGGCAACAGCTAGTATTTTACCAGACGCAAGAGATGAAATCAATGTATGTCTTTTGTTATTATTAAATACGTTTTATATTTATCAAAAAACATTTTTTTCGTTATTTAGAACCACAGTCATGTCATGAAGATGGATATCCCACATCAGGTCCAAAGTTTGGGCAGGAAACAGAACGTAGAAGTCGAATATGTCATCGACATGTCCGGCGGGCTTGGAGGTAATTTCTACAACAGTCTTATCTATGCTCTATAGGAGTTATTTTGACTAAAAAGACACTATTTTTATTGATAATTCGATACAACAGCTATATAACATCAGCAAACAATTCGTCTAAAGTTAAATTTCTTCTTAATTCCGGTGTTTTGCTAAACAAATATAGGTTAGGTGTCAGTTTGACGTTTCGCCATCTTTGAAATTACTTACAGCGACATCTGTTGAGTAAAAGACGGAACTAACTGTAATCTTTTGAAGTAATTGCGTGCTTTTGGAATTTAGCTGTACGCACCTTTGACGTTTTCTTTACTAACAATATGCTCTCTTATTTTATGTCGATACCAAGTTGTTTCACTAGGTATGTACTAACCTAAAAAAAATAAATAAAAATAAGGAAAATTCAGCAACAAAATTAGTCCCAGTATGAATGTAATACTTCCCTGTTTAAACAAACCCTGATCTTTTACTTATTTCTGAGATTACTTGACTCACTTGTTTATATTTTTGTTTTTATAGATTTCCTATGTCCGCCAGTGTCGAAAGAGCAGGTAGTGGAAGAATGCGGTTTGGGTGGCGACTATCTTATAACGGACTTGAATCCGAACGCTCTCGGCTTGAATCTGACAGAAGCGGAAATAATAAACGGAGCGAATCTGTACGATGATCTAAATTTTCAATGTTACGAACTTCAGACGGAGTAGATGTCGAAATTTTGTACTTGAAATTTTTCTCTCCCCCCCGTTTTATTTTTTGTTTTATCTCGTCAACCATATATTAATTTTTCGTTGTTACTTGATGTTGTTGCTCACGTGATACTATGAAAACCAAAACAGACAAAAGAAAAGAAACGAAATCTCTCGACACTTTGAATTTTGAAAATTGAGTAGTGCATGTGAAATCTGTATAATTTTTAAGCGTATTATGTCAGTCAGTCCAATCGAATTTTACTACCAAGAATGTCGACAATTTTTCGAATTCACCGCATGCTAATTCCGGAGAATTAAGAGAAATTCATAGGTGGATTTTTTCTGTAGTGTAATTTAATATTTATATACTTAGTAGGTCTAGTCAGTTGTATAAAAAATGTAAAAGATATTTATTAAAAGTCTTTGACATTATCGTCTTTTTCTTCTCTCAATCTATTTTATTATATAATAGCATAAATATAACCTCAATTACAAGACTTCTTTTCCTTTGTAACAATCATCATGATACAAAATCTAACGCTGCAGTTAATAATAATAATAATAATAAAAATCTCTAACTAAACATATAACAGACTTAAACACGTAAAGAAATTTAACCGTTACAATGTTTACCGTAAAAAGTTAGTTTTAATTCCATTAAAAAATACTTCCTCTAAAAACATTGGACGAGACAATTGATCAAAAATTACACCACATCTTCCAACTGGTAACTTACAACTAGAGCACTGAATTAAAAGCACTGCGTTTTCCAATTTTAACTTCCGGGGGTCAATCGGTTACCAGCCCTGGTTCGGCGGCTGCTGTTGGTACCCCCCAGGTGGGGGTGGTTGAGGATAATTCGGCGGAAAACCTCCCTGCTGTGGTGGCTGCTGCGGATATTGAGGAAAACCACCCCCGTAGTTGTACGATGCTAAAAAGAAACATTTTTGAGTGTGAAGTCCTCATGAGTAAGAAATCCTCACGAGTAATAAATCCTCACGAGTAATAAATCCTCACGAGTAACAAATCCTCACGAGTAATAAATCCTCACGAGTAATAAATCCTCACGAATTTTTTTTTTTTTTTTTACTCACTTGGATAGGGCATTGTTCCGTATGGGTTGTACCCAGTAGGCATGGGCGGAGGGGCAGAGTACGAAGGGTAGGGGGTGTTGCCGGAGGCCCCGTACGGTATCGGCATTCCTTGTACGTAGACGGGGTAGGGCAAGTTCGAAGGAACTTGAGTCGGGGGCGAAGTGGGGCTCGACGTCGGGACCTGGGGCTGCTGCGGCTGAGCTGGAACGGAAGAGTGATAACCGGGCTGCGCCGGGGTCACGGCGGGGCCTTGCCTACTTTTTTCCTGCGTGAGGTCCTTGAGGAGCTCCTCCTTCTCGGTCTTACGAGCGAAGCAGTAATCGGAGATTTTGTTTTGTGCCGAAAGAAGTATCTAAAAAATTTTGATTGTATTTTTCGGGAAAATCTCGGCATTGACAAATTCTAACCTGAGTTAAATCGTTATAGAATTTAGTACCCTCCTTGAGGTTATTTTGCAGATCCCTGAACGCGTCGTAACCGGAAGCTAGCTGTGACATCATCGACTCCCTGGCTCCGGAAGTTGACCCACGTTCACTTACGAAATCGTTGTTGGCCAACTACGGAAACAAAACAATGGTAAGTCTTAAATTTAAAAAAAATTTCCCGAGGATAATTCCAACCTGTATGTCGCCCAATAATTTCTCCTGTTTCTCAACACTGTTCCTGACTCTCTTTTGCAGGGGCCCGTAAGTTTGACCCAAGTTTTCGACGGATAGAACCGGTTCGTTTATGGCCCCGTCGCTGGCAAGCGCCGACATGAATTTGTCCTTCATGTCGAGTACCGCGTTGCTGAGTTCTTGTTCGATCGAGTCGCGTTCTGCTTTTATAGCGTCGACCTATAGTCAAATATTAACAAATAGTAAAAAAAATAAGCAAGAATTAATAATATCGTATAGAAGAAACCAACTGTCAAACTGAGAACTTAGGTTAAATTAACTTATAATTTCCTATTTGACGGTTATTAAACAACTGTCAAACTGACAGGTAGCATAACCTAACATTTTACTCAAAACTGTCAAATCTGAACTAAAAACAACTCAAAAATAATTAAACTAAACAGTAATATGTCAGAATTTTGAACGTTTATCTTAATTACTTCTAACAAGTTAACAACAAAACAATAAAAACTTACTTCTTTCATAAGATCCCGCAGCTTGCTGACAGAAGAGCTATTCCCGACAGACCCTCCGTTACCAGACGGCACAATTCCCTCTAATTCCCCCGTAGACTTACTCAAATTCAAGATACTTTCCCTCTGAACTTCAAATTTATCCCGAACAACCTTATCAGCCTGTAAAAAAAACGCACAACGTAAAAAACACAAATCCAAACCTGAAAAAAAAACAAAACAACAGACCTCAACAGCGTTATTTATAATCTGCCTGTACTTCGCAGAATTCGACCTGAACATCTCCGTGAGCTTGTCCGACGGGGTCCTGTTCCATTTCTCCTTGAATTGCGAGCGTAGCGCGTCGTCGGACGACTTCTCCTCGTTCAGCATTCGATCGGACTGTTAAAAACACGGATTTAGCGATAAAATTACGGAACCTAACCTCAATTTGAGGTTATGAAATGTTTTTTTGTAGGTTATGGGCTCACCTCGTCCAGGATATCTTGGTTTCTCTTGAGGAGTTCCGGGAGATCGCTGATCATTTGCTCTAGTGCCGATATGCCTCCCATTTCTTTGACTTTGTCCGCTTTTTCGATCAGGGATGGCGGAAGTCCACCACTAGATGACACCTCGATAGCTGCCGGGAGGTTAAGCGACGCCAACGAGCTGAAATTTAGAAGTTTTAGACCCTATAACCTCAAAAAAAATTTTTTTTTGGTTATATTTTTGTTTCAGGAGTATAGAACAGATTTGTTATAATTTTTTAAGTTGTTAGGTTATATTTTTACCCGTTCAAAACTTGTGTTGATTCCCTAAGTCTGGAGATTTCTGTGTTGACAATCTCGGATTTTCTAAGGTCGTAAGCGGCTAGGGCTTGGTGGACCACAACAGGGACCAAATCAGCAAACAAATCTGGAAGTATTTAATTTTTTAACTATACCAGTCACATATAGTTTCGAAAAAAAAAATTTACCTCGGAAATTTTGGCTCATTGGATATTGAACGGGAAGAACTTTTGCTGGTTGGGCTCTTCCGATTGGATCAAGAGACTTGACGTCCGGAATACGCTCATGATAGATAAAATCGTTGTCTTTCTTAGCCTCTGTAAGATTTCTCTGGATACGGACGAAGATATCTTGGAAAAAGGCTTTGCCTGCACGATCCTGGCTGGCCTTGAACAACTCCACAGCATGCTGAAAATAACAATCAGAAAATAAAATAAGGTTAGAATTTTTGTATTTTGATTTAATTTACTTGTTGAATTTTATAATTAAACTATGCCGTTATGCCTCCCAATTATAACTGTTTCATGTTATGCCTGTGAGTTATTTTTTAGTTTATATATCAAATATTTTGTTTAAAAAATATTAAAAGAGTGTACAGTTACTGTTTTTGTACTGTTGATATTTCTATTTATAATAATAAGAAATAAGTTTTAACAATTGAATTGCTTATTATTAAAAGGAACTACCTAACATTTCGGTCATCCTATCATCATCAATAAAAACTGCTCTATTTGTGAATAAGCTAGTTTTAGTAGTTTTGTTTATAATGTTATAACAAGAAAAAAAATTTGATGTGTCCAGGCACATGACTTTATCATACCATATATTAATATGTAGTTTAGCGGCATGAGATTCTATTTGGTCGAGATTGGCCACGTCTGCATTAAAATAAAACTACTAGAACTAGACAGATATTTTGATTATATTTAGAGTATGTAATGTCAAAACGTCAGCATTTGACACTACCTACTGTCATTAGAATCACAATATATGACAAATCATGGCTAATTTTATCAAAAAATTTCATAGTCATAAATTATTCAGAATTTCCTCTACATTCCAGAAATTATTTATTATTTGCAAAATATTTCAAAAATGCTAAGACTAAACCTACTTGTCATACTACATATGATAAAGTAAAAAGGTTATTGGTTCTGATGATTAATATATTATATTGGCTTCTAGCATACTATATTTTCGGGTTTTACCCCGTCTTCAGTGCTAACTACAAAAGTTCATAAATAATTATGCTCAATATTCCAAATAAGTTATAATGCTACCATACCGTCCTACAATCTTTCTTGTATTTATTCGCGAAAACATAAGAACATTGCTATCCGCAATCGAAATACACATTGACACCAAGGTGTTTTAATATTCTTGCACTGTAGGTGCGCGCGTGTTTCTCCTCCTCATCGCATTCTCCATGCATTTGCATGTTGAATTGACGTTTCGCAACCGCTGACGTTCTGAATACTGTCAAAAGTTTCAAAATATCCTGGCTACCTGCTATTAATGCAGCTAAACTATTAATTTTACCAAAAAATGTTATAAACATAAATTATACAAAATTTCCTCTACTTTAATTTATTATTTATCGGTTTTGACAAAATTACAGAAATGGCGGCTCAATTGCAAAATCGTTGTAATATGCTAAGAGTAAATAGCCGGTTCCTTTGAACCCTTTTGAACCAAAAGCTTTTTAGCTCTAAGTTTAGTCATGAAACTTCTAAATACGAACTTGCGTCCCGATACCTTTAGTAGTTTCTCCGGAATCGTCTCCACAAGAAACGGGTACACACAGACAAACATTTTTTTGTACCTTGGTCAAAAATGTTCAGGGGACCCAAAACGACCTATTTCCGCTAAAATCTCAATTTTTTTTTCGGCACGGTTGCAATAAGTATTGAAAACGTGAACTTGGTCGTTTTAAAAATAAATGAAAAAAGTGTTTTAAAAGTGGTTTTGAATTAAACTTTTTTAATTTAACATCTTCGAATGTTGGACTAAATTGGGTACAACCTTAGCAAATTGTGTGAGGTATCAATGAAATGTTCTTTTAAACCGAATAACATTCTGAAAAGATTTAAAAAGAACAATTTTCATCACTTTATTTTAGTTTAGTTGAGAGAAATTTGACTTTTACAAACATCTAACAGACAGACCGACAAACAAGGATTACTTTTAAAAAGGCATTCTAATGATACCACACACGATGTGATATTTTAGAAATTAACATGCAACATTTACCAACTTCTTGATCAAACCGGACTACGGTAATTAGCACAATACTAAAAAAAATAAAAAAAACAGCAACTACAAAATTTGTTAAATGACAACGTCAAACAAAGATGTCATGGCATTGAAAAGTGACATTAAAAACCTCCACCCAAAAAAAATTAGGTATGCAGGTTGACGCATAATGTGTCATAATATGTTTCTTATATAATAAAACTGTTGACAATATGTCAAAAGCCACAGCAAAACTCACGAGCAAAATCTGTTTACAAAAAAAGTTTGTAAAGAAGAACTGAGCTAAAATAAAAGATTGTCTAGTCGTACCTATAAAAAAGTAGGTCTTGAAACAAATTGACATTTCAAAGAAAAAAAAACAAAAGCTTACCTCCAACCAGGCGATTTCCTGTCCGACAGCTTTATTTGTCTTGCAAACCAAACTCTGGTAATATGCGGCAAGAGCACGCATAGCAGCCTGCTTTCCGGCGATCTAAAACAAACAAAAAACGCCATAAAACCAAAATCTAACCTCAAAAAAAAATCATACATTTGGTATCCATTCTTTATCCCAGAGCCCACGCAAGTTCTCTCGTTGGAAAATCTTCAAACAATCAGCATACAATTCCTCGCACTGTTGCGCCAATTTAGCAACAATTCCGTCCTTCATAGAATCTAAAATATCCCAAATTTAAAATAATTTCAAACAGAAAATCATATTTTTTACCGTGAATTGCTTTATGCACAAATATTTCTTGAGCCTGCGCCACCATTAAAGACGAAAGAGCAGCCAACGTGTCCGGCAATAGATCGGAAGTTGGTTCTTGTTGAATTTGAAGCATCACCGTCGATTTTAAATGATCGAAAATACCGGACGCTTGCTGAAAAAAATAATTATTTGGAACCACGAGCTTTAGATGTAAGGGTCAATCGATTTGAAGTGGTCCAGATCGACTATTTAAGAAAAATTTTACATTTTTTTAAATTACTATTATATAATACCGTTTTATTCGTTGCTCAATATTTTACATTAAGGTAACATTACATTGAAATATGCTAAATATAATGGTTTTTATTTCAACTCTCTATGATAAACACAAAGAAAGTTATTTAGTTTAACGCAAACACATACCAATGTAAAAAATTTCTGATTTTCTAACCCAAAAATAGCCGTTATTTCTAAACCGAGAAAATTAAAAGAATAATAAAATTGTTTAGCACTCCCAAAACATTGGAGATTTAATACAAAAAAGATTGCATACAATAGACTAAGAACAAAAATTTTTCTTGACCATTTCATACTGACTGACCCAAAATAAAGAAAAAAAAAGACATACCTGCAACAATTTTGCTGCTAATTTCAGCCCATCATCGTTATCAACGCTCTGAGCAGCAGCTACACTGCTCTGCAAGGCAGCGATGTTAAACAAAACGCAAATCTTCTCGTAACTTAACGATGGAATAGCTAAAATCGAAACGTTCCTTTAAAATGTCTAAAAATTACCATTAAACGTACTAAGACTAGATCTGCTGCCAAAAATCGATCCTTTATCGAACGCATCCTTCCATTTAAACGGAATCGTAACCTCCTGCGGTGGGATTTTGCTTTCCAAAGCGACGATTTGATCGTAATAACTAAAAAATCGAACGTAACCAAAAAAAGTACTCGAAAAACACCTTTTTTAATACCTGTAGACCATTTCTAAGGATGTCTCGTATTTCTCGAAGGCTTTCCATATTCCTGTAGTGCGTAGTTTAGAAAATTCGTTGATGGCATCGCTGTAATCTTCAGGCTTGTCAGCTGTGCTGTACCTTGATTGTATGATGTTTTTTAGCGGCTTAACCACGTCGGCTTCAGACGGTTTCTTCAGCGGTACCGACAATAAATCAATCATTTTTGATTGGTGATAATCAAAAACGCACTGGGAATTTTCATAGACACTGTTTGAACGATTGTTCTACGCTTTTCCAATGGGAGGAACCTCTGCAGTCTGTAACCGTCAACAACGCGACTTCTCAAGTCAAATGAGTCTGAGTCAACAATACGGTAAATTATTATTGGTTAGCCGAGGTCACGTGCACGGCAAATGTCATCCTCATTTTTAGATAAAGGTAAAAAGTGTTTTGAAGCGTTGTCGGCGAATAATCTCACATAAAGGTGAATGAATCATTCGAAGTTAATGTAAACATAGGAGATAACATTGTAATTGTTCTGATTCACTCATAAATTATGATCATATCGCAATATGATGCGATAATTGGTGTTACTGCGGTGATTAGGCAACTCAATTCGCGGAATAAAGTTCCGTAAACGCTTGTTAGATGGCACCACGCGAAGAAATAATCGCTTGCATTTTAGACACATTTAGTCCCGCGTAAACTGTTGGGAGGTGTGGATATTTGATCGGTTTTCCTGATTTCTATCGATGAATTTTCCGTGATTTTTGCGTGACGCGACCTATAAGTGCCATCAGTGCCTGTGCCCCAAAGTCCCGAAGGATGTAGTGACCTTTTCCATACCGGTTCCTTAAGGGTAAGTCTTATTTTTGTTTAAATCCAATTGCATGCAATGATCCAAATGACTCAACGGCCATATTGCTTGTCATCAAAACAAACGTATTCCCTGTTTTATTTTAGTGAAAGTAGATCGAATACGATAAACATATATCTTTTTATCAAGTCTTATGATTCTTTTAGATATTTTGGCTCTATTTACCGGGTGCTACCTTGCTTTCAAATGTCAAATTTACGCTGATCAAATCTGAACAAATAAAAAGCAATTTGATCTTTACGTTTATTACGAAGCAGTCAATATTCTACACATAGAATAATTTGAGTAGAACAGAAGATATCCATAGATAGATGGTAAATGCACGTTGTTTTTCTTGGAGTTAGTCGTAGATGTACGAATTTGAAACGGTTCGTAGTTTGGTCTTCACATACAAATACAACTTTAAATAGGCAATTCTTTCGACTTTTGTGTTATTTCGCAGTTGTGGTAGCTATGATACAATTCTACATAGTTTTCGTTTGCCACGTTTTTATTCTCAGACGGGTGGACAACCTGAAAAAAGCAATACATTATTTTACAAGGGGTAGAAAATACATTTTTAGGTTATGAAGAGTTAAATAGATGGTATACCAAACGGTAAAAATACTATGGGGGCCGACAAAAATCAAAAGTATTATGTCAATTAATCAGTTTTCTGTGTTATAGTCACTAGTCAATAAGAACAACAGCTTGTCAGTTGTTTTGTTACTGACAGTGACCATAACACAAGCAAACTTATAAATGTACATAACATATTTGATTATATACATAACACAAATCACTATTGTGACTACTATATTGCGCTAAACTAGAATCTAGGGTGGTTTATGGGTACCAAGTGGTAGTACTGTAGTAAACTGTCAACTTGACTTTAGCCTACAAGTTTTAAGGGGGAATTCCGAAAAAAAAGGCGCGATCCGACCGATCCGCGCGCTTCGTATTTTTGGCACCTGCACGCCGTTTGCTTATAACTTGGCTAATTTTTCAATTTAATTTGGAATTTCCGAATAATAATGGAACAATTACCTTTAGGGTTAGTAAAAAGTCATAACTAACTGCTACTTCTCTTGCGTATTGAAGAAAATTGGTAGAGTCGTAGAAAAGCGAACAGTCAATTGTTGAATTTTCTGTAGGTGAATTCTCGCTCTGGGAATTGATGTATTGTTGTAATCTTGCAGGCACACAATCTCTGCTGCATTGTAACTCTAAAATAGAATATTTTATGGTGGATTTTGAAGAAAATCGAATCTAAGATACTCTTACCAATGGCATAACAAACATTTTCCTTAGAGCAGGGGTTCCCTAGCCTCCTACTGAAAGTTTTACTAACTTTATCGGTTTCTTCATTGTTATAAACGATCTCGTCGAATATTTCGTTGTTGTTCAAGCAAAACTTACTGTGCTGTCTGTCCTTTCTCTTAGTTAGCGCCATGGTCTCATAGGTGGCGTCTACGTAGAAAAAAAAGTTATGCCACCGCATTTGATTCCTTATATAACGTGACAGTTTCTTCAAACTTTCTAAATTCGTATCAAATTCGGAGAACTTCAACTCGGTTAACGATTCGGGATTCAAAATTTCGTATCTCCCGGAAATTTGGCACACTTCTTGTTGGTACGTTGTTGTTATGTGATAATTTGAGTTTAGATATAGATCGAGGAGATCGACTATCTTTGTACCAAACCACGGGCAAAAGTTGCTGTCCAAGATGTAAGGTTCCACAACAGCCTCAAAATGGTCCATGTATTCCTCACACATAAGAAATAACATCATGGTAGCGTGCGACTCAAAAGGATTACCAGCGCCGTCAATGTTGAATTTCCTGTTCATAATCATGTAGAAGTAATCAAGGATTCTTCCTGCAGCAAAAGTATAAACTTTGTTTCGAACATATCTCTCGCAAATGGCATACAACACTTGTATTTCGCTTCTTAGCATCTGCACAATCTTGTACCTAAGTTGGATGTTACAAGATTCCTCGATCCTGTCTTCGAGTTCTTCGAAATCTTCATTTTCCAACTCGGGTTTTCGCTTATGGTTGTTCAGATACGATATTTCCGTTTCTAGTTTTCGTTTTACCTCCAAGAAACCTCGGTTTAACACTTGCGATGCAACGCTATGGAATGTCTTGTTGACAGCTCGGATTGTTGACAGTTCTTCGTAGGTAAGATGGCTGAAGATCAAGCTTAATATTCGGTCGGGAAAATTTTCGAATTGTAAACCCATTTTTGAGTTTATCGTGACCCTGTGCGGCACAAGAAGACATTGACGTCGAATTTTGAAAGTTTTCTAGCAAGAGTAGGGTTTTTGTTGACGTTTCCATGATTTTGGTTTGTTTGACAGTGATTTGTTGTGATAGTTCACGAGTATGGAATAAATACACAAACCGAAGGCGAGTGTATAGCCATGCGAGTGAATTATAGCCTCGAGAAATCTAGACGAAGCCAACATTTCCAAAAAAGTAAACGTGTGGTGCATTATATAACATCACGGGGTAATTTGGCCATGTTCTTTTGATGAAAAAAAAAAAAAAGAAATATTTGGTTACGTAATAGAATTTGTCAAGCTGAGGGGAAAGGCTGTTTTTACTTTTTTTCGTTTTTGACGTACTATCGTGGCCATATATTAAGTCCCCTCTCCCCTTTTCTCGCAAATCTAGGGGCGAAAAAATTGGAAAAAGTAATTACTCCGGAAATAATCTATAGATTTCAACGAATTAAAAAGTAAAATCACCTGCGGAATGCTACCTTTCAATGTGCATTTTTGTAAAATCATTGCATTAGTGCTTGACCCATAAAAAGCTATATTATGCAATGCCAGCAATTCCTTTATTAGAAGAGCTAGAATAATGAAATATAGACTATAGGCTACCCACTAATTCATATGTTTAAAGCTTATTACATAATCATTGTTTATCTTTCATTTTCCCTACAAAAGATCGAGTTGAAGCATCTCATGATTGCTGCAATTGACGTGGCGCTCTTCGGTCTGACGGGCGAGCGGGGAAAGGGATCGACAGCAACGCTGCAAGTAGTGGCGGATCGCACGTGCATTAGTTACTAGGAGAACAGTGTTTACGGATACAATACATATAACGACACGGCGATTATGCCTCGCCAAAGAAATTTGCATATCCGGCGACAGATTACCGAAGTAAAAAGTAATGTCAAAATGAGTCAATAAGATAACAGAAGTACGAACAGGCATTTGGAAGTCCCATGGAATATCTTGGCAATTTAAATCGGGTTTCGGGATTAGCATTTAAAATTAATGAACGATCTGCAAAATAATCTATGTGTCTACAAATTTACGATGCTAAATTTGTAATAGCTTTTTGATATTTCTAAGTTTTATACGCTCAGAGCTGACGTTTGTAATATTTGTAATATATCAAGAGTTGTATTTATTTTATATTGTTTGTGCATGTATTTAAATATTATTAATAAATAAACCGTTGAAACTGTTATAATAGTTTGAATATTTATATAACAAAATCGGGTAAACTTTTTAAATATTTTTTGTGTTAGCAAGCAAACTTAATTTAGTATTCACCACTAATCGGAAAATATGCTAACTCCATATTATTACATCTATCCGCTTCCATCAAAATCTTGTTTACAACCTTATTGTATAAAACTGAAGAAAACATAAACACCAATCGATAGAAGAGATTTCTCTCGTACCGGGTCACATATTATAATCAAAATTATGCAAAAATTAACAATTTAATTGTTAGTTAAAATTACTACCTTGACAAGTTATCGTTCTTTTTGTGTATTGATAATAAGCTGCCCGGTTCTCTCAGCAGCTTCTCTCCGACATGACAGCACCGCTAACGCCTCCCTTCCCCGCAGCACCCCAAAGACCGTAGCTCGTCGGAATTCACACGGAGTTTCAGCACGATCTTTTGTATGAAAAATGCAAGATAAACACTGATTATGTAGTCAACTTTAAACCTATAAATTATTGGGTAGCCTATGTCTATATTTCATTATTCTAGCTCTTCTAATAGCGGAATTGCTGGCATTGCATAATATGGTTTTTTGTGGGTCAACCACTAATCCAATGATTTTACAAAAATGCACATTGAAAACTAGCATCCCGCAGGTGATTTTACTTGTTAATTCATTGAAATCTATAGATTATTTCTGGAGTAATTAATTGCTAAAGTTAAACGAACAAAATTTACGGGGCAAAAACAGCGCCAATTCTTCTTAATTTGGAAAAATCGGGAAAACGCCAACATATACAGCTTTCTAATTTTTATGAGTTGTAGCATATTAATCAAGGACAGCATCAGAATTTTTTCAAATTTTTTCGCCCCTAGTTCTGCGAGAAAATCGACTTCAAAAGAAGGAACATAATATATGGCCACGATAGTACCGTGAAACCCTCAAAAACCTGTTTTTTTTATCAAAGTTACGCTGGGAAGATAAAAATTTGTAAGTTTTATATATTTTTTGTCATTATATAACCTACATAACCTAAAGAAACAACCCAACCCATCGTAATTATTCATAGTTCATCAACAAAAGTGACACAATTCTAAATACTGCGCCATTGAAATGATTTTCTAACAAAACAATCGATATGATCAGACACATTTGAAAGGGAGAATTGTTAAACAACACTTACTTAATTAGCTATTCTTTCCCTTTAACATATAAGCATCGATTTCGCCATGGAATATTTGGACCATAATGACCCATAATGTAATTTTTTCCACCTAAAATTTGTCTAAAATTTGTTTATGTTTACTAATTATTGATTTCCAAGAAGTATGCCTAATTAATTGTTTAATAACTTTATCCTCCTTGTTGGCCTTTATAAAATTTCCTAAATTTAACATTTCCAAATCATAAATATTTTCCAATTGCTGCAAGCCACGACCTCCATCAAAACGATGCAGGTATAGCCTGCAGAAATCAGGCCTAGGATGAAACATAGAATGTAATGTTAACTATTTTCTAGTTTTAATGTCTAAATCGCGTATTTCCTTCTTCGTTCAGTTTAAAACTCCAATACCGAAATATTGGAATAGCATATTATGCATTTGCGCTTGCATTTTGTAATTTCATTTAAACCAGATTTTTAAGTTTTTCTCACACGCTTAATGCATTCGCCTATAACCTTCACCTTCATGCCTTTATCATCAATACCAAAGGCTTCATCCATTCCCAGATACTTATATCTAGTATTATCTGCTAGTTCATTAATACTAGTATGATCATTCAGGGATATGTCAGCGGTTTTCTCAATTTTGCCTTTGACAATACTAATTTTGGCACACTTCTCTAAGCCAAATTGCATCCCAATATCGTTAGAGAATTGTTTAACAATACCGAGGCTCCTCTTCAACTGCTCATCATTTTTGGCATAAAGTTTCAAGACATCCATATAAAATGAATGACCAATTAACTTTTCGCCAGGTAATAACTGAACACCAACTTTATCCTCATTGAATTCCCTAGACAGTGCAAACAGGCCTCATGCAAAACAACAATAGAGATAAACTATCAACTTGAAATATGCCACAATTAATATTAATCGGCTCTGAGAAAACACACGAGTCTTCTCCCCGCAAGCATAGTTAAGTAGACCATAAAGACATACATGAGTTTACCAAAAAATAATTTTTTGGTTTACCATATATATCTCCAAGGCTTTTACAATCCATTCATTCGGGATACTATCGTACGCCTTCTTATAATCAATCCAGCCCATGGATAGGTTTCCTCGAGTCTTCTTGATCTTTTCAACAATCTTCTTGTTGATTATTAACAGTTCCTTTGACCCATAACTGTCCTTTAAAATACCTTTCTGCTCAGAGGGCAATACATTATTTTCTTTCAGATGTTCATAAATCTTGGTACCTAAAATTTTAGTTAATAATTTATAACTACAATTTAAACAAGTAATAGGTCTATATTGGGATACTTCCATTGTATTTTCCGTTTTGGGAATCAACAGTAACACCTTCAGTCAGCCACGACGGTATCAGTTCCGGATTATTAACCATATTGTTAAAACATTTTACCAAATGTTCATGCAAAATGGTTATCCTTTTAAGCCAAAAATTAGGAATTTTATCTGGTCCAGGAACTTTCCAAAGTGCTAAACTTTTGCAAGCATTTGAGATGTCATCTTTGGAGAGAAGTACATCTTCCATTGCTGGATAATGGTTATTACGCCTCTCCTCGCGTTTAATCCATTCCGCTTCAGAATTATACTTGCCAGATTGCCCCCAAATGCCTGTCCAAAAGTTGGTAACATCCTGCATGTTTGGAAAATTCTGGATACAGATATTGTCCTTGCCTAGACCCCTATAAAATTTTTTAGGATTTTCTTCAAAATTTTTGTTATCATTGTAAGTCCGAATTCTTTTCTCATTATTATCTCTGAGTGTTATCGAACAAAAATTGACATGTAATACACATAGAACCCAATGTAAGTATTAAGTTGATGAGGCGTTAGATTAGCTACCGATCGATAGATGGCGCGAATTACCACAACAAATACTGCTGTGTCATATAAATTACGTTACTTGACATAAACAAATGATGAAGCCACTACGCAATGGTTCTTATTGACCGTTTCTTTGCAGTATTTTGCAAAAAATTGCGAGTCTATTGGCGAAAGATTCAGTTCAGCCATTGACAGATAGATGGCGCTTAGACGTCTTATCGCAATAAGTACAGAGCTAGCATTATATATTATATATAAGGAACAGGGATTTTTTAGGCTTAAATTGTGGGTTCTTTCTCTCAAGACTTTGAGATAAAAGATAAGTAGTTGAGTGATTAATAAAGGACGATTGCTCACTACTTTGAATTTTTTTTGGGAACTGGTGGGGTAAAACCTGCCGTGGGTTGTCCTTGTATTGCACTACTGCAAGGCTGCAGCCCAAAAGCTATAAAATCTAAAGACATATTTTAAGCAGTTTTGGGAAAAGAAGTGTGAAAACTTATATAACCGTTAGAACATAATTACGAAGAAAATTATGAACGAAGAAAATTTAACCAAAATGAGTTATGGTCTTCAGGTAGAACAAGTGAATTAAAAACACCACAGTGTGTGCCCAAAAACTATGAATTCTAAAGACATTTTAAGCAGTTTTGGAAAAGAAGTGTGAAAACTTATAATACCGTTAGAACATAATTACGAAGAAAATTATGAACGAAGAAAATTTAACCAAAATGAGTTTCGGTCTTTAGGTAGAACAAGTGAATTAAAAACACCACAGTGTGTGCCCAAAAACTGTGAATTCTAAAGACATTTTAAGCAGTTTTGGAAAAGAAGTGTGAAAACTTATAATACCGTTAGAACATAATTACAAAGAAAATTATGAACGAAGAAAATTTAACCAAAATGAGTTTCGGTCTTCAGGTAGAACAAGTGAATTAAAAACACCACAGTGTGTGCCCAAAAACTATGAATTCTAAAGACATTTTAAGCAGTTTTGGAAAAGAAGTGTGAAAACTTATAATACCGTTAGAACATAATTACAAAGAAAATTATGAACGAAGAAAATTTAACCAAAATGAGTTTCGGTCTTCAGGTAGAACAAGTGAATTAAAAACACCACAGTGTGTGCCCAAAAACTATGAATTCTAAAGACATATTTTAAGCAGTTTTGGAAAAGAAGTGTGAAAACTTATAATACCGTTAGAACATAATTACGAAGAAAATTATGAACGAAGAAAATTTAACCAAAATGAGTTTCGGTCTTTAGGTAGAACAAGTGAATTAAAACACCACAGTGTGTGCCCAAAAACTATGAATTCTAAAGACATTTTAAGCAGTTTTGGAAAAGAAGTGTGAAAACTTATAATACCGTTAGAACATAATTACAAAGAAAATTATGAACGAAGAAAATTTAACCAAAATGAGTTTCGGTCTTTAGGTAGAACAAGTGAATTAAAAACACCACAGTGTGTGCCCAAAAACTATGAATTCTAAAGACATTTTAAGCAGTTTTGGAAAAGAAGTGTGAAAACTTATAATACCGTTAGAACATAATTACAAAGAAAATTATGAACGAAGAAAATTTAACCAAAATGAGTTTCGGTCTTCAGGTAGAACAAGTGAATTAAAAACATCACAGTGTGTGCCCAAAAACTATGAATTCTAAAGACATTTTAAGCAGTTTTGGAAAAGAAGTGTGAAAACTTATAATACCGTTAGAACATAATTACAAAGAAAATTATGAACGAAGAAAATTTAACCAAAATGAGTTTCGGTCTTCAGGTAGAACAAGTGAATTAAAAACACCACAGTGTGTGCCCAAAAACTATGAATTCTAAAGACATATTTTAAGCAGTTTTGGAAAAGAAGTGTGAAAACTTATAATACCGTTAGAACATAATTACAAAGAAAATTATGAACGAAGAAAATTTAACCAAAATGAGTTTCGGTCTTCGAATATAACAAGTGAATTAAAAACACCACAGTGTGTCATTGTAATATCGTTACGGGTTATCGAGATATCACATTTTGAATTCGTCACCTAGGTTGGCCATGCTTTGATTCAATTTTAGCATATCTCCGGATCCATTAGTGATAGATATACCGTTTTTGGGTTCAATTGAAAGGGATTTATGAATAATGGTTGACAAGAATTTTGAAAATTTGTTATCTTACTCAGAAAACTATTAAATGGGAAATAACCAAGATGATATAGGGATCTGAAGAAGAATTAAAACCATTACTGCGAACATTTTATCTCATCTCAATATCTTCAATGGTTATCGAGATATTTAATTTTTAATTCGTCGTCTAAGATGGCCATGATTTGGTTCCGTTTTGGTATATCTCTGGAACCATAATCGATAAATATGCCGTGTTTGGGCTCAAATTAAAGCGATTTTTAAGTAGTATTTAATAAGCAACACGCATATTCATGTCATCAGTCACGGTCTTGTCAATTAACGTAGAACGACCTAAAACTAACACTGATATGTCTTTAGCGAATAGACAGACTTATTTGTGACTTGTTAAATCTACTTAATACTATTATATCTAGAATCCTTGGTATCCAATAAGGTACTGAATAATGAAAATGCAAATGTTGTCCTTATTTCAAATTTATTTTTGCTCGCTACATGTTTCGCATCTCGCTAGATGCTTCTTCAGGCGCTGGCCGTAATTTGATTCCGAGTTCATCCGAGCATGTTTTAGGAATAAAATCACGCCGAGGGCCTGAAGAAGCTTCTAGCGAGATACGAAACATGTAGCGAGCAGATATAAATTGGAACTAAGGACAACATTGTATTTGTGGCCAGTGTTATTGTGACGAGTGTCACATTTTTACCATATTTTTCCGACGTATTACGCGAACATTTGTCGGTGTAGGTACCTAATCAATTGGCGAATGATTCAGTTCAACTATGGACCAATAGATGGCGCTTAGACGTCTTATCGCAATAAGTACAGACCTAGCAATATATATTGACGAACAGAGATTTTTGGTGATATGAGTTCTTTCTCCTGAATCTTGTTGGAACAATGTTCTAGCGTCGAGTAAGCATCCTGTTTACTCACCAATTATAATTATTTTTTTTGGGAAGTGGGCGGGGTGAAACCTGCCGCGGGTTGTCCTTGTATTGCACTACAGCAAGGCTTCAGCCCAAAAAGTATAAATTATTAAATTCTAAATACATATTTTAGATATCATTTTTAATTCGTCATCTAGGTTGGCCATGATTTGATTCAATTTTAGCATATCTCCAATCTCCGGATCCGTTAGTGATAGACATGCCGTGTTTTGTTTTAACTGAAAGGGATTTATGAATAATGTTCGATTAGAATATTGAAAATTTGTCGTCTTAGTCCGAAAACTGTTAAAAGGGAAACACGAACAAGATGATATCCGGTTCTGAAGAAGAATTACTACTGCAAACATTTTATTTCATCTAAATATCTTCAATGGTTATCGAGATATTTAATTTTTAATTCGTCGTCTAAGATTGCCATGATTTGGTTCCGTTTTGAGTTTTGATATATCTCCGGAATCATAATCAGTAAATATGTACAGGTATCTAATCAATTGGCGAAAGATTCAGTTCAGCCATTGACAGATAGATGGCGCTCAGAAGCGCTTATCGCAATAAGTACAGACCTAGCATTATATAGTAAGTAATGGAAATTATTTCCGTTCCTATTACTTTTTGATTGAAATGTAAATAAAATGGAAATTGAGTGACCATTAAAATTACTCAACCCTTAATGTTTTTTGGAAACTGGCGGGGTCAAACCTGCCGCGGGTTGTCCTTGTATTGCACCACAGCAAGGCTTCAGCCCAAAAACTAAATTGTAAAGGTAAAGAGAGTTATTAAAGCTGTTGCCTGTTAGGAAACGTGAAAATTAATAATATTGAAAATTTAACTAAAATCTGTTTCAGAATTTCGGATAAATAATTTGTTTTGTCGAGCTTTACGTCGTTAATTCAAAATGACTACTTTCCGTGTTTGAGCTAAAATAACAGCAACTTTTTAATAGTTTTTAGAAGTTTATTATAAACATAATCATACCAAGTTGAAAAATACAGAACAAGACCACTAATAAATATACAAAACATCCACTTACAAGTAATACATTTTTAAGACACCACTTATAATTTTTGCAGACAAAATTCACACACATAATAAAGTTCACTAATAATAGGTTTCTCGAGCCCAATATCCCTTTGGGTGTGACCTAATCCGCCATTTTCTGTATTCGTCAAAAGCGATGATAAAAATTGCAAAGGGCACAGCGTACAACCACCTAAAATAATAAAATATGTTATTTGAGATTCGGATCTAAAAAGTAATTAAAAACACTACTGAAAACTTTTTAGTTCATTTAAATAACTACAAGGTTTATCGAGATATTTAAGTTTGATTTCGCCGTCTTAGTTGGCCATGATTTGGTTCAATTCGGTATATCTCTGGAACCATAATCGATAGATATGCCGTGTTTGGGTTCAAATGGAAGGATTTTTTTTTTTGGCTTTAGCTCTCTGCTCTGTTTTACTTAGTTTTATTTAATACGTCGTGTTAGATAGCCATGATTTGATTCCATATTGGTATATTTCAGGAACCACAACCTATAGATATGCTGTATTTGGGTTCAAATGAAAGGGATCTATGAATTATGGTAATGTACTCTTTCACACTCTTTTGCCCACGCGTCATAGATTTGTGACCTGTCGTGTCTAGGTGTGACTTGGCGTTACCTCAGCTACTGGTCGATAGATGGCGCAAATGTCGCCGAATGTAACAAAAAGTGCTCATACGTCATATATAAGACCTGCCACTGTTTGTCCTAGTGTTGCCATAATTTGAAATAGAAAACGATTGATGCAGTGCACTTAATTTATGTGGTTTTTTTGACAAGTGTGTTAAGTCATCAATAGGCGAAGGATTCCGTTCAGCTATTGACAAGTAGATGGCGCTCAGAGAGGCGTATCGCAATAAGTACAGACCTAGCACATATAATTAAAGTAATGGAGGTTGTAGATGTATTATAATATTTTTGATTATGAATGCTGTAGTTGGTCACTACTTTTACATTCATGCTTTTTTTGGAAACTGGCGGGGTTAAACTTGCCGCGGGTTGTCCTTGTATTGCACTACAGCAAGGCTTCAGCCCAAAAACAAAAACTAGAAAGTCTAAAGACAGTAGTTAAAATAGCAAGTGTGAAAATTTAACCCAAAATGAGTTTCGGATATAAAGATTATGGGGGCAATTAAAAACACCACTGCATACTTGTTGTTTCACTAAAATATCTTTACTGGTTACCGAGATATCACAAGGTTAATTCGTCATCTAGGTTGGGGCCATGATTTGGTTCAATTTTAGCATATCTCCGGAACCGTTAGTGATAGATATGCCGTGTTTGGGTTCAAATAGAAGGAATTCTTAAGTAATTTTTGGTAAGAATCGTAAAAATTATAATACAAACATACAAATACATATATGGTGCATTTTGGGTTTTGCTCTCAGTGCTCTGTCTGTAAATAGTGCAAAGTTTATCTTTAAAAATTATTGAGTTATATAACGTTCGTCATCTCACATGGCCATGATTTGTTCCGTTTTGGTATATTTCGGGAACAACAATCAATAGATATGCTGTGTTTGGGTTCAAATGAAAGGGATTTATGAATAATGGATGATGAATTAGACTTGTATGTGACCTGTTTGACCTGTTATATCTAGGTGTTACTTGTCAATGTTACTGGTCGATAGATGGCGCAATGGTCGCAGAATGTAAAAAATACGCATGCGTCATATATAAGACCTGCCACTGTTTGTCCTAGTGTTGCCAGAATTTTAAATACTTATGACGTTTTTTGACAAGTGTGGTATGCAATCAAGTGACGAAGGATTCAGTTCAGCTATTAACAGATAGGTGGCGCTCAAACAGTCTTGTCACAATAAGTACAAACCTAGCAGATAAAGGTAATGAGGGGTTTAATATAATTTAATTATATATATATTATAAATCATGATTTGTAGTGGGGTTAACTCGCTACTTATCATTAATACTTTTTTTTGGAAACTGGCGGGGTTAAACTTGCCGCGGGTTGTCCTTGTATTGCACTACAGCAAGGCTTCAGCCCAAAAACTATAAAGTCTAAAGACAACTAAAGACATTAGACAGTAGTTATATAATAGAAAGTGTGAAAATTTAACCAAAATGAGTTTCGGATATAAAGATTAAAGAGGCAATTAAAAACACCACTGCATACTTGTTGTTTCACTAAAATATCTTTACGGGTTGCCGAGATATCACAAGGTTAATTCGTCATCTAGGTTGGCCATGATTTGGTTCAATTTTAGCATATCTCCGGAACCGTTAGTGATAGATATGCCGTGTTTGGGTTCAAATGGAAGGAATTCTTCAGTAATTTTTGGTAAGAATCGTAAAAATTATAATACAAACATACAAAAACATATATGGTCCATTATGGCTTTTGCTCTCAGTGCTCTGTTCGTAAATAGTGCAATAGGAGAACAACCAAAGTTTATCTGTACCAATTATCGAGTTATTTCATTTTTAGTTCGTCGTCTTAGTTGGCCATGATTTGGTTGATTCCGTTTTGGTATATTTCGGGAACAACAATCAATAGATATGCTGTGTTTGGGTTCAAATGAAAGGGATTTATGAATAATGGCTGATGAATTAGACTTGTATGTGACCTGTTATATCTAGGTGTTACTTGTCAATGTTACTGGTCGATAGATGGCGCAATAGTCGCAGAATGTAGCGAAAAATACGCCTACGTCATATATAAGACCTGCCACTGTTTGTCCTAGTGTTGCCAGAATTTTAAATATAAAACGATTGATGCACTTCACTTAATTTATGACGTTTTTTGACAAGTGTGGTATGCAATCAAGTGACGAAGGATTCAGTTCAGCTATTAACAGATAGATGGCGCTCAGACAGTCTTGTCACAATAAGTACAAACCTAGCAGATAAAAGGTAAAGGAGGTTTAATATGATTTAAATCTGAATATATTACTATATTATATTTTATGAGTAAGTAGTGGGGTTCATTACTCACTACTTTTTTATAATACTTTTTTTGGAAACTGGTGGGGTTAAACCTGTCGCGGGTTGTCCTTGTATTGCACTACCGCAAGGTTCAGCCCAAAAACTATAAATTCGAAACATATTTCAAGTAGTTATTGAAAATTTAACCAAAATGAGTGTCGGGATACTTTTTGTTTCATTAAAATACCTTCACGACTTATCGAGATATTACATTTTTAATTCGTCATCTAGGTTGGCCATGATTTGGTTCAGTTCTAGCATATCTCCGGAACCGTTAGTGATAAATATGCCGTATTTGGGATCAAATGAAAGATAATTTTACGTAGTTTTTGATTAGAACCAGAAAAGTGTCAATACAAACCATCGAAAATGAACAGGAGCAAACTTGAGATAGACTGTACCAGGTGTATAGGCCAGTATACAAGCAATCGCAGTTTCTACGAATAAGCTAACCAGTAATTTCCAATTGCTGAAAATTCCTTGCTGGATAATAGAATTTCTCCTAGTTTTGCATATAATCGCATCAGCCCATTGGGTGACAACAATAGCAATCAAAAATGCAGTATAGCAAGTATATTGGAGCATTTTCCTTTCTTTATAAGACCATTCCTGACCGTAAGAGTCTTCGAGATCGTTGACAATCTTGGAGTCCCATTCTGTCCTAAGTCCTATGAAATTAATTAAGCATACTTATAGGAATTAATTATATTAGATTCCATAGGATAATTTACCTACTAATCTGTTTGGAAGGAATCCATGTTCTGCCATGATCATAAAATAAACAAAAAATCCTGCTGTTGATTCAATCATGCCAATATGGCCATAAGCGAAAAAATATAACTTTCCGGTGACCAGATGATCTTCTTGAGGGTTTCTAGGAGGTCTATTCATAATATCAGATTCAGCTGCCTCATAAGCTAAACTAATAGCTGGTAGTAAATCAGTAAGGACATCTATACACAATACAGCTAAAACACCTATAAAAACTTTACAACACTTAAATAAAACACTTTAAATTTAATACCAACCTAATGGAAGTGGAATACCAACAGTGATAAAAGCCAGAAATGGCGTTACTTCCGGTATATTCGATGCCAAACAATACGCGATCGATTTCTTCAAGTTATCGAAGATTTTCCGGCCTTCTTCGACCCCGGTTATCAAAGAAGCAAAGTTGTCGTCAAGTAATATCATATCCGCCGATTGTTTCGAAACTTCTGTACCGGCGATACCCATCGCTATGCCAATATCGGCCTTTTTCAGAGCTGGAGCATCATTAACACCATCGCCAGTAACAGCAACTGTTTCAAAATATCAAACAGAATTAAAAACCTCAACGAACAGTTTTTGTTTCATTTGAATATCTTCAGCCGTTCGCGAGATATTCAACTTTTAATTTCTCGTCGTGGTTGGCCATGATTTGGTTCCGTTTGAGTATATCTTTGGAACCGTTCATGATAGATATGCCGTGTTTGGGCTCAAATGAGAGGGAATTTTAAATTGTATTGAACAGAAAACTTAAATATTAATAATTATGTTAGGACCTCATATAAAAAAAAAAAAAAACAAACAAAATAAGTAGCTGAGCTAAAAAAGAAGCTGAGCTAAAAAAGAATTAATTGTTTCATATAAATATCTTCAACGGTTTTCAAGATATTTATTTTTTAATTAGTCGTCTAGGTTGGCCATGATTTGGTTCCGTTTTGGTATATCTTTGGAACCGTTAATGATAAATATGTCGTGTTTGGACTCAAATGAAAGGGGATATGATGTAGCTTTTGAATAAGAAACTTAAGTATTAATAATTATATTAACAACCTATATTCGAAAAGAACAAAACCATAATAAGTATGGGAGCTAAAGCAGAATTAAAAACTCTACAGAATACTTTTTGTTTCATTTAAATACCTCCACTAGTTTTCGCGATATTTAATGTTTAGTTATTCGTCTAGGTTGGCCATGATTTGGTTCCGTTTTGGTATATCTTTGGAACTGTCCATGATAAATATGTCGTGTTTGGGCTCAAATTAACGGGAATTTGATATAGTTTTTGAATAAGAAACTTAAGTATTAATAATTATATTAACAACCTATAGCCAAAGAGACCAAACCATAGTAACTTAGGGAGGTGAAGAAGAATTAAAAACCTCACAGAATACTTTTTGTTTCATGTAAATACGTCCAGCGGTTTTCGAGATATTTCGTTTTTAATTAGTCGTCTAGGTTGGCCATGATTTGGTTCCGTTTTGTTATATCTTTCGAACCGTCCATGATAAATATGTCGTGTTTGGGCTCATTCCAAAGCTCTTTTGATGTAGATTTCATTAAAATGGTTTATAATACCTATATAGCCGCAGCGTTGACAACTTTCAACGATATGCAATTTCTGGACAGGTGAAGTCCTTGCAAATACGATCTCTTTATAATTGCGTATGACGTCGTCCAACTGGCGGAAGCTTGCCCCTCTGAGGACTGGTCCAGGGATTACTAAAGCTTGATCTACAGTATCCTTTACTAGGTCATCGAAGTCGGTTATTTCCAAGATTTTTGCTTTGGTGATGATTCCGACGTCTTTGGCGATCGCCTTGGCTGTTACTGGGTGATCTCCGGTGACCATGATGATCCTAATACCGGCGTTTCTGCATCTTCTAACAGCTTCAGGTACCTGCGGTCTAGGCGGGTCGATTAAAGACATAAACCCGATAAATCGGAGATCTGTCATTGGAAAATTTGGTTCCGGATCGACGGAAAAATGGAAATTTCTATCGAAATCTTTCAGGTATAGATCTGCAAAGCCTAAGACCCGTTCTCCTAAGAGAAAATGCATATTTGAGGTTAGGTATTTGGTTGAGGATGGGTTTTGGAACCTTGGGCTGCCAAAGTCATCACAGCTGTGTCGCACATCGTCAGCATTCTTTCGGTCATTGGTTTTGTTTCATTATTCATGAAGATGGTGCTGCATTGTTCCAAAATTCTTTCAGGAGCTCCCTTCATAACCAACAGAACGCGATGTTCGTCCATCATATAATGAATGCTCAACTAGAAGACAAAAAGATAAATTTCCCCACAAAAAAGAAATAGATCAAAACTTACTTGAAATTTATTGGTTGAACTGAAGGGCATCTCAAATAATTTTGCATTCATCTTCCTGTAGATACTCGGATTTCCATGAATTTTAGCCAACTCCACGTACTTCAAGATGGCTGCCTCTGAAGCATCACCAACCACTTTCCTCTCCAATATTGGTGTTGAAACTTCAACGTTATCAAATTGAGCCCTGTTGCATAAAGTGGCACACCTCATCAACGTCATAAAACCTTAAAATACAATCATCTACAAAGATAAACTTCAATTATAACCTCAAAACACCTTGATCGCCAATCAGCCGCTTCGTATCGTGTTGTTCCACTGTCGTATCAGCAATTGCATTGTTCCCATTTATCCACAAATGACAAACGGTCATTTTATTTTGCGTTAAAGTTCCAGTTTTATCCGAACAAATGACCGACGTTGATCCTAACGTTTCGACAGTTGGTAATCGCTTGATGAGACAATTCTTCGCCGCCATCCGTTTCGCGGTTACCGATAAACTTACAGTAACTGTAGCCAGAAGGCCTAAATAAAAATATACATGTTAAATCATCCTGGTTAAAGAAATAGTTTATTAAAAACTCTATCGAATAGAATTTGTTTCATCGAAATATCTCTATCGGTTACCGAGATATTTAAATTTTAATTTCTCATCAAGGTTGGCCATGATTTGGTTCCGTTTGGGATATCTCCGGAACCACACGACGTAGATATGGCGTGTTTGGGTTCAAATAAAAGGGAATTTGATGTAGTTTTTAATAGATATGCTAATTGGGCCCATAGTTACTAACTACAACATATTAGCACACACGACCAAGGTATGAAGAGTTTAAAGAACTCTATTAAACTGTATTTGTTTCATTCGAATATCTCCAGTGGTTCCCGAGATATTAAATTTTGAATTCCTCATCAAGGTTGGCCATGATTTGGTTCCGTTTTGGATATCTCGGGAACCACAAGGCGTAGATATGGCGTGTTTGGGTTCGAATAAATGGGAATTTGATGTAGTTTTTAATAGAGATATGCTAATTGGGCCCATAGTTACTGACTACAACATAGTAGCACACACGACCAAGGTATAGGAAGAGTTTAAAAAACTCTATTAAACTATGTTTGGTTCATTCGAATATCTCCAACGGTTCCCGAGATATTTAATTTTGAATTCCTCATCAAGGTTGGCCATGATTTGGTTCCGTTTGGGATATCTCCGGAGCCACAAGACGTATATATGGCGTGTTTGGGTTCAAATGAAAGGGAATTTTATGTAGTTTGTTATAGAGATACGACAATTTATCAAACGTATAATTACTCAAAAAAGGTATTGCAAAATAACAAAGATAATATGTAGGGCGTAAAAAGAGCTTAAAACTCGGTAAAACAGTTTTTGTTTCATTCGAATATCTCCAACGGTTCCCGAGATATTTAACTTTGAAATTTCAATCTAGGTTGGCCATGATTTGATTCATTTTTGATCATCTCGGAAACCGTTAAAGATAGATATGTCGTGTTTGGGCTCATATGAAACGGAATTTGTCATAGTTTAAGTTTATTTCATCATTTTTGTTTAAAGGTTTGATATCTGATTTAGAGATTGTTTTCAATTAGTTTTTAAATTATAATATAATTAGGAACTAAATTTGTGATAAATCACCGTTTACCCCACGCAAATATCTCTATTAGTTCCCGGGATATCTCACTTTTACTTTTACACCATAGTAGGCCGTGACGAAATATTTTTTTGTGTAACTTCTACGCCATTTGAGATAAGTATATCGTGTTTGGTGTCGTTTTAAAGCTAATTTTAACCGCATTCCATATCTTGAGAGTAAACTGATGTAAAACAATTCTCTCTTTCATTATAAGCAATAATATCACCTTCTGGAACATTTGAGACGATGATCCCGATTAAAAATAACGCGGATTCTATCCAGCTGTACCCGATCACGGCGCAGACTATTCCGAACAGCACACCAATGGTTACGGCCCAAACCGTCACGAAGTACATGAATTTTTTAAGCTCTATGGATATTGGTGTTTCGTTGGGTTCGATTCTTGCTGTCAGACCAGCGATGTGACCCATGACGGTGTCATCTCCGGTACCCACTACGATTCCTAAAAAAGAATAATGAAGATTTTGAGAGATTTTGATGTTTTTGTTGGAATGATACCTTTAGCTGTTCCTTCTACAGCATTTGTGAAGCAAAGTACTACATTTTTGGAGTCTTGGAAGTGTGCACTTGTGCAGTCTGGTGTGCGGGATACCGGTTCACATTCACCGGTCACTGGGGAGTTATCCACCTTTAAAAAGATTTTTTTTAAGATGGTTTGGTATATGTGATCGTTTTGTGTATGTAGTTTTACTTTAAATCCATTGCTCTCGATTAGTCTGATATCAGCTGGGATTCGATCGCCGAATTTCAGAACAACTAAATCTCCGATGACCAAATTTTTTGCTAAAATATGGTTTTGCCGACCTTCCCGGATAACATCTGTTAGGACAGGCACCATCTTACCAAAGGATTCCATAATCTGCAAAACAAGAAATACCTCATTATTTATTGTACATTTATATGAATGCTTTGTGTAAGAGATGTTATGTTACTGAACAAAATAAAGGATTGTTAACTAACTTGTGCCGTTTTGTAAAATCATTGGATTAGTGGTTGACCCACAAAAAGCTATATTATCCAATGCTAGCTATTCCGTTATTAGAAGAGCTAAAATAATGAAGTATAGACTATAGGCTACCCAATAATTTATAGGTTTAAAGTTTATTACATAATCATTGTTTATCATGCATTTTTCATACAAAAGATCGTGCTGAAACTCCGCGGGAATTCCGACGCTCTACGGTCTTTGGTGTGCTGCGGGGAAGGGAGGCGTTAGCGGTGCTGTCATGTCGGAGAGAACCGACACAGCTGAGAGAACCGGGGCAGCTTATTATCAATACACAAAAAGAACCATAACTTGACAAGGTAGCAATTTTAACTAACAATTAAATTCTTAATTTTTGCATAATTTTGATTATAATATGTGACCCGGTACGAGAGAAATCTCTTCTATCGATTGGCGTTTATGTTTTCTTCAGTTTTTATACAATAAGGTTATAAACAAGATTTTGATGGAAGCGGATAGATCTTATAATATGGAGTTAGCAGATTTTCCGATTAGTGGCGAATACTAAATTAAGTTTGCTTGATAAACCCAATAAATATTTAAAAAAGTATGCCCGATTTTGGTATATAAATATATGCACAAACAATATAAAATGAATACAACTCTTGATATATTAAATATATTACAAACGTCAGTATAAAACTTAAAAATATCACAAAACTTTTACAAATTTACCATCGTAAATTTGTAGACACGTAGAATATTTTGCGAATCACTCATCAATTTTAAATGGTAATCCCGACACCCAATTTAAATTGCCAAGAATTCCCATGGGAATTCAAAATGCCTGTTCCTGGTTCCGTTATCTTATTGACTCATTTTGCCATTACTTTTTAATTCGGTAATCTGTCGCCGGATATCCAAATTTCTTTGGCGAGGCATAATCGCCGTGTCGTTATATTCTGTCAGTAAACACTGTTCTAGTAACTAATGCACGTGCGATCCCCCACTACTGGCAGCGTCGCTGTCGATCCCTTCCCCCGCTCGCCCCAAAGACCGAAGAGCGCCGCGTCAATTGCAGCAATCATGAGATGCTTCAACTCGATCTTTTGTAGGGAAAATGAAAGATAAACAATGATTATGTAATAAACTTTAAACCTATGAATTAGTGGGTAGCCTATAGCATATGTTTCATTATTCTAGCTACTAGAACATATAGTTATTACAACATATACAGCTTTCTAATGTTTATTAGTTGTAGCATATTAATCAAGGACAGCATCAGAATTTTTTCAAATTTTTTCGCCCTTATATTTCCGAAAAAATTGACGTCAAAAGAGGGGACATAATATATGGCCACGATAGTACTTGTACTCACTTTGGAACTTTTGTGTTCTTGGTAATACATGAAGCAACCGGTTAGGACTATGATAATTACGATGACAGCACCAAGGCATAAGTTGTCAGTATCAAGTTTTCCAGACGATATGTATTCTATGAGGCTAGACATAAAGCATAGACCAGCGCCTATCCATAGGAGTATGGAGAAGCCTCCCGTCAAAGTTATTAGGAATTTCAACCATTCTGGGGTTTGATGAGACGGCGTTAACTCATTTAGACCATGTGCTGTCAGTTTCTCGTAAGCCTGGTCGTCACTTAACCCATTTTCTGGGTTAGTACCCAAACGATCGTACAACTCATCTAAGAAAAAGGATTTTAGGTTTTATTTTTTTGGGGTTCTTGTATTCTTGCCTAATGGTATCTCATGAAGATCAGTAACGACTTCCCTCTTAAATCTTTCTAACCTCTGGCGGCTAGCCTTGTTCCTGTCTCTTCGTCCTAAAGATCTGGGCATAATTTAAAATTAAACCCGAATTCTATTCCAAAAAGCTGAGCCGAGCGCACGACGGGATTTTGGACTTCGCGGCTGACACTTGTCAGATAACTGTCAAGACTTTGTTTGACGTGTGTCCGACTTCACACAGGACGTTGGAAAAATTCTTGCACTAAATGTTTACAAAAATACTCTCAAGAAATGGAAAGTGGCTAAAATCAGCTTTAAAACGATACCAAACACGATATACTTACGTCAAATGGTCTAGAAGTTATACAAAAAAATATTTGGTCATGGCCTACTATGGTGTAAGAGTAAAACTGTGGTATCCCGGTGACTAATAGAGATATTTGCGTGGGGTAAACGGTGATTTATCGCAAAATTAATTCTTAATTTTGCCATTAATTAAAAACCGATTAAAACGATCTCTAAATCAAATATTAAATCTTGGGACAAAAATGATGAAATAAATTGAAACTATGACAAATTCTGTTTCATATGAGCCCAAACACGACATATTTACCTTTAACGGTTTCCGAGATAATCAAAAATGAATCAAATCATAGCCAACCTAGATTGAAACTTCAAAATTAAGTATCTCGGAAACCGTTGGAGGTATTTGAATGACACAAAAACTGTTTTACAGAGTTTTAAACTCTTTTTAGTAGTCATGGGTCACATCGATGGTCTGACAGCAAGAATCGAACCCAACCAAAGTCCAATATCCATAGAGCTTAAAAAATTCATGTACTTCGTGACGGTTTGGGCCGTAACCATCGGTGTGCTGTTCGGAATAGTCTGCGCGGTGATCGGGTACAGCTGGATAGAATCCGCGTTATTTTTAATCGGGATCGTAGTCTCCAATGTTCCAGAAGGTGATATTATTGCTTATAATCAAAGAGAGAATTGTTTTACATCAGTTTACTCTCAAGATATGAAATGTGGTTAAAATTAGCTTTAAAACGACACCAAACACGATATACTTATCTGAAATTGCGTGGAAGTTATACAAAAAAATATTTCGTCACGGCCTACTATGGTGTAAAAGTAAAGTTGAGATATCCGAGGACCTAATAGAGATATTTGCGTGGGGTAAACGGTGATTTATCACAAATTTTGTTCTTAATTGTATTATAAATTAAAAACTAATTGAAAACGATCTCTAAATCAATTATCAAACCTTTAAACAAAAATGATTAAATAAACTCAAAGTATGACAAATTCCGGTTCATATGAGCCCAAACACGACATAAATATCTTTAACGGTTTCCGAGATGATCAAAAATGAATCAAATCATGGCCAACCTAGATTGAAAATTCAAAGTTCAATATCTCGCGAACCGTTCGATATATTCGATTGAAACAAAAACTGTTTTACCGAGTTTTAAACTCTTCTTGCACCCTTCATATTATCTTCGTTATTTTGCAATACTTCTTTTGCGATATTATACATTTGATAAATTGTCATATATCTATAACAAACTACATAAAATTTCCTTTCATTTGAACCCAAACACGCCATATATACGCCTTGTGGTTCCGGAGATATCCCCAACGAAACCCAATCATGGCCAACCTTGATTAAATAACTCGGGAACCGTTGGAGATATTCGAATGAAACAAAAGCTGTTTAAAAGAGTTTTTACACCTTAGGCGTTTCTCTTGATTTTTTGTAGTTACGACCATAGAATAAATTGTCATATCTCCATTGAAAACTACATCAAATTTCCATTTATTTGAACCCAAACACGCCATATCTATTTCTTGTGGTTCCGGAGATATCCCGAAAGGAACCAAATCATGGCCAACCTTGATGAGAAATTCAAAATTAAATAACTCAAAAAACAATAACAATTTTTTCGTTCTGAATTCCAAAATAAAACCGTCAATATGAGGAATTAATCGACAACATTCTGGATAATAACTGAGCGTGTAGGCGATTTGGAATAATATATTTCCGTTTAGCTCAAAAATCGTTGATTCTAAAACAATAGATATGTATTCCCTGAATTTTCGAAAAATTCTAAACTTAAAACAGCAACTGACGTTTAGTCCTTGGTTCTACCAACATAAATTTCCCGGTTAAAATAATTCCCCAATCCTTATCACAATGACATGTGGGTGTCACTGAAAACATAACCAAGAAAATGTTTTTCTTCGTGTTTTTTAATCGTACAGAGATCTTTTGATGAAGTAGGTAATCGTTAGTGAATGTTATTTAGCGATTACACACGCAAATATGTAAACGTAACTGTAGTGCTGATGAACATGGTCTAAAAATATCTTATCTATACTACTACACTGGGGAAGGACAAACGCCTAAAATTGTATTGAAATAAAATAACGTGTAACGGTTTGTGTAATATCTTTCGCCACGCTATAAAAAAAGCACTCTGAAGTAATTCTAACACAGGAAACAATGTCACTGCGGTAGCGTAAGACCTAACTGTTACTTCCAGCGCAAGTTAAAAAACCCAGCATTCCGCTATACCGACTCAGCGCGGCTCCAAGTTACTGCTAGCACAATATAATAATGTGTATCGCATTTCTTGACCTTACGTTTGAGATTATCAACACTCAGTGAACGTTCGGCCGTTCTACCAACATTTACGATGGAAAACGACATCTGCGAGTGCGAGGAAAACAAGAAAATCGTTAGTGATGTCACGTATCTCGGTTTGGACTTGAGTACACAAAAGGTAAGTGCGGATTTTTCGTGTTTTTGTAATGTTTACCGATAGATGTAAATGGAGTAAACTGGTTGAGGTGTTGGGAAGTGATAGTGTGTTGTTTGGTGCGCTTGCGTCGAACAAGTTTTGTCGATCCCAGTTTGGACATGCGTGGGGTTGTTCATTCAATAAGGTGGAGATGATTCATACGATCAGCTGATCGTTTTTTATATTGGTTTCTTACCTGTTTAAGGTGAGCGTGTGAGAGTATCACAGTATACAGTGTCGGCAGAAAGTTGGTAGATTGTCTTAAATATAAATTGCAAATATTATAATGTAATTATCTGCTTTCTTGTACCGGGTGTTACCAACAATATGAAATACACAAGAGTAAAGTAAGTAAACATCCCAAATTCGCGAAAAATAGCCAAACAGCCGAAAAAACAAAAATTCGAAAAAAAAGTTTTATTAAGTAAGTTAATATTACATATCTATTATTCATAAAATAAAATATAAGAAAGAAAAGAGAAGTGATAACATAATCCGATGTGATGATTCCAATATGCGGTGTTTTGCCTTTGTGGTAATATAAGGCTGGCCCGTTTTTAGCAAAAGTGATAACAATAACCGATTGACTACATTAAGCGGCGTGCACTGTAAGATATTTTATATCGTTTGCTATATTACAATTAATTGTACGGTATTTTATCCAAATGTCGGAATTACGGAGATCAATAATCCCTAATTATTACACTAGCACCAGAGAGTAGCGATTTTGGCAATAATACACCACCTTTGGAGATAACAGTTGAGCTCATGCTTTGTTTTAAAAGCTACGCAAAATTGTTATCTGAAAAAAAAGTATTTAGCAATATTCGAGAGCATTAAATTATTTTTATTATCTCCTTCGTCGTTGCATATACCGGGTGTTACTAAAACGATGAAAATGACTTAAGAGTAAAGTACCATTATTTTGAAAGATACGCAAAACGTTTATTTGAAAAAGTAGTTTAGAAATATTATTTAAGAGACACCATACATGTCATTGAAATTATTTTAGTACATGTCGACAATCTGGGCAAGTTATTTTCGTCTTTTGGCAACACCCGGTATATGTAAGCCGATGGTGCCTAAAATTGTGTATTTTCTTGTAATACTTAGTTCAAATAACATTATTGCATAGGTTTGAAATTGAACGTATGTACTTATATCCTATGTCATGTATATATTTTACGGAACAGCCTGTATATGAAACGATACAGGTGACTATAATTTCGTACTGAACGCCCTTTAATACTCCCAAAAACGTTTTTCAAATAAAATTTTTGCGAAGTCTTGAACCATAAAAAGCTACTTTACTCTTAAGTGTTTGTTATAGTTTTGGTAACATCCGGTACATGGAAGCAGATAGTTGCATTCTATTATTTGCATTTTAGGTAAAAGACAATCCAGAAACTTTTATAAAGAATTAAATTTCCTGAGAAGTTGTATAGTAACGACAAAAAAAAACACAAAAAATTACCCGATTTCTGTGATTTTTCTTTTTCAAATAGAAAAAGATTAACAATAAGGTGAAACATTAACGTATACAAAAATATATTAGGTACAGTAATGCAACATTTAGATCGCATTCAGTCTATTTAAGTTCATAGAATTTTTAGAAAAATTATATTTACTTCTAATTTAAAAAAAAATAAATGTTTGTAAAAGCTTATTTGTCATTAAATATAACTATACAAATTAATAATAATTTGTCGAACTGCTATGCTGAATGTAATTAAATAAAATATTCTAACGGTATTGTTTTTAATCACCAACATTGCTTTATCATATTATATGTATTTAATAATAATAATAATAATAATAATAATAATATTCTTTATTGTAATAAATAGAAATTACAAAAGGTATACATAACACATATAGTGATATAAAATATAACCGTTACTCTACATGTATAGATTTGATAAAGTTAATAAATTTGAATAAATTTTAATAATTAGTAGAGATTCTCAGATTGAAGGTCTCCATTAATAAACGATTGTTTTAAGCATCTAGAGACAGTCTGCTTGCTTTTGAAACCAACATTGTTTAGTACAGTGTTTATATTTATATATTTCTAAAACAATACAGGGTCTCCCACGACGAGCTGCCATTAGAAGTATATGGAGAAGCAAATGAAATGAAAGATTGAAAAAATTCTCAATAATTAGGTGGTTTCAAACGAACGGTGCTGAAGCGCACATAACTGTTGCAGTAAGAGGCTTGCTTAACGAGATGTTCGACGATCAGTGGATAGCGCTTAATGGGTCATACAAATATCCAGCGCGTTCCCCCGACTTGACGCCAATGTAGTTTTTCATTTGGGGGAATGAAATAGAATTTTTTAAGAAACATTTTTTTTTAATATACTTTACGATTTTGTTTTATTTTTAATGTTGTGTTTTATGACCTAAAATTGTTTAATAAAGTTTTCAAAAGCAATATAGATTTGGCAGTCTGCAATTTCTACTGTGATGTTTAAAAGTCGATTTCAGTATTAGGTACAAGTACAGTTTAGGTATAGGACATTGTACACAAAGTTGATCTAAAATATTCCATAGAATTGAGAAATGTATTCATATGATAGGGTTGCCATTTGAAGAAATCGACTTTTAGTACTTTTCTCGAATTCAACTTTGATCTTATATTTTGAACACCCTGTCTGTATAACTTTTAGTCGAATTTTATCGATGTGTCGATAATATGTTACGTTCACAACAATTTTGTTGCACAACTTTTTTCTTACGGTCACAGGGGATAATTTATAAGTATCTAATTGAAAGCAACCATGCAGCTGTCATTTTTTAATGAAAAAAATTAATACCTCCAGAATGACTCATGTAAGGTATAGGGAATGTAACATAAAATGGATCTAAAATTTAATGAAGATTTCAAAAATGCGGTAAAATGCAAGTTGTTCCATTTGAAATATTAAAGTTGACATCATTTCCGGTGTAACCGGAAGTAACCGAAAACAAAAAATATTTTAGTTGAGACGATCGTGTCCAACAATATAACTCCACAGATTTTCAGTCTCTCATTCCATTTGGTTCTCCATATACTTCTAATGGCAGCTCGTCGTGGGAGACCTCTAATAAAAAAAAACTCTAATACAACATTTTTCTATTGACAAAAAAGGCGATGTTGCTATCGACTACGTATCGGTTATAATATATTTTTCTAGAAGATATTTTCACACCATATTATTAAACTTTTTCTATTCGGAAAATAAAAATTACATCATCATCCATTAAAAAAAACGGAATAATTTGAATCTTTAAAGCAAATTATAAACTTCAGGCCTCTTCCGGGAGACAATATATTATTTCTGAGTATTTCTTTATATTTGTTACTACTTTTTGTCCTGTAATATTTTATTCCATTTTAGCTAAAAGCAGTCGTTCTGGACGACAACCTCAAAATCCTTCACCATGCCTCAGTCGTTTTCGACACGGACCTACCAGAGTTTCGAACGCACTCTGGCGTCGTTCACGACAAACAAAACACCAACGTCGTCACAGTACCAACCTTACTCTGGGTAAAATCCTTGGACATACTCATGGACAAACTAATAGTCTGCGGAGTAGATTTTTCGAAAATAGTTGCCATTTCAGGGACAGCACAGGTATTTACTAATAGAGTTTGAGCAATTTTGACTAATTTTGACCAATTCTACGGGTAAAATCGTCAAGGAGAAACTTGTAATTCAATTTTCAGCAACACGGTTCAGTTTACTGGCAAAAGGGTAGCGAAAACAAGCTGAAAACTCTGGACAGTTCTCAGTTTCTTCACCAGCAGTTATCTGGGTGCTTCTCTGTACCCAATAGTCCGATATGGATGGATTCTAGCACAAGCCCGCAGTGTAGATATTTAGAAGAGGTAGCAGGCGGACCAGAGGTACCAAAAAGTTGTTTGTAATGTATTCAGGTCGTCACTGGTGTATTTTTTTCAGAAACTAGCTGAAATAACCGGGTCTAAAGCCTACGAGAGATTCACTGGGTCACAAATAGCCAAAATCCAGCAGACGAAACCAGACTCATACAACAACACAGAAGTACAATACTCAAGTCTTGCTTTTTGACTAACTTCTAACGAAATGTACCTTTTTAGAGAATATCTTTGGTCAGTAGCTTCTTATGTTCGCTTTTCTTAGGTCAGATAGCACCAATAGACCTATCAGATGGGTCTGGTATGAATATTTTGGATATAAAAACCAAGAAATGGCACGAAAACCTTCTCAAGGCCATTGGACCAGATCTGAACGAAAAACTAGGAGATCCAGTTAATTCTTTTGAAGTCGTAGGAAATATTTCGAGTTACTTCGTGGAGAGATGGGCCTTTAGTGCGAATTGTAAAATTATTGCGTTTACTGGCGATAATCCAGCCTCTCTCATGGGTATGGTCATCAGGAAATGATAATTCTATGGTCTTATGGGTTGTTTTTGTTTGTCAGGGTTGAGGCTTGCTGAAGAGACCCTGGTGGTGAGTTTGGGCACTAGCGATACGTTAATTTTATGGCTGAAGGAGCCTAAGGTCCTTACGGATGGCCATGTCTTCTGCAATCCGATAGATTCAAAGGCTTACATGGCGTTATTATGGTTTGTATGAGTTTTAAGTTTGCTTCTGTCCATTCTTGGCATCTCATGCCTTCTCTTGTCATCTGTCTTCTCCTGTCACCTCCTGTCTTCTCTCGTCTTCTCCTGTCTTCTCATATCTTCACTTCTCCTAATTTCTCCAGCCTTCTTCCAACTCCTAATGCTTTCTTCCATCTCTCCTCTAAGTCTTCCTCCATAATCATCCATACATCCTCAATTCTGATGGTTGAAACTTTGCAGTTTTAAGAATGGATCGTTAACCAGAGAAAGGATGCCTTCTCCTGTCATCTCCTGTCTTCTCCTGTCATCTCCTGTCTTGTCTCGTCTTCTCATATCTTCACTTCTCCTAATTTCTCCAGCCTTCTTCCAACTCCTAATGCCTTCTTCCATCTCTCCTCAAAGTCTTCCTCCATAATCATCCATACATCCTCAATTCTGATGGTTGTAACTTTGCAGTTTTAAGAATGGATCGTTGACCAGGGAAAGGATCCGAGATTCTTGTACTGAGGGTTCGTGGGACATCTTCAATCAGTTGCTGGATAATACTCCCAGAGGGAATTTTGGAAATATGGGCTTGTATTTCGACGACCAGGAGATAATTCCGTTCATCTCTGGTGACTACAGGTATAACAAAGCTGGCGAGAAAGTGACGAGGTTCTCGAGCTTGGAGGTTGAGGTCAGGGCTCTGATTGAAGGGCAGTTCATCGCGAAGAGGGCTCACGTGGAAGATTTTGGATTTGAAATAGGTATGATGGAGATTATTTCCTATGATATTTGAGGAATTGATCGATTTAATTTTTTTTATCTTGGTTGAGTAGAGAGCTCAGGGCAATGTTTTTTAAACCAGTAGGACGATTTTTATTTTTTTTAATTTGATGGTAGGCAATTCCTTTGTCTTTAAAAAACAATTAAAGAGGAGGAAGTTATCTCAATGTATCCTGGATAGTAGTGAAAAACTCGAACCATCTCGTTTTTTTACAAAGAACTATTACTTACTCTGTTTACTAATTCCAAAAACTGACGAATTTCTAACATGTCTGTAACTTTGACAAATATTGTTGAATAACCTTCATTTATATCCCAAGTTGTAGGTAAATTAATCGTTGTAGTTGCAATATCTTTAAGTACCGACTTTATTTCTTACATTTTCTGGTGTTATAGGTGAAAAAACTAGGATTTTGGCTACTGGAGGTGGTTCAAAAAACAGTGCAATTCTACAGGTTTTATCAGATGTCTTCAATTCTCCTGTCTATATAATGGTAAATACTCAATCAAAACCAGCTAACCACTTTAAAGTCTATACTTATCCCATTATTTTGATTTACTTTCAAGGACGAGTCAGACTCAGCTATGGTGGGTGCAGCTTACCAAGCAAAACATGGTCTCTTGAAACAGAAGGGTAAAACCTTCGGTGAAATAACTTCAAGTTTGCCAGAACCAAAAGTGGCTTGTCAGCCATTCCAAGATGCCGAGGATGTCTATCTGCCAATGGTGCAGAGATATCGGAAAATTATTGGAGATCTTCTAGAAAAGAAATGATTTCTCATGAGCAAATTTTTCTTTGTAACCTATTTTTTATACTTTAGATAATATGATGTTAATGTGGTCGTCCATATATTTGTTTTAAATAATGTTGTTAATGCCGATTGATACGTTTAATATATTTTATAGATATTTTGTTAATGCTGTAGTTTATTTGGTTATGGTGCGTATATTGAAACTAATCTAAAAGATTAACCATCAATTTAAATCTGAATTCTTAAAACTAGGTACTTGTCTCTAATAGACTATCCACTGAAGTCCTATATTTACTTTGTCCTAAACAAGAAGCACTAACACTTCACTCCACTGTGTTCTGCTTTTTACACATTTCACTGATTCACTAGTTCGAAGGGTTTAGTTCTTTTTAGTCTTCTCGCTATATTCTGGTTGTCCAGTAGCTGCAGGGCTTCTACGTTGACGTGATGGCTTAGGCGAGATTCATGCTTAGTGGCGAATCTTTTTATCTCTTGGATGACTTGTGGGACACCAATATCACGATGCAGGTCACTATTCCGTATGTACCAAAGAGCGTTAACCATGTTCCTTAGTACTTTATTTTGGAATGTCTGGATTCCTTGTATATAGGAGTTTTTCGCGCAACCTCAAAGGTGGATGCCGTATAACCAAATCGGTTTTAGTACTTGGTTGAAAACTTGTAGTTTGTTCTGTACTGACAACTGAGAGTTTCTTCCCAGAAGCCAGTACAGTTATCTGTATTTGAGGCCAAGCTCTACTCTTGTCTTCTTAATATGTTCTTTCCACCTTGGGTTTGCACTCAGAGTTATACCCGAATACAGTGTTTGCATATGGAACTATGGCGTCGTTAATCTCGACATAAGGTATGTCCTCGATTATTTTGTTTGTAAAGTTAATGCGGACAGATTTCTGTTCGTTGAGCTTGGTCTTCCATTTTTTTGGTACCTTTATATATTTTATTACTAGTTTATTGAAGATTCCTAGTAGATTCTCCAATAGTTGATCCCACTGCCATTAGAGCCGTGTCATCTGCGAATGTGGCGACTGTTACATTTTCCAGCTGTGGTAGGTCACTTGTATATAGTAGATAGAGAATTGGCCACAATACACTACCCTGGGGTATCCCAGTTTTTACTTCTTTTAGTTCTGAGTATTCATCAATCTGTTTTATCTTGAATAGTCTATCAGATATATAGGATGTTAGCAGCTCGACGTATTGTAAAGTTAGGTGTATAGTTTGTGTATTACTTCTCCGTCCAAACCTTATCGAAAGCTTGTGATACATCGAGAAAGATTGTTGGGCAAATAAGCTTTCGCTATGATATCTGTTATTCTATGGACTTGATCTATAGTGGAAGGCTTTTCTCTAAAACCAAATTGATGATTACGAATTAGTTCCTTTCTCTCCATGATTATCTTGCCAAGGTACCGTCTCATCGTCTTATAGGTGGGAAATGGGCCACTGGCCTCTTGTATTTCCTCACTGCTTTCCACAGCGAGTAATCTGTTTCTTTATCGGGTATCGATTTAGTTAAACAGGATTCCAATGATGCCTCTTTTACTTTTTGAATTTCGCGTTTAAGTTGTTGGGATTTATTATTAAGTATGGTTTTGTCAGCTGGATCTCGTGACTGCTGCCATTTCACTTCTAGCTTTGTCTTTTTTGTTTGACCATTTCTCTCATTTCCATAGGATAATTATTTCCAATAGTTCGGTGGGTGATTTCTTTAGTGTTGTTTGTTGGATTGCTCTTTGTTTTAAGCTGATTATTTAGTAATCTACGATTTTGACGTGTCGTTATCACAGATAGAAAAGATTTCTTGTTTTAAAGAAATGTATTTGTTTGAATTTATTCTTTTGGGCCAAAACATATTTCTTTGACGCCAACAATATTTACTTCATTGGCTTAAAATTAAAAACTTCCGCCAAAGAAATCATATTTTGATTAAAATAAATATATTTGTACACAAGAAGAGATTTATTTCCTTTAAAGTAGAATTTTTGTTTTGGCTTTAAAATAGGTTTACTTCCACCAAAGAAAACATATATTTTGATTCAAATAAATATATTTTGAATGTCATCCAACTGTATTGTTAGATGGCACTGTAAACTCTCTCCTCGCACTTCGTACATATCGAGAGTATAAAGCCGAGTGATCGACAGTATAGAACTTATAGAGTACAGTGCCTGCAGGTTCAAGTTGCGATTCCAGATCAGAGTACACTTTACTAACTTAACCTTGACTACATGTTGGGTTGGGAAGACCAAGCACTGGTCGAGGATGTGCGACATCCCAAAAAGGAGGTGACAATGGCGAGTCTTCCGAAAAATTCTTGTCCATTAATTCCTTCAACAAATTAATAATTTTAAGCATTCTAACTCGACCAACAATTTTTTTAATTTAAAAAAATGTAATTCTTTCACTCAACACAATCATAATTATTTGAAGTAAATAAATCTCATTTCTTATAATACACAAATTGCAAACTTTAACTGGAAACATAAGTTGTTTGACACAAATCAACGTTCTTTCTGCCAAACAAATATTTCAAAAAATGCGTTTTTATCCGCAAATAAATATTTCTTTGCCTCTATTGAAACAACAAATTTCTTTGAGTCAATGCATATTTATTTGAATGAAACAAAAATTTCGCTCTGTGTAGTAGCGTTGGTTGTACAGTTGGTTGCCTATACTCTACAACTTTTCCATGCAAGCAATATTTTTTGTACAAACGTATTGAAAATATATCAAAATAGATTCGACTGGCTTCCTGTTTACATGTATGGCGTCCACACATGATTAGCGAAATAGATTGTCTTGTTGTGGTCTTCCGTCGTTTTTAGGAGTGTAGACTGGCGTCGTCATTGTTGTCGGCGCGCGCCCAATAAAAGTAATGGGTAAACAAAAACAGAGGAGAGGAGCGCCGCGGCGCGCTCCTAGCAAATATGAGGGGCGGCCGGTTCAAAACAAGACGGCAGTCTACGCGGCGTCGTCCTGGTGGACGCCAGGCGTCTTCGCCACCGCCGACGCCGCGACGGCAGCCCCACCGACCGACGGCGACGTCCGTACGAAGGGTGAAAAATTAACGACAACTCAACAAACAATCTAACAAACATCGCGTCCCACTTTCTTTGTTTTTTCTTTTGCTTTCTGACGGTTCTGAAGACTGTGCCGAGAATTAGAGTTAATGGTAGTGATTTATTCTAAATATTAGAAGATTTAAAACGATGTTTCTAAAAAAAAGATAATTAATTAATGTTCAAAAATAGACTCGAAGAACACGAGGACCAAGATGATGTATTATAGATTAGATATTTTATCATTACATAAATTCTTTTCAAAACTAGTTAAAACAAATATCGCCGATCGAAACTTGTAAACAAACTAAATAGGTACAGATTAAAAATCAACAAAATAAAATAAAAATTTTTTGGCTGTGCCGGCATAATAAGCTCCAAAATATTTCTTTTTTCAAAATTGTTTGTTTACGTATTTACAAAAGTCATTTAACATATAATTTTATGGGTGCGATTTAAGCGTGCATTATTTAAATAGTTAAGTGCATTAAAAAAAGAAATAATGTGCATTAAATAAATATGCATATGTTACATCAAATTTTTTATAATAAGCAATATTTAATTCATTTTGTGCCCTACAATGGCTGACTTGTGCATTAAAATAATACAAACTGAGCATTAAATAAATATGAATATGTTACATAAAAAAATTTAATAATGAGCAATATTTAATTCATATTGTGCCCTAGAATGGCTGACTTGTGCATCAAAATAATACATATTGAGCATTAAATAAATATCAATATGTTACATAAAGAATATTTTAATGAGAAATATTTTCGTCTGTCATCCCTAAAATTTCCCTAAAATTGGTCAAAATTAACTTGAGTCATTAATTACACAATCAGGAGAGAAAATATCGAAAGTAACTTTGTTTTTGAAGTAGGTCTACATACCTATCGAATTCATAAAATGAAACATGGATAACCTGGAGAGTTATGACCATAACCCGAAAAATATAAATTGAATTAAAACAAAATCTGATGTGGCCATCACATTACCTGCTTTATAATACTATACAGTGCCTCGTCATGGCAATCTCGACGCATCTGCGTGTCGAATTCGCATGTAACGCTGATGTTCTGACAATACCGTCAAAAGAATCAAAATATCTGTCAAATCCTGGCTAACTAGTTCTAATGCAGACAAGATCTCGACCAAATAGAATCAGCTCATGCAGTTAAACTATGAATATTAGCAAAACGGTTTATATACATATACATATAAATATACAAAATAGTTTAATTTATTATCTAACTATCTTGACAAAATTACTGAAATGGCGGCTCATGTGCAAAATCGTTGAAAAAATGCTAAGAGTAAACCTCCATTTTACAAGAAATCCCAACCAATCTTTATGTAATTTAGAAAAGAATTTTTTCCATTAGAAAACAAACGCTTTCATTAGTTGTTTATTGTAAAAATATTACATTGTTTGTGGGTTGTTATGTATGTTTTGTATGCATAGAAACCCCACAAACGTGTTATGTATATTTCATTTTATAAAACTAATAATAATTATTAGATAGCAGTTAAAATTGTACACGCAATACCCGTATTTGAAACGAAACATACGGCGTAATGGTACTTATCTGCTGAAATACAGCGGAAAAGTACTACTACTAAACAATGTTGTTTATCATAGCAACCAAAAGGAAAAAAAAAATATTGACAAAATTGTAAAGCATCTAATTCTACTAAATACGTGTGCAAAAAGAATTTTTCTTATACGTCTTATTACGACAGTTTCTTAAACAATAAAAAATAAACAAGTATAATAACAAGCAGTAGAAAAAGACGTACGATACATATGATACAACACACATATTCCTATACATATTATAAGGGTTTAAGCTATTACTAAAATCGTCTTTCCTCAAACGCGCTATTTGAGGTTATGATTGTAACTAGAATTATATTTACACTATGTACTGATTTATATAAAGAACATAAAACCGTTCACTTCCCTGTCAAATCAATTTTTATTACTCAGTTATAAAGTTTTATTTAATGACATTACAACCATAGAGCAACGACAGGACTAAGCTGTGCGATACACATAAAGGCGCTACGGGTTGCAGAACTTAATGCACACTATAATCTCTTCAGGGCGCATTATAATTTTCTCATGGTACAATTTAGATTATTAAATGCTCTTACTAAATTTTCAAATGCTGAATTATTTAAACTATTAAACATATATTTTTTTTAATTAACAATTATTTTTTGAGATGCACATTATATTTTTATAGAGGTAACGACTGTATTGCACATTTATTTATTTAAGTGCACAAATATATTATGAAAGGAACATTCAAATATATAAATGTACAAATATTTATTCTAAGCATATATTATAAATATATTGCACATTTATATTTTTTAATGCTCAAGGCATTTTTTGCATAACTCAATTTTTTTTGTATTGGTCAAATGTTATTTGTATTGCTCAAATATTTTATCAAATGCTTACAATAAATGCACGTTTCATTTTATATATTGCGCAAATAATTTGTACTGTAATTTTATCAACATATTAGATATCCAGTTTTTTGTTAATAATTCATCGACAAATAAACCGAATTAATAGAAAATTTCCAGTCGTTCGAAAAGGGGGAATCACAGCGTCAGAGAGTCGCGACGCTCACAGCCGCCTGCCTGACGGACGCTACGGCGACGATCAGCGCCCTCTCGCGTCCGGGGGATGCCCCATAGACGACCAGAGCGAGAGGGGCCGAGAGATTGTTTGCATCATTACCAAATAATAACGGTAATCGGTTACGCGTTCGGTGGAAGTCGACGCCGGACGTCCACAGACGTCCGTCGGGGCGCCGCCGGCGTCGCTAATTTCCGACGCCGCTCGTCGGGACGCTCCAAGAAGAATTGGCGCCCGTCGATTTCGTCATCATCGATAACGAGAAAGATTTTTTTTCGCCGAAGTAATTTGAATTGGAAAAATTTGGGCGACGTGTATTATCTTATACAGGATTGGCTAAAATTACACCTAAATATATCTCCAACCATAAGGAATTTCAAAAAATTGTTTGGCTTCAAACAAGTTGTTGTTTAAATATATTTTTAATATTTTTTATTTTATTTTTTTAATTAATGCTGAGAATTTTTTATAGAAATTATTTTTTTTATAAAGTGAATCATTTTTTAATTATAAGCTATTACCCAAAACACCTAAATAATTCACCAATTAAACTACCTGTCGTTCAAATATTTTTTTTAATATACAGGTGTTTTTTTTATTAAGGAAATTTGCAAACGTTTCCTTTTTTTATAAATTGTATTAATTTTGAGGTACTTATAAATAATTTATCATAAGTCATGAACTTATACTTTAACCAAATGGATACAGAATAAAAAATCCAAGAGAATTGCTTATAACTCAAAAATAAAGCAATTTGTAAAAAAATAATTCCCATATCAAGTTCTTAGAATTATATTAGAATTACAAAATGTAATCTATACAGGCTGTTCTGTTAGAAAAAGGAAAGCTTTACAAATTTCCAATTAAATGAACTACCTGTAAATTAAAAACTTATTTGAACGAGAGGTTGTTTAAACCCAAAAAACTTTTATTAAATATTTTCAACTTCCGGCTGGTGAATTATTTTGGTGTTCCGATAATTTTGAGTAGTTTTGGTTAATAGGTTATAATTAAAAAATGATACCTATAAATGTTCTTAGAATTAATCATGGAATTACAAAATATAAAAATACATAGGGTGTTCAACTTAAAAAAGGAAAAGTTAACAAATTTCCATTATATAATAAACACGCTGTATATTGAAAATATATTTAAACAATAGCTTGTTTAAAACCAAAAAAACAAATTATTTAGGTGTTCCGGCAATTTTGGCTAACCCTGTATGTATTGTAATGGGTCATTATAAATGATTGTAGTCGACGTACGCCATTATATCAAATGTAAAAATTTCTGGCTGCCGCACTATTTGAATGGATTTCCACTGTTCTACACGCAAATGTTAAATTGCTTGCATAACCTATTTCAAATTTGACAGTTGCTTGTGTAAAGCGGCAAAAATTTATTAACATGGGTATGGCCTACTTTGACTACAATTATTTATAATATATTATTTATCTACGACTCACATATAATAAGTTCATTGCATACGTCTCTATGACTATATAAAATCCCCATCATTATACGCACCAATGATTATATTGACATTAGCGTTTTTTAATAATCGTTATTTGAACGAACTGTCATCATTATACAACGCTAGTGTCAAAGTCTGTCAAAACCTATGTAGATGACAGTTATTTGACAGTTCGCCTCGACATCATTACCAAATATTGCAAATATTGCAAAATGGAATTTATGAGTCGTAGACAAAACGTCGCACATAACGGATATAAATCGCTCGCATGATTGCACGCGAGCCGTAGGCGAGTATTTATCTTTTCTCTGAACGATTAGCTATAATTATAGCAAAGAAGAATTAATTAACATGATCTACATCTATGGCGAAGCCGACAGAAATACATTAGTGGCATCTAGAATGTATGAACAGCGATATCCGGATAGACGGCATCCCCAACCAAGTGTTATAAATAGGGTTCGATTGCAGTTTGAAAAAACAGGTGATATTAATTACCAGCACAAAACAAGAACTAAAACGGTGACCAAAGAGGGAAGAGGAGGTCCTACATTGTGGCCACTAAGGTCTCCAGACCTCAACAAACTCGATTTCTTTTTATGGGGATTTGTGAAGGAGCTAGTATACCAATCAGCAATTACTACACCAGAAGACATGAAACTTCGTATAACCAATGTTTTTGGCACCTTAGAGTAAATAAGAGGTACATGTTAAGAAATATCTCAAGATCTTTTATACAGCGCGTTAATGCTTACAGAAGAGAAAAGGGCGTCTTTTTGAACAACTTCCAAATATTAATTAAAATAATAGTTACTTATTGTGCAATGTTTATTAAGTGTCTATAGTTTGTTTATGAATTTTCTTCAAATAGGTTACTAAGTAAACAGGGATTTTTTTTTAATAAACGCTTTTTTTCTTAAATTATATGTTACTATACCATTACTGATTTACAACTAAAACAAACAAAAAAGAAAGAACATGAAAATAATGGCATATTTAATTCTTTAAATTGTAAATATCAGGAAAACTACTATAATTGGACATATGACATATTTGACATAAATTGAAGGGAATTCGAAGCTTTGACTATTGTCTGACATAGTTTAAAAGCAAAATCTGCAAAAATGCCCATTTTACATAGTTTTAAACATACCTTTCACTCTAAGGATGCAAGACGGATGAAACTTCTTGAAACATTTATCACACACAACACAATTTTTAACTGAAACAGTACATTTAGCACATTCATCAGAAACTTTCTTTGGCGCCATTTTTTGGAAAAGAATGAACATATCTGTCGAATGCTGGCTAACTATTTTTATATTAATGCAGACACGACAGATCCATAGACAGATCTCGATCAAATGGACTTTGCTCATGCAGCTAAATTATTAATTTGATCAAAAATGTCATAAATTATACAACATTTCCTCTACTTTAATTTATTATTTAACTATTTTGACGAAATTACAGAAATGGGCGCTCATTTGCAAAATCAAGGCGAAATAATATGCGAACAAAACATAATTTTTGTTCTCCCTGTATTATAAACTGCAAGTATCGTTTATGTGTTGAAAAAATAATCAAAATCTGTTCAAAAAGTTCACAAAAGTTATTCAACTTTAGGGGCCAAATTTCTAAAATCTACTTATAATACTGCATGTAATCAAAAAATATATTTAAACATTGTTTCGTTTACAATTTAAACAGCATCAATTAAGACCAACAATTCGCATTAAATAAGATCCTCAACCGTCTCACCCCTAGCTGAAACAACCCTAAATCAAAGACCACCCCCACCCCCACCCCACCCCCAACGAAAAAAAAAACCGACACAAACATGTTTTCACCAAATCATACACCCTAACACCATTATATTTGTTTTTAGTCCATTTTTGCCCCTGAAACCCGATGCATCCCCGCACAGATCCGCGGGGGCGGCATATTTATTGTTATTAAGGGGGTCGCGGGCAGTCGCCGCTGCCACTGTTGTCCCCCGCGTCCTCCCAGACCTGGCACCGGAGTGTGTTGTTGTCCTGGCATATCCATGGCACCAGTTGTCTCTCCTCAACGGAGTCAGTCTTCTGTCCAGCTGTAGTCTCGCTGTCTAGCCGCTGTGGGGGCGCCACGAGCGTGTAGGGGGGTTGCCCGGTTGTTGCTTCGGTTCCTAACAAGCGCCACGAACCCCCTTGGCCCCCCTCTGCGCTGCTTAGGCAGCCCCATCGTCGCCGATTCGCCCCAAATAGAGATGTTGATGATGTTTGCTCGACCCTGTTCACTGTCAATATTAATGCGGATGATTTCTAAGCTAGTGTATTAGGGAGGGGGGGGGGGGTGTTTGTAAAATAACGTTTTTGTTGGAGGGGGATGTTGGGATACAGATTTTTTTTTATTTTTGTGCCCGAGAGGTTTTGTTTTTTGGAGTAAATTGTCACCATTGTTAGCAACTCTTAAAAAACTGAAACTGAAAAGGTCACACGAAAAAGTCTCAAATAAAAGTTTTAGGAAATTGCATAAGGTATAAATACGATCTGCTTTAATAGAAAGGATGAAATTAATCTACAGGATGATTACTTTTTAAGGAGCAGGTCAAACTTAATTTTCAAACATCCTGTATAAAAGAGGCAATTATTTGTTAAAACTAATACTAAATATTAACTTTATGTTATTTATTGGCTCTTTATGGACAACAAAAAAATGTTTCGATGTCTTTATAAAATAATTATGTTCGTAATGAAGGTTATAACCAATTTTGTGCTTTCAATTTTGTTACTTGGAATAACGTAATTTCAGCACAACTCGGTAACCAGTAGAGACAGAGACTTTTTCTATGTGAATTTGGAATCAACGCACCCATTTTAGTAGGGTAGCATAGGTTTCATGTTGATCTGGGTCCTTGTTTTTGAGATATGTGTGCCACTTCAAAATTATCGTTTCAAATAGGTGATTTCCTACAAAATTTTAGCCAGTCGGCGAAAACTCAACTACCTTCAATCAAATTAAAATTGCGGTTCTTGATACAATTTTTGACGGTGATTACGCCGGTATCATTAGATTTTACTTATTTGGAACGGTTGGGCAGTTATTACGTTCCCAATTATCAAAAATGATGCTAAAAACACCTATTTTACTATGTTAGAAACTTTGAACGCAAACTGTGTCCGATCCAATCGACCGATGTTGACGGTTCAAACGCTAGCGGATGGGAAATTGGCCGAGCAATTCATTTCTGAAAGCCGCGTTGCTCTAAGGTGCGCGGTTCGCGAGAAAAACGCGATAAACCGCGGAAATTATAGTTTCCCACTTTCTGGCCGAACCGTACACGCTACGAGAAAACCGACCTCACCGTTGAATTCAGCACTTCCCAATGCATAAGCATGACTACATTAGAACGCTCTATCTCTCAAAAAGTTATAATTGTTTTTTCGTTCTAAATTTAGCACTTTTAGGTAGAAAAAAATTGAACATTGCAACCGTTAGTGATAGAAAGGTTTACCCACTACCAAATGATAGCTCTCCTTGAGTGTATCAAAAAAATGTATACTTTTATATGCCTAAGATTTACCATTTTCAAGTTATGTGGGCCATTTGGCTTATTTTTGTATTATTTGAAAAACCGTAATTTCAGCACAACTCGGTAACCAGTAGAGACAGAGACTTTTCCTATGTAAATTTGTAATCAGTGCACCCATTTTAGTAAGATAGCAAAGCTTTCATGTTGATCCGGGTCCTAGTTTTAGAGATAGGAGTGCCAGTTCAAAATTATAGTTTAAAATACGTGACTTCTTACAAAATTTTAGCCAGACGGCAAAAACTCAACTACCTTCAATCAAACTAAGGTTGTGGTTGTTGGTACAATTTTTGACGCTAATTACGCCGGTATAATTAGATTTTACTTATTTGGAACGGTTGGGCAGTTATTACGTTCCCAATTATCAAAAATGATGCTAAAAACACCCATTTTACTATGTTAGAAACTTTGAACGCAAACTGTGTCCGATCCAATCGACCGATGTTGACGGTTCAAACGCTAGCGGATGGGAAATTGGCCGAGGAATTCATTTCTGAAAGCCGCGTTGCTCTAAGGTGCGCGGTTCGCGAGAAAAACGCGATAAACCGCGGAAATTATAGTTTCCCACTTTCTGGCGGAACCGTACACGCTACGAGAAAACCGACCTCACCGTTGAATTCAGCACTTCCCAATGCATAAGCATGACTACATTAGAACGCTCTATCTCTCAAAAAGTTATAATTGTTTTTTCGTTCTAAATTTAGCACTTTTAGATAGAAAAAAATTGAACATTGCAACCGTTAGTGATAGAAAGGTTTACCCACTACCAAATGATAGCTCTCCTTGAGTGTATCAAAAAAATGTATACTTTTATATGCCTAAGATTTACCATTTTCAAGTTATGTGGTCCATTTCGCTTATTTTTGTATTATTTGAAAAACCGTAATTTCAGCACAACTCGGTAACCAGTAGAGACAGAGACTTTTCCTATGTAAATTTGTAATCAGTGCACCCATTTTAGTAAGATAACAAAGCTATCATGTTGATCCGGGTCCTAGTTTTAGAGATAGGAGTGCCAGTTCAAAATTATAGTTTAAAATACGTGATTTCTTACAAAATTTTAGCCAGACCGCAAAAACTCAACTACCTTCATTCAAAGTAAGGTTGTGGTTCTTGGAACAAGTTTTGACGCTGATTACGCCGGTATAATTAGATTTTACTTATTTGGATCGGTTGGGCAGTTATTACGTTCCCAATTATCAAAAATGATGCTAAAAACACCCATTTCACTATGTTAGAAACTTTGAACTCAAGTTGTGTCTGATCTAATCGACCAATCTTCACGTTTGAAACGGTACTGGATGGGAAATTGGCCGAGGAATTCATTTCTGAAAGCCGCGTTTCTCTACGGTGCACGGTTCGCGAGAAAACCGCGAGAAACCGCGGAAACCATAGTTTCCCACTTTCTGGCCAAACTGTGCGAGTTACGGGAAAACCAACCTCACCGTTGAACTCAGCACGTCCCAATGCATAAGCATGACTGCATTAAAACGATCTATCTCTCAAAAAGTTATCAAATTATTTTCGATATAAATTTAGCACATTCAGGTAGAAGAAAAATAAACATTCCAACCGTTCGCGATAGAAAGTTTAACCCCCCACCAAATGATAGCTCTCGATGAGTACATCAAAAATGTATATACTTTTATAGGCCTAACATATCCCATTTTGAAGTTATGTGGTCAATTTCCCTTATTTTTGTGTTATTTGGAATAACGTAATTTCAGCACAACTCGGTAACCGGTCGAGACAGAGACTTTTTCTATGTGAATTTGGAATCAGCGCACCCATTTTAGTATGTTAGCATAGATTCATGTTGATCCGGATCCTAGTTTTTGAGATATGTGTGCCACTTCAAAATTATAGTTTCAAATATGTGATTTCTTACAAAATTTTAGCCAGTCGGCGAAAACTCAACTGCCTTCAATCAAATTAAAATTGCTGTTCTTGATGCAATTTTTGACGCTGATTACGCCGGTATCATTAGATTTTTCGTACTTGGAACGGTTCGGAAGTTATGACGTTCTCAAGATATCAAAAATTATGCAAAAAGGGCTAATTTAGTATGTTAGCAACTTTTAACGCAAGTTGTGTCTGATCTAATCGACCAATCTTCAATTTGGCAACTCAAATAAAAACCGCCCAAATAACCAGTAGAATTATTCATTACAAAAAATTAACTTCAATCTGTGATTCGTTTGAAAATTAGCATTGCGCATACGTGTATGCAACCTAATTTACACCGTTGACACAGTTGTTCATTAAGTTGCATAACCAAATGGCATTTTTTGCGGTTCCGTCGATTTGCTACCACACTCCGGCATACAGCAAGCTCTATTATAATTTTGTTCATACATCACACCGTTCTCACGTAGTCTAATTATAAATAATAATAATTAATTAATAATTATAATTTGTAAATGAAGAACCACTAAAATCTGGGACACCTGTATGTAAGACGATACACACTTAGGAACAGATAACTTTCGGTATGATTGTTTATCATAGCAACGTACGTAACAACCGGGCTCGCCAATGGATATCCCATTATGTGTAGTAATTAGGCGAATGCGAAATAACGAAAACAAACGGGAACTGATGGCGATGGCGTATCGAATGGGATTGTTTACGGAGAATTGGCGGCGCCATGAAACATGGCGTCGGTCTGCCCGTTTCGCGAACGAAAAACAAATTAAGTATTTATATATTTTGCTCCTGCTTGGACGCTGCACTATTTCCCTATCGGTTGAAAAACCGGAGACAGAGTTTTACTGTAGCGGCGGCATTTTGGCAACAATTCAAGACAGTAACATCGGTTACCTACCCGTTTTCTTAAATCCGACCCGTAGAAATTAATAAAAGCTAGATGGCGCTGCAGTACGCTCGCGGAAAAATATATGTATCCGTTCGAAATTTTCTGGTTTCGATGTAACTTAGGAACCACACAACTAATTTTGATAGGACTTTCACTAAGAAATTCTTTGTGTTTTAGAGAATATTCAAGAAAAGGGAGATCAAAATTTATTGGGTAGTTTTCGAGTTCTAGCGCCGCGAAAATGTACGATGTGTACATATCTTTTTCCGTAAGTGTACCTATATGAGGAAGCATAAATAAGTCGTACGGGATTACCCGTAGTTCCGGGAAAACGCCGAGCCATTGTTTTGGCGCTGCAGTCGTTACGTTGAAATACTGTTTTGTTGAAAATTTTATACAATATTTTATTTTCCTCAAAAAATGCTTAAGTTTTATTGTAATATAGTTTTTTAAGGTTATGTCTTTGACATTGACAGATCCGATTTTACCCACAATATAGGTATTATATGAATTAACAACATACAATGTGTCCACGAAAGTCACCATATGGAAAACTTTTTGATTTGTGTATTTCTCAGAAAATTTTATTCGTTATGACAGTTGGCGGCTCGTATGAATCAAAAACTCAACAGTCAGATATGTAAATTTCGGTGCCATATACCGAGCGATTCAGTATATATGAATTTGTGATAAGAGTAAAGTACCTTTATTTTCATTATTATCGATAAACATTATTTGGGAATGTTGTTAAGAAGCAAGAATTATATTACTTATCTCGAAAAAATATTTTAACTTTTTTTTCTTAATCATTACTCTTAATAATAAAATTATAAACCCCTAACCACAACAAGTATTTTAGAAACCTAAATACGTATTTCAGCAACTATGTTGCCATCTTCAGTAGAACCTAAAAAGAGGAAAAGAGAGATTAGCACTTCATAGTATCTTTACTGGATATTGTCCAAGCAAATCACTAGTGGAAGTGACGTCCATGTTAAAAATTACCCTATATATACCCATTTGTTGATCACACCTCAGTGAATTTTGATCATTGAAGCGTAAAAAACTAGTTTTAATTAAAGCAGGTCAAACAATGGCGAACTAGGTATAGGACCCCTGTCTGAATTTATTAATTTATCTCTATTCAAGTGAATAAAGATACTTTCCAAGCTGTTTAGTTCCCTATTATTTGACACAGCTTTTACAAGTTTTAAGTCATCTACAACTACTTTATGACCTGTGTCTAAAATATGTTGAGCCACACTAGATTTTTCAAAACGATTATATTTAAAATGAGCTACATGTTCTTTGAACCTAGTTAAAATTGTTCTTCTAGTCTGGCCTACGTATTCTTTTTCACAGTGACATTTGATACAATATATACCAGATTTATCAAGTACATCTACCTTATCCTTTGGGTTTCCAAGAAGTTTTTTTATGCTATTATGAGTCGAATATGCTATACAGAGACTTTGTGATGTAAAAATACTTCTCAAACCCCTTGTATATGCACAATCGAACGGTATTTTAACATATTTCTTCTTTTCTACAGACAAAGTATTTAAAGTAGATATTTGATTTACATACATTTTTTGATTCTGCTTCTTAATCATCAACTATTTTCTCAGGGTACCCATTATGTATGACAACATTCTTAATAAACAATAATTCTTGCTGATGTCTATCTGCGGACAATGGAAATTTCAATAACCTATTTACTAAACAACTAATAAAAGACAATTTTTGTTGAAAAGGATGCTGCGAATCATTAGGGATAAACCTGATTGTGTTAGTATCTTTCCGATACACGTGAATTTCTATTATATTTTTGCTATTCCTGACTACCAGAGTATCTAAAAATGGAAGTTGGCCGTTAACTTCTTGTTCTACAGTAAAGTTAATGGTGTTGAATTTAGAATTCAAAACGAGAAGAAAATCTTGAATACTGCACTTCTTGGTGTCAAAAATGGCAAAAATATCGTCGACATACCTAACCCAAGTCTTAGGGAAATATGGTGCTATAGACTTTACATTGGTTTCAAATCTGCTCATAAACAAGTTGGCAATAAAAGGTGAGAGACAGTTACCCATTGGAGTTCCCTCAAGTTGTTCAAAAAGCTTTCCGTTTATTTGAAAACAATTTTGAGACATACAAACGGCAGTCAATCTTACATATTCATCTATTTCTGACGGGTCAAAGTTGTTATTGCTCAATAATTCCCTAAGAAATACCAAAGTTTCCGGAATAGGCACACTAGGAAACAGTGAAGCAACATCAAATGAAATCAACAATTCGCCATCCTCTAATTTTACATTGTTAACCTTATTGATAAACTCCAATGAGTTATTAACAGAGAAGCTTGGTTGAGGAACAATTTATTGTAAATTACTGTTGAAATTAAATTATTAATTTCAAATATTTAATTACCACGGAAATCAAAATTAAAAATGGTAAAATACGTTTGCTTAAATTACAGAGTAATTGAACATTCAAAATGGTAAATTACGCTGGTTTAAATTACCGGGTAATTAATAATTCAAAATCTTAAATTAAACCGACGTTAATACCGATCACTGTAGGTTATGAATGCTACTTATGTTAATACAAATGTTTGGTAAATAGGGTAATCCAAAATGATAATTTACCGATGACAGTAAGTTCCGTAAAATAAATTTTCGGTAAACGACTGGTAAATTACCAACGGTAATTAAAATTGACGATAAATTGCCATCGGTAATTTAAACCGTAAATTACGGTAATTAAAAATTGGTAGATTACCATTAATGTCGGTAATTAATTTGGTAATTTACGCGGTAAATTACGCTTTTACATCCCTGGATATAATTATTTATAATAGTATATACAGTGTGTCCCACTGTATGCGCCATTATAACTAATTTAAAAATTATTTCGGGACGTTTTACTACTTATAAGTGGGACACATTGTATGTTCGGGTGGTCCTTATTTATATAGATAAAATAGAATAATAGAGCATTTCACACGTTGCCAAGTAAGGTTTTGTTGATACACAATAGTTTAAGTGACAATACTGGCCAACAGGAGCCAACAACTGTTTCCGGTATGTGTTTTATTTCGTAAAATATGAATCCGAAAGCAGAAATTCCAAAGTGTGTCTAGTTTTTGACATATAAACATCACTGTTGGATTTTTTTCAGTTTTTTTGCACTGCGTTTCTCAAAAACTAGGCTCGAACCAAAATGTATATATAAAATAAAAAATCTGATGTGGCCAGGCACATGACTTTATCATACTATATATAAAATTAATTGTAAAAGAGATTCTATTTGATCGATATCGGTCGTATCTACATTGAAATAAACTAGTCAGGATTTGACAGATATTTTAACAATAAAAAGTGGTCGGATTCCTTTTTTGTTTTATTTTAGCAATCGCTACATGTTTCGTGTCCTACTGAACACTTCTTCAGGCGGTATAGGAATTGAGATTTAAATTACATAATTGACAATCAAATCAAACTCCAAAAAACTCAATTGTAAAAACTTACTGTGAGGTTAGGACAAAAAGCAAATTCATCTTCTTCTTCGTAAACAAACATTGGTGCTTGGCATGACGTTTGGGCACCAACTTGACAACATAATCATATTTAATTTTTATGTGCCTTATGGATAAAGCCAAAATACAAAGAAAATAAAAAAAGAAGAATGAAAAGAAGTCAAAAAAGGGATTAGAAAGATAAGATAAAAGAATTATTTCTAAATACTAACATAACATTACATTAGAAAAAGGAATAAAATTCTGTACATTTTAGTACTTTCTAAAGTCGAATATATAAAAAATATACCTAAGGAAGTAAGTTCTGTCAAATCTGTAATATCAACTGACAGCTCATTAAAATGTGAAGTTAGAAAACTCTAGAAAGACCACAAGCAAATAAGCGCAGTATATTTGCGAAAACCTAACCTCATAAAGTCACAACAATAAACAAAAATAGCCTGTCATTCGACTTAACACTTCGTACAACAGACGTACCAACCTACGTCCTTTTCCAAAGCCCACCACGAGTACCATTTTATCGGACCACCCCTTATTTTTACGTATTTATCAACTCGAAATTGTGGGAAATATGGCGTCGTCTATGTGGCTAGTCGGCGCCTGGATGGCAGGCGTCGTCGTCGCGGTGACTTGACGCCAGCCGCCTAGATCGAGTCTGGTCGGTCTCGCGTCTTTGCTCCGACTTTTTCGCAAATTAATAAAAATGCAGCCAGCAGAGTATTTGGTCGAATAAGTAGAACGATTTCCGGTCCAAACAACCGACCCCTTCACGCCACTGCCGCCAACCCATCCGGGGCGCCGAAACTGGAACAGATAGTACCTCATGTCCGAATATGATTTGTCCGACGCACGCTTGCCAACTGTCGCAAAAACAACCCGAATCACACTCAACGTCAGACGATTTGACGACGAAATTATTGCTTTGTTATGTTGGTGGAATAATCGAATCGACGGGTTTAAATTTATAAAAAAAGTTTGAATGGTTATTGGTTAGTTAAAGTATCGAGAATGATTGTTGATAGTTTCATGTGAAACTAAAGTAAATTTTAGAAGTTACGAGGGGATAACCTAAAAATGATTTTTTGTACGAGGCGTTTAATTATTTGATTTTTATTATGAATATAGAAAATATAACAAAATCATTTAGTTTTTCCGAACAATATCGGATAAATTTAACGGTGCGTGAAGTTGCCCCCCCCCCCCCCCCCATCAATGGAATTTTGAACTTTTTATTACACCGTCGTTTGACCATTTGTTTGACGATGTTTGACCACCTTTTTATTTCGTTTGACCACCCACCGTTTACGAGTTATTTACATTTTCAACATGGGGGGCCAACTTCACGGTAGCCCCCTATCATTGGAATTTTGAAGTTTTTATTACACTATCGTTTGACCATTTGTTTGACAATATTTTTATTTCGTTTGACCACCCTCCGTTTTTGAGATATTGACACCCCAAGTCTCCGCCCATGGTTGGTTTTAATATCTGATTCGTGCTTGTAATACTTGATTTTCTGGAATTTTTACGTTTGATCATTTTCTGTAATCGAATAATTATGATTGGCTATATTTTGCAATTTTTGAAATCGCTACCAATTTTGAATTACAGCCGACAAAGTGATTTTGCCGATGACTTTAATTAAAATATGTACGCAATTGCGATTTATAATAATAAATAGTTGAATATTCACAATTGTAACGTTTGACCTTTTTCTGTAATCGAACGACCTTGACTGACAACATATTTTGGAATTTTCAAGACCCCTACTAATTTTGAATTACGACCGCAAAAGTGATTTTGACGGTTACCATTGAAACACGGCGGTCTTATGCAAAATTGGTAGCAATTTCAAAGATTAAAAATCTGAGGTGGCCAGGCACATGACTTTATCATACAATATATCAAATTAATAGTTTAGCTGCATGAGAGTCTATTCTATTGAGATAAATCGTAGGTATTGTCAAAGCATCAGCATTTGACACTACCTACACTACGTCATTAGAATAATAGTTATTTATGTCACAAATGCCGAAAGTACGGAATAGTGCTACGAGCGGTTATGCGGCGCGTCACCGAAGGCGGAGTGTCGCCGTCGCATGTGAGCGAGTCGCGCTATCTAGTTTTTGGCAGGAGCGACATCAACGTTTATTGTGTTGCTTTTTAAGAAATATGTATTTAAAAAAAAATAAATAAATGATGTCTGTATAGTAAATGCTAGGTTGGTACCACTTTGACGAAACGTCAAGTTTAAAGGTGCGTTCCGATTGGTAGGTAATGGTAGGTAATGGTTCTTACATATCGTGATAATGACACATATTAGTTTGCATGTACATAAACATGAGTCACTAGCAATTTTCTATTGGAAATACTATAACGGCGTCTGCTACACTGCCATTATCACTAATGAAAACGCACCTTAAAAAGGTAATTCAAATTCTGACAGATTTATATTTGTTCATGACACATCCCTACCAACATACTAAAATAAAACTACACTCATCGCTATACTTTATTTATAATTTTCTCAGTTTATCGTTTTTAGAATTAGATATAAAGACGGGTTGATATTTCTTATCAACAAACAATCAAATTGGTGATCCTATTTTATTTGAAATTTGTATTTTATAATTTGCCGCACTACAGCGGAAACGTTCCATAGTGGTTCTCTAACCTCTGATGAGATCAGCTGTTTTCGAATGGGGCAACACAAAAAATATTTGTGAAAATCCTGGCTACTATGTAATTTCATATCAATGCAGATACGACCGATCTCGATCAAATAGAGTTTGCTCTTGAAGCTAAACTATTAATTTTATCAAAAAATGTCATAGGCATAAATTATTCAAAATTTCCTCTACTTTAATTTATTAATTAACTATTTTGTCGAAATTACAGAAATGGCGGCTCATTTGCAAAATCCTTCAAAAACGCTTAGAATAAACTAGCAGTTCCTTTGGACCCTTTTCAACCAAAAGCTTTTCAGCTCTAAGTTTGGTAACAAAACTTCTAAATATGAACTTTCGTTCCGATACCTTTAGTAGAATCGTCGCCACAAAAATCGTTTACACACAGACATACACACACATAGACATTTTTTTGTACCTTGGTCAAAAATGTTCAGGGGACCCATAAAGACCTATTTTCGCTAAAATCTCAATTTTTTTTTCGGCACGATTACAATACTTCATCATTCTGCGTATGATAAAGTAAAAAACATGGTCAATCATGGTAATTGATTGCGGAAAATGTCCAAAAGTCATTGCAAATATTTAATTTTTTCCTATGATAAATCGTAATTAAGCGTTTCAAAGGTAACGGTGAAAATCACTTTGGCGGTCGTAATTCAGAAGGATTTTGAAAATTCTAAAATATTGTCCATCAAGATTATTCGATTGCGGAATATGTTCAAAGCTCAAAATTTTGAATATTCAACCTCTTACTTAAATCGCTGTTACCTGTTTCAATGGTAACCATCAAAATCGCTTTGGCGGCCTTAATTCAAAATTAGTAGGGGTTTTGAAAATTCCAAAATATGGCGAGTCAAGGTCATTCGACTACAGAAAAAAGCCAAACGTTAAAATTGCGAATATTCAACTATTCACTATTATAAATCGCAATTGCGAACATATTTTAATTAAAGTCATCGGAAAAATTACTTTGTCGGCTGTAATTCAAAATTGGCAGCGATTTTAAAAATTCCAAACTATGGCGAATCATGGTTATTCCATTACGGAAAATGGTAAAACGTAAAAACTGCGGTAAATGAAGTATTACAAGCACGAATGAGATATTAAGACCAAGCATGGGCGGAGACTTGGGGTGTCAATATCTCAAAAACGGAGGGTGGTCAAACGAAATAAAATTATGGTCAAACATGGTCAAACAAATGGTCAAACAAAGGTTTAATAAAAAGTTGAAAATTCCAATGATAGGGGCCAACTTCACGCACCTAGGTAATATACAGAGTTATATATACAAAGTTATATTTGGTTCAATTTCAAATCACAAAAACTGGTAAAAATAAGTAGGTAACTAGATGACATATCTAATATAAATTAAAGACACTTCATCACGTCTAAATGCAACATCCTGTATAAATCAATCTCCGCCTTGTATTGTACATTTGTAGAAATAGTTCCAAAACAAAATAAAAACCAGAAGATGGATACTTTTCGGCTTGCAACCCTATAATTATGGTGTATCATTTTGTCTGGCCTAGGAACAGACACAAACAAAATAATTGGCAGGTTTTAGGTATAACATTCGGTGTTGTTAGGAAAAGGTTTCTTTTTTAAATAAATATACCGTAAGCAGGACAAACTAGCCATTTCAACTTACACAAATATGTATAGCTGTTGTCAAATCTCAATTATGTAATAATTAAAACAATTACAACTTTATTTCAGAATTATAGGAGTCGATATGGAGTTATACGACCCTGCAGTTTATGCAACCCAATGTGCGGACACTCAAATATGAAACCTGAATGAATAAACTTTGAATATTACAGTTAAATCTACAAATTTCTTTTAGAACTAAACGAAAATCCTGTTTTAAAAAAACACACACACAAATTTATTTTTCAACAAATGCTATTATATATTAATAGTTTCTGCGCGAATTAATAATAAATAAAACTAGAAATACTGGAAACCAGTATATTATATACGTACATAATATTATTATATACACGCCGTACTGTATCGAGTTCCCATTAGCACTATACGCTATATATAAAATTTATAAATAATTCATGTAACTTTATGTTATACAAACTGTGCGCTATATGCTTGCCGAACGTAAATATTATGGAGGCTGCTTGCATATTATTATTAGACGCGATTACGTAATAGGGTCACGAAAATGTCTCTGGGGCAATATTAACGAGTGAAAATTTTATTATAAACAACGCAGTTGAAATTTATCGGCGATTTTTTGTTGCCGAGAGTGGGGATGTCTACCGAAACGCTGGAAGTAAAATCAGCGGTTTCCGTGGTGTAGTGGTTATCACATCCGCCTAACACGCGGAAGGTCCCCGGTTCGATCCCGGGCGGAAACAATTTTTTTAATTCTTTTTTTTTTCAAAAAATTATTAAAATATTAAATTTAGTTTACTTAAAAGCATTAAAAAGTTAATTTTTGTATTTCGTTTCGATATTTTAACAATTTTTGCTGTTTTTAATTATAATGTTTTATTATATTTTATTTTTGTTATTATATTATTATTATATTATTTAAAATTTAGTTTGTTGTTATGTGTATTTAAGCTTGACATATGACATTTGATATCAATGTGACAAATCTTAGGAAAAAAAGGTTACAATTTATTAATTTTCGCATTGTGAATGCAAATTAATAACAATTAAAAATTAAACATATTTTAACTTGAACGTGAGCATTTTTTGTATAAATATATAAATCCAATTTCGAATAAAATTATCTATACAATTATAGAAATTTTCTTTGTTCTGTAATGTCTAGGAAAGAATCAACAATGATACAGAGCGAAGGGAACAGAGTGATGCGGTAAAACGGGGAATAATGACAGTAATCACTGAATACAACAGCTGCCTAACGTAGACAGAGAATTCGTCTAGATGGCGCCTACAGTTTCCTGTCGTTATATAATTTTGTGTGTCTCCAACTGGAATAATGGTTTTATATAATAACTGTCGCTTAAAATGTAGACAAAAACAATTGGATTACAGAATATAAAGGTACTATTACCTTCTATTAAAATTTCCAGGTAAAAAAAATGGAAACGAATCTCCAAATCTTTGAATTATCTACAAAAGTCGTCTATACATTTTCTCAGTACGAGTTAGCGTTTTCAAAAAATCATCATATAGCTCATCATTGGCACTTGCATATCACACTAAGTTACAATAATAAGTTAATATTAATAATAATAAAAAGTAAATATTGTTTACTTTGTCAATATCCAATACTCTCGGCTGGCATTGGGTTGAAAAGCCATGCGTAGCAATTTGGTAAAATTCGCAAAAATAACTATACAAAACTGTAACAATACACATACAGTACTCAAAGAATATGATTTACAATTTTTATTTTTTTCTGCCAGTCTTAATGACACATTAAGACACATTAAGAAAATCAACAGTAGTAATATTATACCTATATACCTGTATTTAATATACAGGGTTAGCCAAAATTGCCGATACAGTTCCCCAACCGTAAGAAATTTAAAAAAATTGTTCAACCAAAAGTTTTTTTGCTTTAAACGACCTATCTTCTAAATATATTTTCAATATGCAGGGTGCTCATTTTATTCTAGAAATTTGGTAACCTCTCCTTTTTGTAATAGAACAACCTATATATTATTCAATTTTTTTATGCCAAGATTAATTCTAAGAATGTTCATAAAATGGATTAATTCTTTATTACAAATAAGCAATTAACCAGAAATAGTCACAATTACCGAAACACTTAAATAATACTCCAACTGCAAAAAAATCTAAAACTCTTTGAAATAAAAGTTTTTTGGGTTTAAACTTTAAACAACCTCTAGTTCAAATATTTTCTTAATTCCAATTTTATTATTGAAATTTACAAACCTTTTCTTTTTCTAACAGAACAGCCTGTATATTTTTTAATGCTAGGATTAATTCTAAAAATTCTTTGTAGGCATTTTTTTTTTGTAAAGTGCATTATTTTTTAGTTTTAAGCAATTAATTAATCAAAACACAAACTTTTACTCGAACCAAACGGGTTAATAATAAGAAATCCAAGAAAAAATAACAGGAAAAAATGTTCAACCTGCTACATTAAAATATGTGTAAAATTTTTTAAATTTGTTTAGTTTTTTTCTAGAATTTTTGTTATTTTCATCTTCTTTTATTTTTAATCTGTAACGGAATCTGACAAATGGATTTTACTCAGTAAATCTATTTGGCACAAAAAACGTATATTTGAAGAAGTTGTGGTAAGGAAAGGTATTAACTATGCAAAAAGTTAACGATGAAATATAAAATTCAGGTTTAAAAAAAAATCAGGTGAGATATCAACAATTTGATATAATTTTGTCTTTAAAGACTTAGTAAATCACAAAAATAGCACATTTTAAAATTATTAGCGTGTATACAGCGTGTTCCATAAGGTAGAAGTGTTAAAAAAGTAAACAGTCGACCAAAAACACCCTCAACTACTGAGTGGTTGTTGGCATAACTGTCAATGAACAACCAAACCGCTCTCCACCAATATTTCTAATCCATCAATTAACCTCAAACAGTTGTATAACATATATACGTCATGGTTGCCTCCTAAACGTCCCGACAGTCGACTGATATGCTAAATAAACACTTTTTAAGTGGGCCCTGCCTTGTGTCTGTGTGTGTGTGTATTGTGAACGCACCGTGTCGAAAATCTGTGGACAACAAAGGCATTCGGCAGGTTTTTGGTGCCGTTGAGTGCGCGCCAGCACAGCGCCAGGAAGTGCGTCTGCTACCATCTTCTGGCTCCGAACAATTGACGGCGCGTCGTAGCGCCATCGGTCCTCGCATTCTTTCAATTGTTTTCGGTCGGTTTTTCGTGTGCCAACTGGCCGCTCCGTCTCTGTCCGACAGATTACGGTTACAACTTAACTTCTTGTGTTACTTAGTACGTATAATGTATACGGTATTAAACGAGGTGGTTTTGTGGATTTTTTTGGCCATTGTTTTGTTCGTTTTGATTTGTTTTGGGTTATTTTGTTTTTAGGTCAAACATTTTTGAAATTTTGATTATCAGAAAGACGGTAGTTTCATAATTTAAGAAAATGAATAAAACAATACCGGCTTTTTGAACTGTGACGTTGTTCCTCTCTTCAAAAAGTTTTTTGAGGTTAGAGCTGCAATATTAATATATACCCTATAAACTAATTAATGAATAAATTACTGTAGTAAGAATATCAAATTTGAACTTTAAAGTAGTCTTGCCTGAGTGTGCCCAAAGAGAGCGGAGGCAGTTTTAGCAGTTTCACTCATTTTTTTACCATAAAAGAGACATTATCTAATATTGTACGAGACTAATGAGAAAATTGATTAAGTTCAAAGTTTAAAATCTGATGTGGCCAGGCACATGACTTTATCACACAATATATAAAATTAATAGTTTAGCTGCATGAGATTCTATCGAGATTTGACAGATATTGACAGTCTTTAACACTACCTACTGTCATTAGAATAAAAATATCTGGCAAATCCTATATTAATGCGGACACAATCTCGATCAAATAGAATCTGCTCCTACAGCTAAACTATTATTAATTTTACCAAAAAATGTCATAGACATAAATTATACAAAATGTCCTCTACTTTAATTTATTATTTAACTATTTTGACGAAATTACAGAAATGGCGGCTCATTTGCAAAATCCTTGAAAAATGCATAACAATATTGCTATCCGCAATCCGCACTTGAAATACACATTGACTTTGTAAACACCATGGAAACACCAAGCTGTTTCAATATTGTTTCACATAGCGTACTTGCGCGCGTGTTTCTCCTCCTCATCACATTCTCCATGCATTTGCGTGTCGAATTGACGTTTCGCAACCGCTGACGTTCTAAATCCTGTCAAAAGTTTAAAAAAATCCTGGCTACCTACTATTAATGTAGACACGATTTCGATCAAATAGAATTTGCTCCTGCAGCTAAACTATTAATTTTACCAAAAAATGTTATAGACATAAATTATACAAAATTTCCACTACTTTAATTTATTATTTATCTTTTTTGACGAAATTACAGAAATGACGGCTCATTTGCATAATCGTTGAAAAATGGTAAGAGAAATAGCCAGTTCGTTTGGACCGTTTTGAACCAAAAGCTTTTCAGCTCTAAGTTTGGTCATAAAACTACTAAATATGATATTTCGTCCCGATACCTTTAGTAGTTTCTCCGGAATCGTCTCCACAAAAATCGAGTCAACACATATACACACACACAGACATTTTTTGTGTACCTTCGTCAAAAATGATCAGGGGACCCAAAAACACCTATTTCCTCTAAAATCTCAATTTTTTTATTAGTATATACTATCTTTGTATAAAAAAATAATTCTTCTTAATTCAACACTGTATAAGGTGGCTCACAAAACAAAATTGTGATTAAACGTTATTAAATCATTTGTTTAGTATAAACAAAGCTACAACAAAGAAATAAACCATAACAGGAAACCCTACGAAGGGGTTACCGGTGCAACCGAACCTCAAACGCTCCCACCAAACAGGAACGACCAAAACACCGAACGCCACCTAACCTAAAAACCAAACAAACCGCGGAATGCGGCGCAGCGCGCTCGCCGTGAATCAGCAGACACACTTCCGGCCTATCAGGCCGAACAGGTTGCCACCACACGCCGAAAAGGTTGCGCTCTCAGCCTCATACACACACACACACACACACACACACACACACACACACACGAAACCAACCAACCAACAAACCAACCGACCAATTCACCGACGCCAGTCCGTAATCTATAAATAAATTTTCACTTATAACATTAGCATGGATAAATACGCTCCCCGTTTATATAGCGCATGCTGCAAGCCTTGCTATCTACAGACCAAAACCTCTAGTATACTCCGATGGCGCCACACAGGCGCCACAAAACCCTTCCCCCACCATCTCGGAGCCGCCAGACTGACAGAGATGGAAAATGGCCGGCGCACGGCAAGAAGTCGCCGCGCGTTTGTTTCATTTCGGCGTTCAGCATTCAGTTCGAAACAAGCTGGCGTGTGATGAGGTTGCGTTATCTGCGTCCGCGTTTTTCGACAGAGTCAAATAGGGCCGTCGAATCGCCAACGAACCTCCAGATTTGTGCGGAACAGTGCTGCGTTGTTGTTATTTTACTAAGTGGCTTCCAAATGTTTCTTGTGGACGAAAGCAGATTATTTGTTAATGTTCTCATCGCGGAAGAAGAAAGCACTGGTTAAAGAACTGCGCCGGGCTCGGAAGGTACCTCTTCCAGGTGATGCTTCCGGTCGTAAGGAGGATAGCATCCTCAGAGACCTGCTCCAAAGGTTCAACTTGGAGCAACTGGAGCAGCTTTGGAAGGCGGTCGCCTCCCAGGGCATGGAGCAGTCCAGTTGCGTGCTTGTGGAGCATGGCACCAGATCACAGGACCAACACCTCGTGTTCTGCAAGACCTGGAGGTGGCCTGATGTCAGAACCGTCGGAGACATCAGGCGCCTCCCCGTGTGCAAATCGGCCGGCGATAGGATATACACGTGCTGCAACCCCTACCATTGGAGTAAAATATGCGGTAAGCCTCGTTTATTTAACCTATATAACTCAAAACGATCAAAACCCAAGAAAAATCACGTAAAAAGAGTATTTTGGTCATCCGCACCGCTTGACAGGAGGTCACGTAAACATAACCTAACAATGTTTGGGCGTTAGGCTCGAAGATGGTCGAAACGTTAACCAACCCAAATCAATTCTATACCAGACTCATAGAAATATGCAAAGAAATCTATGGTGAAATAGGTATTTTTAGTATTGCGGCTAAATTCATACGTTACTTTGACGGTTAAGGTTGACATGTCGGTGTAATAGTGCGTTTTCGGTCGGTTCATTTTGGGTTTAGTAGGCAGAATTTGTGGTTATGTTTGAAACTTTAGTTAGCCTATAAATCTATTTTCTCTTTTCACTGTGAACTGAACTCTCATTGGCGGGTCGGTATAATAGTAAACTGTAGACATGAGTACGTTTGTAGTCGGTATGGTTAAAATTTTAATTGACTAAAGTCATGTGAGAATCTACATCCACAAAAGAGCTTATAGAATATCAAATTGTACGATTTTTAAACTTTTGCTGGCATTGAACATTGAATAATTAAGAATTTATATCGGTATAATAGTAAGTTGTAGACATGAGTACGTTTGTAGGTAATTTGTAGACATGAGTACGTTTGTAATTAGTATAGTTAAAATTTTAATTGGCTAGTCATGTGAGAAATTGTATTCATAAATTAGCTTATAATATATCAAAGTGCAGAATTTAGAGATTTTGCTGTCATTTAACATTGAATAATTAAGAATTTATCGTGGTGTAATAGTAAGTTGTAGACATGAGTACGTTTGTAGTCAGTATGGCTAAAATTTTAATAGACTAAATTCGTGTGAGAAATTGTATTCATAAATTAGCTTATAATATACAAAATTGTACAATTAGAAAATTTTGCTGAACATTGAATAATTAAGAATTTATATCGGTATAATAGTAACTTGTAGACATAAGTACGTTTGTAGTCAGTATAGTTAAAACTTTAATTGTCTGGACTCATATGAGAAACTGTGTTCATAAATTAGCTTATAATATACCAAATTGTACAATTTGGAGATTTTGCTGAATAATTAAGAATTTATATCGATATAATAGTAAGTTGTAGACATGAGTACGTTTGTAGTCGGTATAGTTAAATTTTTAATTGACTAGAGTCATGTGAGAAACTATATTCATACATCAGCTTATAATATATCAAATTACACAATTTGGAGATTTTGCTGAACATTGATTAATTAAGAATTTATATCGGTATAATAGTAAGTTGTAGACATGAGTACGTTTGTAGTCGGTATCTGTAAATTTTTAATTGACAGGAGTCATGTGAGAACTATATTCATACATCAGCTTATAATATATCAAATTACACAATTTGGAGATTTTGCTGAACATTGAATAATCAAGAATGTATATCGGTATAATAGTAAGTTGTAGACATGAATACGTTTGTAGTCGGTATAGGTAAATTTTAAATTGACTAGAGTCTTATGAGAGACTGTATGCATATATTAACTTATATTATATCAAATTGCACAATTTGGAGATTTTGCTGTCATTGAATAATTAAGAATTTATATCGGTATAATAGTAAGTTGTAGACATGAGTACGTTTGTAGTCGGTATAGGTAAATTTTAAATTGACTAGAGTCTTATGAGAGACTGTATGCATATATTAGCTTATATTATATCAAATTGCACAATTTGGAGATTTTGCTGTCATTGAATAATTAAGAATTTATATCGGTATAATAGTAACTTGTAGACATGAGTACGTTTGTAGTCGGTATAGGTAAATTTGTAATTGAATAGTCTTATGAGAAACTGTAATCATATATCAGCTTATAACATATCAATTTGCACAATTTGGAGATTTTGCTGTCATTGAATAATTAAGAATTTATATCGGTATAATACTAACTTGTAGACATGAGTACGTTTGTAGTCGGTATAGGTAAATTTGTAATTGAATAGAGTCTTATGAGAAACTGTATTCATATATTAGCTTATAATATATCAAATTGCACAATTTGGAGATTTTGCTGTCATGGAATAATTAAGAATTTATATCGGCATAATAGTAAATTGTAGACATGAGTACGTTTGTAGTCGGTATAGGTAAATTTTTAATTGACTAGCGTCTTATGAGAAACTGTATTCATATATTAGCTTACATTCTATCAAATTGCACAATTAAGAGATTTTGCTGTCATGGAATAATTAAGAATTTATATCGGTATAATAGTAATTGTAGACATGAGTACGTTTGTAGTCGGTATAGGTAAATTTTAAATTGACTAGAGTCTTATGAGAGACTGTATTCATATATTAGCTTATATTATATCAAATTGCACAATTTGGAGATTTTGCTGTCATGGAATAATTAAGAATTCATATCGGTATAATAGTAAGTTGTAGACATGAGTACGTTTGTAGTCGGTATAGGCAAATTTGTAATTGAATAGAGTCTTATGAAAAACTGTAATCATATATCAGCTTATAATATATCAAATTGCACAATTTGGAGATTTTGCTGTCATTGAATAATTAAGAATTTATATCGGTATAATAGTAAGTTGTAGACATGAGTACGTTTGTAGTCACCAACTATGTTCATGTGCTAAGTTATCCTTGCTGTCAAAATAAGTGTCACATTGACGTTCCGATATAGTAATACGTTTTTTTTAACTTGAAATAGTCAAGCGTTTGCCTTATTTCAATACCTTTTTACTATCTTTTTTCTTAAATAATTAACCTTAAACCAATATTGACTTTTAATCAGTGGCTTGGGCAAACAAAGAGGTATCTTAAGAGGGCCATTCGTCGACCATGGGGGTTTTCAAAGCCTGCTCCTGCCTCGCGGCTATACGAAAAAAAAGTGGATCCATCAGAATTGTATCATTAAAGATTGCCGGGGCGAACTAAAAGCCTGCGGAGCGAGAGAGATAGCTTCAACGTATGTGGGCACTTCAGTTCCAAGAAACCCGAGCGGTGGAATCCAGTGGTTCAAGTATCTTCTATCTTAAACTATCCATCTCGCTCCAACCTGTTGTCTTAACTGTTCTTTTCACTTAACCTGACCGCCATAGGTACTATACTTCGACTGACTGAGATGAAAGCGGGTTTTCTCTGTCCTCGCCGGACGTTTTAACCATTTTCGAAAGGTATTGGGGCCTTAAATGCACGTCTAGACGGTATTTAGATAAAAGAAATCGGAAATTTGCTTATCGAGTCTGTTAAAAGACGCCTGGCGCCAACAGCGGTATCAATGGAGATGGATTTAACACCTTTTCATTCACAAAATACTCCCACATACTCCATGAGTTTCTTGTGTTTGTCTTTTCTGCGTTTTGTGTGTATAGGCCTTCGAGGTCGTACGATCTAACCCCTGGTTTCTTTTTGGTAGTTTCGATTATATAATAGAGTTTGCCATGTTAGTTTTGTGGCGATTGAGGTTTGTATCCACAGTGGAGTTGTTGATAAGCTTATCGGCGATTTTAGATGACCCATAAGATTGTTTGCGTTCAGTGTTTGTTTTTGATGTTTTAGGAGCCTCGTCTATGATTTTGCGGTTAGTTATTCGCGAATGTCTAGGGTCTACGCGATGAATTGCGTAACCTTGTTTGTCTAGTACGATTTTTACGTTACTATCTATTATACGAAGATTTTTGTTAATTTCTAATTTCTCTTGAGGTTTGTCGATGAGTTGTTTTTACTAATGAATTGATATCTACAGAAATAAACAACAAATATCGCCGCGGTGTGTTAATAAACGTTAGTGGTATCGGTGTTTTCAAAACTTTGGGCATTTATCTATTCAGCGATGTACAGAATGTATTTCTTACTATCTTATAGTTTGTATGCAATACCAAAGATTCTCTCCAAGCGTTAGATAATAACAGGGATGGAAAAGGGTAATTTACCGCGTAAATTACCGAATTAATTACCGTAATTAATGGTAATTTACCGATTTTTGATTACCGTAATTTACGGCTTAAATTACCGATGGTAATTTACCGGTATGTTAAATTACCGTTGGTAATTTTGATTACCGTTGGTAATTTACCGGAATTTAGAAATTAATTTCAAAGACCTTCCATCAGTAGACATCTTTGTTTTTTTATTAGTTTCACCATAAGCTTTTTTTTAATTAGATACATTTTGAACAACAAACATTTTTTATCATTAACAAATCCGATAATGCTGCTCTGTAGTCAGAAGCCATTTATTATGAAAATTCACTTTTTAATAAATATACCAGTGTTAGAAGAATAATCTAGACTAAAAACTGATCCAGATCAAAAACCCCTCTGTGAAACGGAGCGTTATTTTGTGAATCTAGACCGAATTAAAGTGTTTATTTTCTACTATTATTATTCTGTTTGATTTCCGTTTTTTTAGTAGTGCTATAAATAGTATTTCTCTGTAGCTTTGCGTTGATTTCAGTACTATCAAAACAGGCAAAAGATCAGAGATAGCTAGTTATCCACAAAATAATGATTTAAGATTTTACCAAACATTACTATTAACATTAGTAGTAATCATAACTTACAGTGATCGGTTTAATTTAACATTTTTAATTTTTAATTACCCGGAAATTTAAATCAACGTAACTTAACATTTTGAATTTTTAATTACCCGGTAATTTAAGCAAGCGTAATTTACCATTTTGAATTTTTAATTACCCGGTAAGGAACTTCTGAATAATTTATGTCTGCGACATTTTTTTGGTAAAATTAGTAGTTTAGCTGCAAGAGCAAATTTTATTTGATCGAGATCGGTCGCATCTGCATTGATATAATACTATATCGTGAACCAGGATTTTCCAAATTTTTTCAGTCTAATGACAGTACCGGTAGTGTCAAATGCTGATGTTTTGACAATACCTCACTATATCTACTGTCAATAGTAAAAACATCTCATATTGTGATACCGTGTACGGTCCTTGCCTGACGGCGTCGGATAGGCAGCGTGTTCAGCGTGTCCAAAATGCATGTGTTCTGTTTGTTTTTGGTTTGAGGAAGTACGATCATGTATCGAATGGGCTGGGCGACTTGGGGTGGTTGAACATGGATAACACTAGGGTGTTGCATGCACCAATATTATATCATAAGTTCCTATCCAAGAGGATCCCACAATACCTCATGCGGAAGATACGCTGTAGAACGGATGTCCATAACCTTAATTTAAGATTCCGGGGTTTGTTTGCTCCACCTGCCCATCGCGCTGAGCTGTATAAACGGTCATTCTCTTAATACCAGGTCAGTCACATATACAATGGTCTCAGGGAAGATATGAAAAAATTAATTAAACAAAACAACCTACGCAAAACTTGACATCACACACACACACTCGCACGGGGAGTTGTTATGTAAAATTCATTCCGAATTCAGCAAATGCCTATGTTGTTTTCGTTTGTGCGCGGTGTGGCGCCTAGCCGTTTTTTTTTTATTCCGCTTCTAATAGGACAGAGACGCGCGACACAAAAAGTATCCGGCGACAGTCTGCAGTCTGGCGAATGCTGGTGGGAGGTCACATTCGCGGTATTCCTACGTCGCTCTACTCGCAAAGTCGAAGGTGAAAATAATTTCTTTGCCGAATCGAAGCGAAAACAAACGCGTATCGAGTCGCGCCGGGGATCGAACCGTAGCGCGCCGAACTTTTCGAAAAATCTCACTACTCGGTCCGCCGGTCGAAATAGTCAGGTTATGTTTTGGGAAATCGCTGCGCCGAATGGCAATTTTGAAGCAGACGCCGCCGAGTGTCTTCTCCGAGCATCGGAGATCATAGACGGCGCCCAGTCATGTAAACATTTATCACTTACGGCGCCGGGCAATATTTATTTTAAACACGCCTCGGTCGCTGTCGAAATACCGCCATCCGTCTCACTTTAACGCACATGGGAGTTAGATACGCTAAAAAGTCGAAAAAATGTCCTTGGTGCAACCGAAAAGTCGACAGTACGTAGGAATGCGACTAGATTTTGCGTGTTGGTCCCTCAAGACGATTAGTGACTCATCAAACATAACCTATTTGTTTTTTCACTAATTTTGATTATAATTTTTTGTTCAGAATTGTTATACAGGCTGACCCAAAATGATGTTTCAAAAGATCGATTTAATTGGATGTTTATTTTAAGCTACTTTTTATTGTTGAATATTACTACATTTAAAAATTCCAGTTGAGGGAACACTTAATAGATTTCCGGAAATTGGAGGGTTCCTGGTTCAAATCCAGGCGGAGGTGTTTTTCCCAAAAATTATCCTCACCTGGGCTAATTATCATTCGCTTCTTTAGTTGATTCTACATTACTGACGAGTTTAAGTAATAACCATTTTCCCTTGAGATAAGATTAAACCTCAAAAGTTGGACGTTCGACCTTCCGGTTTTCTATACTAAGCCTTGCAATAAAACATCAATCAAAATAAAAGTACAGAATCCTAATCACATTATTGGAATATATTCCACCAGTCCATCACACCTTTTATACAAATATAGATATAAAAATGATGTAACAATAGCTGGAAGAATAAGACACAAGAAAAAAAAGCGACGATAAAATGATAAAAAATGCTTTACAAAAATATTTAAAGGAACGTAAAACGTTTTGATCTAAAAATTATTGAATAAAACACAGCACGCACACGCAGCTACCGCCACCGCCTTCGCCGTCTCCTTGGTTGATCAGGATCAACGTCATCTTCATCGCTGACGTCCCGCTCAGCATCTAGTTGCAGAGGTCCTTGTCTTCGTGCTCGTCCCCAGGCTGATCTTGCGAATATTTTTTGACGGTAGTTTCATATTAATGCAGACACGACCGATCTCGATCAAATAGAATTTGCTGATGCAGCGGCTAAACTATTAATTTTACCAAAAAGTATCGTAGACATAAATTATTCAGATTTTCCTGTACTTTAATTTATTATTTAACTATTTTGACGAAATTAGAGAAATGGCAGCTCATTTGCAAAATCCTTGAAAAATGCTTAGAGGAAACGTCCAGTTCCTTTGGACCCTTTTGAACCAAAAGCTTTTCAGCTCTAAGTTTGGTCATAAAACTCCTAAATATGAACTTTCGCCCCGATACCTTTAGTAGCTTCTCCGGAATCGTCGCCACAAAAATCGTTTACAGAGACATTTTTTTGTACCTTGGTCAAAAATGTTCAGGGGACCCATCTAAAATCTCAATTTTTTTTTTCGGCACGATTACAATACTTCATCATACTGCGTATAATAAAGTAAAAAGTAGGAAAATTGAAATAAAGTCAACAATTTTGGCATTTAGTTATAGGAAAGCCTGATAAAGGTCAATGTATTTTTATAGGTGGCAACCAAAATGAAATACAAAAATTAATGATCCCATTTTTTTATTTTAAAGAAATGTTCAGATCGAAAAATTAATTTTAAATTATTCAATTAAAACTAAAATAACTACAAATCATAAAATAGGTTCAACATTTGTCAACCTATCAAACTCATACGTTCACAAGTTAAATAAATCAACCAGCCAAAAGTTACAGCAGAAGCAAGCTTTAAAAACATTGTTTAATTCAAGTACACTCACGGAAAAAATATGTTACCATCATAAATTTTATGTTTCGATGTAACTCAGGAACTCCCCAACTAATTTTGATGGGACTTTCACCCAGAAAGTCTTTGTATTTTAGGGAATATTCAAGAATACGAAGACTAAAATTTATTGAATAGTTCTTAAGTTATATCGCCGCAAAAAATGCATGATGTAAACATACTTTTTCTTTATTGGGATTCATGTCTTAGGGATAGTTCAGGTGCATTATCCATAAAATTGGATCCGTTGTCTTCACTTCTCACACACACACACACACACTCACACACACACACTCACACAGCGGTGAGCACCGATACCAAAGAGGCAGATTCCTCAATGCTCGTATACCTGATCGTACGACCCACAGTGAAAGGTCGACGGTGCTACCCATCTCTCTCTGGCCAAGTGCTGCTTGGAGTATCCACAAGGCTGAAGAGTGGCTTTGGCTTACCACCCGGTAGACCGGCGGAGTCTGGCGCCAACAACTCCATCCGGCCGCAACCGCGACGAGGAAGAGGCCCACAGAAGACAAAGAAAGAACGTAGCGCCACCAGGACCGGCCCCTAGCATTTTTTGATGATAAAGAAAAATAATATGACGATCCAGAAACATACGGTCTACACTCATACAAGAATTACGAAATTTTTGTGCGGCGACAACCGGTGCACTTTGGGTTAAAATCGGTGAATTCATGAATCGTTGCTGTGTTATACGTATGTAATTATGTATGAACTATCGCAGTATCTACCATTGATAAAATAAAACTATATTTTAGAGACTGAATACAGAATACGCTAGTTTGAGAAGGTTAAAGAGCGGCTCTTCAGAATCGAAATATTATGTCGATATCTATTCTGGCAAGTCATCTGCCATCAGCAAATTTCTGGTTAGTCAAGTACCCAAATCTTCATCAACTTTTTATCTTTAATATGGTGTATAAAGATGCAAAGATTCAGTCAAAAACTCAGCAAACAGTTTGATATTATTGTCAGAAGCGATTGGGCGAATAACGATGCTGTCTACTGAAATCTAAAATGGCTAGACTACTATTGTGTCAACCAGTTCTAAACCAATTATTTCGTAAATAACACCTTCGAGTATATTTTTTGTGTATACTCGCTTTTCGAAAAACCGACATTGAATCGATGCGAACTGCTATAATAGAAAGCGGACCAGAGCGAGCCCCTCGCCGGACGCGAAATGACGTCCACGCTCTACCGACTCGTGGTCTCTGCTATGTCTCGCCGAGAAATAACGGGAGTCTTGAAGACGTATAAGAAGTTGCACTGAGTATTTCATCGATTTTGGACAATAAATAACGTCTTTACTTGAAAAAGATTGGTCTAAAAGTCATTATAGACCAATCTTTTTATGTTGTAAACAATAATCGTTTTATTTAAAATGCAAACAGTTGGTTTATTTGCATAATAAACATCCATGACGTATGGTTTCTAAAGTTGTCCAATTTTATCTAAAAGAAGATAACAAAAACGCGTGAAAATGTTTTATTGGCATTATTTTTGCTCAAATTTGAGGCTTTAGAGCAAGTTATTCGCTAATAGAGTTTAAATTTTGTTTATTATTGTTGTTTAATACGCTCACTTCCCGGGAACAGTATATTGTCCGGGATTGGAAGCCCTACCACCGACTAGGGCCGGACCTGGCGTCAGGATACACACAAGACAGACCTGTTCAGCGCTCTTGGTGTGCACCGAAAAATAATTACCGAAATTTCTGTTCCAAACCGTCTTCTTTCATATCTTTCTCTCTCTCTTCTTCTCTCTTTCTCCCTCTTTCGTTCTTTTTCTTGGAGACGAGACCCTAGTCATTACCGCTATCATTACCCGTGAGATAATACGGGCGCCGGGATCGGACCCAGTAAAAGTGGCTTGTTTTAACCGGTAATTTATTATCTTGCCGAGGCGGAGATTCGGAATTTCGTAATTGTTGCCTTCTGGGAAAGGAGATCTCGCAGACGAGGTACCGCGCGCGCGGCGTTGTTTGTTTTAAAATTTTCGATGCATCATAGCAGCGGTCCGAAGGCGTCGCCGGTCTACCCTGCGGAACCCCAGATTTCGTCGACGGTTTTTTTAGGTTATCGACGGGGATATGCGGGTTAAAGTATTGTCGTCTATTTGGGGCATGTTTTAATTATACTTGTTTTAGGTTATGTTTCTATATCTATATCCTTTATTCTCGGGTTGTCAAATACTTGTCATATTTTATTGATATTATTGATATGAAAAACATGATCGCTAGTTTATCGTTCGACCTAGTAAAGTTAAAACACAGCTACTACATGCGTATCGCATTATGTACATATAGTATTAAAAAAATTCACACAAGCTAGATTAGATAAAAATTACTTTGTTGATATTAGATTTATTTTTAACTGAGGATCATTTTTTTCACGTGGTCCTCTCCTACGTGTTTTTAAGTGGATAATAATAATACATAATTATTATTATTATTTATTTACTTAAATAGATACGAGTTATTTAAAAACGAAAGTATAGTAGTACGTAGCGTACAACATGTGGTATAAAGAAGCTATTATAAAAAGGGTTTTATGTTTTGGTTACAAGTGAATCTTTCTAGGAAAAGCACATGCCAACCATTTGTCTCAGACAACACGATCCTATTTTAACTTTCCTAGTAAAGCTATAAGTCAAAACACAACATATTTACGGGTACGCAACCACAGAACTGTTGTTATAGTACTAAAAGTTATAGATACGTTTGTTTTTGGTATCAAAATACAAAACTTCAATATTACAACTTATCTTCTAGAATAGACATATTTCTGTGGTTTCTTGCATGTACAAATTATGAGAAAACCAACCCACACTTTGGCCAATGGCGAGCCCACACTCAATTTACAACCAGTCTGCGAAAAGTAAATTGTTAAATAAGGATGAGGTTTGTATAAGTGAAGTCCTGTCTTATCTCTCGTATGATATTCAAAGAAAACAGACTGGTGTCAAAAGGTTACCAGTTTAAATCATGCCGACAAAGAGAATCCAGATTTGCTGGCGCGCTGTGTATAATCTCGTAATTAAAAAAATATTTACTAAACCGATTTAATAATAAACATGTGTATTCTATTTGGATATTGCGTATGGTAATTGTCAGATCAAAAATACGTGTTGGCTATAAAACAGCCAACAAAACAGTCCAAAAAAACTTATATGATAGCCAGTGAATAAAGGATATAGCGATATAGAAATATAACCTAAAAAGTTAGCTTCTAGTTTACAATATTCATCGGTAACTACTAAAAAAAACGACCACTAATCGCCGTCGCGTCGGGAGCGGTTCGGCCAGATTTTAAAGAGCCAAAGGTTTTTTTTTTCAGTTTTTTATTATCGATTACCACCGGCTCAGGTCGATCGCCCTACCGTCTCCTAACTTAATATGGAAAGTTTAGGCAAATCCACTGTTTGAGAACCGAGATCGAGTGTTTCATCTCCTATAAATTTTTAATCCGAAAATATAATAAATTTATGAAAATTTTCGATCCGATATTACTTTGTTTACAATATCAAACATTAAAACTCTCACCATGTTCTAAACCGTCTAAAATTAACCACGCTCTTCGCAGAAACTGATTCTATATCTGTTTCACGGCACTTTAAACCACCGCAACAACAAAAAAAAACATCTGACCGTCCTCGGCTGTTCTAAACAGTAACCCGAACTGTTTGTGTAACTCCTTTATCTCCCTATTCCGTTGAAATACCGCACGTGACACGTTTCCTCGTATCTGGGGTTCCGCAGGGTAATCCGCGCGCGTCTTCGGACCACCGTTGTTTACGTTCGTTTGGTAATTTCGTTCTTTTCTTTTGCAGAGTTACCCCCGCCGCCGTATTCGTACTGCATGGACCAGTTTCAACCAGAAGGCAAGTATTCGATTTGATTTCACCTTGGTTATAGTTAGTTATTCAATACTACTACCTGGTTTTCTCTATTCGAGATAAGATAACGCATTTGTATGGGAGATATGTGTGGTTAATATAATACGCGTACGTTCTGTCGGGTTGTTGAAAATTTGTAACTCGTCTTAGATAGTCCCGAGCACAGTTCGTATGGAGCGGTTCTCGGTTTTTGAACAGGTGTAGTGAAAACAGTAGGTCAAGTCAGGCTATATGCTTGAAAACGAATGACCCCCACACTTGATCGTGGTCTATACAGGCTTTGCGAGCCATAAACACACCTTATTCTACAGGCTGGGCCTTTAAAAATGCGTAACGTACCACGTAAAGGCGTGTTTACACTGACCAAACAAAAAAAAATTAAATTTAACAAATTTAATTTGTTTTGTAGAATATGTTTGTTAAATTGGTATAATTCTAAAAATATTAAGGCTTGTCCACACTGTAGAAATGAACCGATAAATCAAAAATAAGTTTTTAACTTGGGAATGGGTTAAAAGCATACTGGTTTGAGTCATTTGGTTCCCTTCAAATATGGGGTGGCTGGCGCCTGTCTAAATGCCTGGCGCCTGGCTGTATAGACACAGGAAGGGCCCTTTCTACTCCATAGCCCACCTGTGACTCGGGGAAGTCACCCTAAAAACGAATGACTGTCGGCGCTTGTAAAAGTTCCCCTTAGGATGTAATAATGTTTGGTCTGTTAGATTTTCTTTGCTTGCGGTTCGGGAACTTTTTATTTGTAAGGTAAAAACAATAACGGACCCAACACAGACCCCTGTGGGACAACATTTTTAATAATTTTATTTAAAACTTGTTCCAAATGGAGACAAAAACAGGTATTAAACAGACTTTAATAAAAGAGTTTTTTTTTTAATTTTTAACCCTACTTTTAATTGTTTTTTTTTCTTTTAATTTACAGATAGACCGACTAGAGACGCATTATGTATGTTCAGGGACAGCTACACCCAATCTTTGACCACAAATGGCGATAGTAAGTAACTTTTCCCCCCTAAAATTTACTATTATATAAATTAAACCAAACCCTAGTTGAGCAATAATCATCAATCGTCCCAATTGTTATCAAATTTTATCTATCTAAACTCCTATTTACTAAATGATACATCAGAAATTCCCAGAACTAGCCTACCGAGTCACAATTATTAAAAACAAGTTTCAAAAACACATCTAAACTAATATTTTAGTGTCACAAGGCGTGACGATTACAGACGCGACAGATGGCGCCTGAATTCTACAGATAATCGACGTAAATTGACAATAAACTCGTTAAATTATTATAAACAATACACTAAACGTTGGAAAATATTCGAAAATAACACACTGGAGACACAAGTTCATCGACTTATATTAATAGATAGCGCTCCCTATGCTGAAAAAAAAGTTTTGCCGCGGGGTTGGCTACACCAGGGGCCCCCAAACAGGGACTTGGTTACCTTGATTCCGAGCTAGTGTGTCCAAGCCGCTAAATATGCAAGTTCTCCTCGAATCTAATGCTATCTGTAGTAGCGTTTGTTAGAGAAAGATAGAAAATGATCGTGATGTCATTTTTTCGAGGACTTGTTTTACTATTATCTATCTATATCTCGTAGGTTTGGTTTAAAATGATAAATAGGAAGACATTTTATATCGATTTTTTGGTAAAACATAAGAAATTTGGTAAAATAATCATAAGAATCATCAAAATCATCAAAATAATCATCATATTATACAAAAGACATACGATATCAAAACAATAGTTACAAAAACAGCTGTATTTACAAATTAATATAACTTGTCTATAGTATAGGTACACCCAATAACATAATTGCGTACATATGGAGCATAATAGAATTTCCTATTTATTAATTTAGTTATCACTGGAAATACATGTATCATGTATCACAATAATTATTGCGAACAATGCAATGTTTGTAATGTAAAATTTAATAGTGTTGCTACAAGCTATCGTTTGTTTATGGCAAATATGTACTATATATTATAGTGTATTAGAAGCACAATGTGTCACACTTTAACGATTAGTTTAGTATATTAACATTTCATCATGAAAAAGCACATTATATGACAAGGTTAATGTTGAAATATTAAATACATATACAGTGTTAAATAAAATCTTGTAAAGCGTACTGTGCGTGTAAATTTTCTCGTCTTTGGCATCTTCTTAGTTTTGATTTAAAAAAAAAAAACGTTTCTTTACACCAATGAAATATAATTTTGATTCTAACATATAAATTTGTATATAAGGAGAGATTTATTTCGCTTAAAGTAATATTTTGTCTTTGGCTTAAAAATAGGTTTACTTCCGCCAAAGAAATCATATTTTGATTCAAATAAATATATTTTTAATGTCATCCAACTGTATTGTTAGATGGCGCTGTAAACTCTCTCCTCGCACTTCGTACATATCGAGAGTATAAAGCCGCGTGATCGACAGTATGGAACTTACAGAGTACAGCGCCTGCAGGTTCAAGTTGCGATTCCAAATCAGAGTACACTTTACTAACTTAACCTTGACTATATGTTGGGTTGGGAAGACCAAGCACTGGTCGAGGATGTGCGACATCCCAAAAACGAGGTGACACATGGCGAGTCTTCCGAAAAATTCTTGTCTATTAATTCCTTCAACAAATTAATAATTTTAAGCATTTTAACTCGACCAACAATTTTGTTAATTTAACACAATGTAATTCTTTCTCTCAACACAATCATAATTATTTGAAGTAAATAAATCTCATTTCTTATAATACACAAATTGCAAACTTTAACTGGAAACATAAGTTGTTTGACACAAATCAACGTTCTTTCTACCAGACAATTATTTCAAATAAATGCGTTTTTATCTGCAAATAAATATTTCTTTGCCTCTATTGAAACAACAAATTTCTTTCGGCACTTTGTACTGAAGGTCTCATATGCGGATTCTGCGTTGATAAGTACATATCCACATTCTTATTTTACAAGGGGCGGAGATACGGGTTTGCCTTATGGAGCGAGCAAGTCGATTGTCCAGAGATCATTTCTGAGTGTTGCACCAAAGATATGTAATATGTTTGTGGTTTATCTGAGGAAAGCGGGGGTTAACGTGTTGGGTGTACTTTCGTTGGACAGAGATATGTTTTGCAGCCATTGTAGGGAATTTATTTGTTCGATGAGTATTGATGGGTTGGTGTAGTTTGTGCTAAAGAGGGATGGTCTTCCGATATTTTTTGTTCGTTCTGGTTTCGCAATCTGTATTATATGATTTTTTAATTTTATTTTAACTGCATTAAAATAAAGCTAGTTAGCCAGGATTTGACAGATAATAAGATGGAAAATTCTAACCAAAAACCCCAAATCTTCAAACAAACTCGCTAATCTCTCGGTAACAATTTCGGACGTAAGCCGTGTACTCGCGTCTCAACAATACCACCAACACCTCAAGCGAAACAAACAAAAATCGAACGCGTCAACATCGGCACGTCAGCTATAGCTAAAGCTATCATGAGGGCACTCGAAGAATGTAGATCGTGGTCCAAGTGACATCTATTTCGAGTGTCAATTTCGATTTCAGTGACGCTCCGGGCATACCGTGTCCAAATCTGGACTTTGGACGATTTGGGTTTGAAGCATCAGCGGTGATTTTTCTTTCCATGGTAAAAAAGTTGGTGATATTTTCCGATGTTCAGTTGCGAAGTTGAGAGAAGTACGGGAATGGTTTGGGCTAAAATTAGACCGTTCGGTCATTGCAATATTGTCGGTAAGAGCAACACAGTCACAACAGCCTGGTGGCGCCTATACTTTGCTCGTGTATGCATTATATCCCCACTTTGTATGTAGATGTGGGAATACACAAACTCGTCGAATGTGTAGTTGTAAATACTCGCACATATATGTGTGTGTGTGTGTATATATGTGTGTGTGTACATGGCTGGTATGTGTAAAGATGTACCGTTAGTTGCCGAGATATGTGAACAGGCAGTGTGGATGTATATGGTGTATATGCTGTGGTTTAGTATATAGAAAATTAATTGTGTTGTGGGTTTTAGAAATATTGGGATCGATTTGAAACATTTGATTAGGGATACGCCGTCTTATAACAAAAGATGTATTTGTGAGGAACTGATATCAGAAGAGGGATATATGATTTATAGGCTTTTTTTTTAATCGTGAATTTGATAGAAGGACTAACATTGTTCAGATGGCTAACTAACTCAGTAAGTTTATCTCTACCGTCTGGCCAAACCACAAAGGTATCATCAACATATCTGACCCAACGCTTGGGTTTGTAAGGTCTTGTCCTAATGGCTTTTTCTTCAAACAATTCCGTGAAGAAATTGGCGATTACCGGTTGAAGAGGTGATCCCATGGCAGCACCCTCTACTTGCTCATACATCGCTCCCGCCCGTTTGAAGTATGCGGTGGAGAGACAATACTCTACAAGATCCGGTACATCGGTTGGTAGACCTAGGGGCACAAGTGTTGTCCGAAGGCCTTCGACTGCCTCCTTAACCGGAACACACGTAAAGAGTGATGTTACGTCGAAACTTACGAGTATATCCTGCTGGTCCATAACAACTTCCTTCAGAATCTGAATAAAATGTACAGAATTCTTGACAAAAGATGTAGTTTGTCTTATAAACGGTTGGATGGTTTTCAACAAGTATTTTGCCAAGAAATAGGTTGGGGGGCCTATTGCGCTGACGATTGGTCTCAAAGGTACGTTATCCTTGTGGATCTTTGGCAGACCGTAGATGCTCGGTGCCCTAGGGGCTTGAACAAAAAGGCTTCTTTGTTCCTGTTCGGGAATCGATGATGATTTAACCAATTCCTTCAGTCGCCTCCCTATCTTATGTGTTGGATCCTTCGCAATTTTACGGTACGTATTTGGGCCCAATAGATCGTTCATCTTCCGGTTGTAGTCACCCTTGTTTAGAAATCTTTACACCCGGAAGCAGTTTATTTTCTAAATGATTCTGGCCGTGAAAGCCTACGTACGTACTTACAAGAAATTGCTTAAAATTGCACTAAAGACAGTAGAAAAACACATTTCAAGAAATAATAGAAACATGTGGATGACATTCACAATAATTTATCATATGCACCAATAAACAATATAAATGTCAATCCAAATAAATGTTTTTGAAGCCTTTTCAGCTGTTCTTTAGGTTCTATTCGCTTACCATTCACAAACAAAAGTTATCAATGCTTTTTTCTTGATTATTTTTAACGACTGCGTTAAAATTTGTATGTTAGCGTTAAAACAATTAAGAAATCTTGAAAATCGCTACATTTTAATTCAATATATTTTCTTTTTTGAGGTTCTTCGTACCTATTGAAGTTTTTTTTTAAATATGTTTTTCGTATCTAAGAAACAGGGGCGTTTTTTAAATTTTAGTGATAGGTAAAACTTTCAATTGCCTAAAACGCCTTCTCCCAAATTATTTCGGCGAAAATTAAAAAAAAATCTCTTTGAGAAACTTGAGAAAATGTCCCTAAAGATCATTTGAATGGGGTTAAAAAAGCGTTCTGTGGCATCTTAACCTTAACTGCGAAATGTTTTCAAGGTTGTAAGTTATGTTATTATTTTAATGGTAATTTTATTTTATTGCGTTTGTATATTGCGGTTGCAACTGTAGATAATAGAATTTTAAAAATTTTCAGATTAATAATTACAAAAATAATAAGAAGGAACACCTTGGTTTTTATGGAAACTAAAATTAGTTAAGTGTTCTTAAATCTACACTAGTAAAAGAAACTAGTTTTAGAGAGAAAAAAAAAAACATAAAATACGATACCGGTATTTATGTATATAAAGCACTTGTGAAGTACAATGTGACATTTGAAGAATATTTGGGTTATTTTAAATTGTTAGAAATCGAAAACACTTGACTAATTGTTTATTATTGTCATATATAGAACCCTAAACTGAGTTTCGCAAGGATTTTGTATATATAAATTCTGTTTTTGGTCCAATCTGGAATTGAAATTGCACTCGAAAGTGGTATACACTAAATTTAATGTTCAAAAATGCCAGACCTTTTCCGAAAACAAGGAGGCGCAGAGATTTTTCTTGCTCCAGGGCGCTGAATATGTAGCTACGTCACTGCTAAGAAACCATATTTCTTTCATTTTGCATTTTAATTATTACTATTATTTTAAATCACATTAAATTTATAATTTCCCTCAACATTCTTACATATTTTACACACAATAAATCCCTCCAACAAACTTCGAACACATTTCTGTATAAAAACCGAAAAAATCTGATGTGGCCAGGCACATGACTTTATCATACTATTTACAAAATTAATAGTAAATGAAATTCTATTTGATCAAGATCGGTTGTATCTGCATTAAAATAAATCTAGTTAGCCAGGATTTGACAGATTATAATAATAATAATAATAGATATTTATTCACTGAAAGAAAAACACTATACAAAATGAAAAACACAATACAAAATGAACGAATAAAGATCGGTTAGACAAGCCACTGTATTGAATGAACAATTGTGTGTGGCTTTAATTTAATGAGTACGCATACGCTCGAAGCCCAAGAAAAATAAAATTAACAAATCATATAATACAGATTGCGAAACCAGAACGAACAAAAAATATCGGAAAACCATCCCTCCTTAGCACAAACTACACCAACCCATCAATACTCATCGAACAAATAAATTCCCTAGGATGGCTGCAAAACATATCTCTGTCCAACGAAAGTACACCCACCACGCTAACCCCCGCTTTCCTCAGATAAACCACAAACATATTACATATCTTTGGCGCAACACTCAGAAATGATCTCTGGACAATCGACTTGCTCGCTCCATAAGGCAAACCCATATCTCCGCCCCTTGTAAAATAAGAATGTGAATATGTACTTATCAACACATAATCCGCGTATGAGACCTTCAGTACAGAGTGCAGGTAGAGCTGTCTTAGACTCATAAGCTATTATTAATACAATATATTAAATAAATACAATATATTAATACAATAAAAAGTGGTCGGATTACTTAATTTTCTTTTATTTTAGCGATCGCTACATGTTTTGTGTCCATTTTAATTGAATATAATTTCTTTTTTGTAGTTCTTCGTACCTATTTAAGTTGTTTCGAAAATATGTTTTTTTTTTAATCTAAGAAACCTAATTTCTTAGTTTTGCGTTTTAATTATGTATTACTATTATTTTAAATCACATTAAATTTATAATTTCCCTCAACATTCTTACATATTTTACGCACAATAAATCCCGATCCGACAAATTTCGAACACATTTCCGCAAAAAAAAAACCGAAAAGAAATCACCATAACCTCTCCGCGAAAAATGCTAAAACGTCGTCGACGCATGTTGGCGCGGGCGACGTGACTTTCGTCGAAGTTTGGGATATCGCGGCCCCAGACCAGACCGCCGCGCCGCGCCGCCGGCTATCAAATGTGACGTCCTTGCCGGCACAGTATATCGGCTGGCGCCAGTCTCATAGACTCAAAGCCGGGCCTCGACCGACACATTTATTACAACAGTCGGCAACCTCTAGCCAGCCGTACTCCGTACACACCGCCTACCTGATTTTCACCGTATTTATCGATTCACCGCACACCTAAACTATACAGAACGGCTACCGATTCAGGTGCTGCGCTAGATGCTATACGTACTACGTGTTGTTTTTCTCTTTATTATGTACTATGTTGTGTGTTGTGGGTTGTGGTAACCCTACCTCCTAAAATATGCGTACAACTACAGATTAACAGAGGATTATTGTTATTTCGAGTTTGGGTTAGTTTTTAAATAAATAAAACCTGTTTGCAGTAAGAAAAAATTAGCTAAATGCACTCGAGACAGTTAAAAAATCACACCTCAAAAAATAACGGATGAATGTTGATGAAATTCATAATAATTATTTAATATGCATCAATAAACAATTTAAAATCTATAGCAGATCAAGAAAAACACATACTCATAAAACAGGTGTAATTTTTGAAGTACGACATATTGGCTAAAATTGTACTAGGGACAGTTAAAATATCACAACTCGAAAAATAACGGATGAATGTTGATGAAATTCATAATAATTATTTAATATGCATCAATAAACAATATAAAATCTATAGCAGATCAAGAAAAACACATACTCATAAAACAGGTGTGATTTTTTTGAAGTACGACAAATTGGCTAAAATTGTACTAGAGTCAGTTAAAATATCACAACTCGAAAAATAACGGATGAATGTTCATGAAATTCATAATAATTATTTAATATGCATCAATAAACAATATAAAATCTATAGCAGATCCAAAAAATACTCATAAAGTAGGTGTAATTTTTTGAAGTACGACAAATTGGCTAAAATTGTGCTAGAGTCAGTTAAAATATCACAACTCGAAAAATAACGGATGAATATTGATGAAATTCATAATAATTATTTAATATGCATCAATAAACAATATATAAAATCTATAGCAGATCAAGAAAAATACATACTCATAAAACAGGTGTGATTTTTTGAAGTACGACAAATTGGCTAAAATTGTACTGGAGTCAGTTAAAATATCACAACTCGAAAAATAACGGATGAATGTTGATGAAATTCATAATAATTATTTAATATGCATCAATAAACAATATAAAATCTATAGCAGATCCAAAAATACTAATAAAGTAATTTTTTGAAGTACGACCAATTGGCTAAAATTGCACTAGAGACAGTTAAAATATCACAACTCGAAAAATAACGGATGAATGTTGATGAAATTCATAATAATTATTTAATATGCTTCAATAAACAATATAAAATCTATAGCAGATCTAGAAAAATACATAGGTACTCATAAAACAGGTGTGATTTTTTGAAGTACGACATATTGGCTAAAATTGCACTAGAGACAGTTAAAATATCACAACTCGAAAAATAACGGATGAATGTTGATGAAATTCATAATAATTATTTAATATGCATCAATAAACAATATATAAAATCTATAGCAGATCAAGAAAAATACATACTCATAAAACAGGTGTGATTTTTTGAAGTACGACAAATTGGCTAAAATTGTACTGGAGTCAGTTAAAATATCACAACTCGAAAAATAACGGATGAATGTTGATGAAATTCATAATAATTATTTAATATGCATCAATAAACAATATAAAATCTATAGCAGATCAAGAAAAACACATACTCATAAAACAGGTGTGATTTTTTGAAGTACGACAAATTGGCTAAAATTGCACTAGAGACAGTTAAAATATCACAACTCGAAAAATAACGGATGAATATTGATGAAATTCATAATAATTATTTAATATGCATCAATAAACAATATATAAAATCCAGGGCCGTGTTAACACAAAACTGCGCCCGGGGCGAAAACAAAGCAAACGCGCCCCCCGCACCCCCCATTTTTGCCAAAATTATTTAAATTGCTAATTACAAAATTGCTGTAAATGTAATACAATAAAAAATAAAAGTCCGAATAAAGAATAAATAATATATTGAAATTAGTACATACGCTTACATACGCATCCTACCGAAAAAAATAAAACATCTTTCTACACATAATGAGATAATGAATAAAAAGAACATGTTACTTAATGAAAAGAACAATAATCTATGTGTATTGGGTACATTCTAGTATAACAGTTTCAAAAATGAATGGTCTTATTGCATATCCTGTTTGCACAACATTTAAAGCATACATTGTAAAAATTTCAGAATTTAATTTGAAAAATTAACAATTCTATCGCCAACAGTCCAGCGGCTCGCCGAGACCGATTATATTTCGATTATCGGAACCTTTTTTAACCACGTCTAATACGTACATCTTTTAATATTTTTCAGAAATTCTTTCCCGTAGTACCCAGTATCCACATTTCTCCTCGTTAAAATGACGTATCATCTATTGTGATAAGCTTAATAGTTTTGGAGATATCGATACAAATATGAGTGGACAAGATTAAATGTTTGGGAATGTCACTACAGTCACTACACGCCTACAATTAAGCACAGTTTTCACGAAATCTTGTTTTGTTGGGCGGTTGAAACAATTTCACAAAAACTTAGGGGCCAATAAAAAAATTATTGCGGCATTGTATTCGCAGATTGACTTGCCATAGCTCAAACCACGATTATTAAAAAATATTAATAATTGTTGAAGTAGCGGGCCTTATAGAAAAAAAGATAAAAAAATGCGAAAAAAATTATTTTTTCCAAATAAGTTGGAAAAAACATTTAATTATTGATGAAACCGGTGTATTTTAGGTTAATAATTTGGTCATATTATTAACCTATAATATTAATTTGACAAAATATGTCGTTAAATATTTCATCTGGTGTATTCTAGTTTGCTCGATAGCGAGTCAATCCACGAATGCAGGAATTCAGGAATCATCCCGTAAGTTTTTGCGAAATCGTGTTAACCGACCAACGAAACAAGGTTGCGAGAAACCTGCCCTTAAATTGTAGACGTGTACCGACGTTCCCGAACTTTTAATCTTGTCCACTCATTATTTTTATCGATATCACCAAAAATATTAAGCTTATTACAATAACTGATACGTTATTTTGGGGGGAAATGTTTATACTACAGAAAACAATTTCTGAAAAATATTGAAAACCGTATTGGGGGTGGTTAAAAAAGGTGCCAATAATCGTCATATATATGTCGATTAATTTGTCGAATTTCTTCCTGAAATTTTTACAGTGTATTCTTTAAATATTGCGTAATAAAATACGCAGTAAAAATCTTTTTTGAAAATGCAAAAGCAGAATGTACCCGTATTAATATAAAATAAGGATAAATATGTCTCCATGAGTAGCTAATGCAACTTTATTTTCTTAGCCTTCAAAGCAGCAAAATCATGAATTATTTTTTCCATATCTAATAATCGAGCAACACTACATTCGATTGAAAGCAAACTTAAATAATTTTTTACCAATTTAAGTTTACTGAAAGACTTTTCAGCTGATGCAGCAGTTACCGGCGTACTAAGAAATATTCGATATGCAGTTACCATGTTCTTATAATTGGCAGCTAACTCAAATTGATGAATTAATTGGAGGATTTCATGTGTTATCATCTTATCATTTAGAGACCGAAATATTTTTTTGCACTTAAAATTTCATACACAAAATGTTGCCCGTTTGAATCACTTCCATATTTCCTTGTAACGTTCACAGTATGTTTTTTTAATAGTTTCGTCATCATGTGAAATAATGTTCGAACCGCTAAGGAAAGCAAAATCTTGTGAAATCTGAAAGTTTTTCAAATCTCCATGTAAGTTGCTCCATTATAGTGTCAATAGGCTCGATAAATATATTAAACGAAATTTTTCTGATTCGTTTAAATCAGTATCCCTACTTTAATACTGTACCCATGTTTAGCACTATTTATGTAGGTTCAGTAATAAATAATTCCACATATGTGCAACAAATAAAAATAGCTACTTATATTTTATTTTATTTAGAATTTATAAATTCGTTTTAATAATTCCTTCATTATGTATTTTTTAAAACACGTTTTATAAATATCCTTCCTCCCTTCTGGGTAGGATTTTGGCGCCCCTGAAACTTGGCGCCCGGGGCGGGCGCCCCCTTCGCCCCCCCCTTAACACGGCCCTGATAAAATCTATAGCAGATCAAGAAAAATACATACTCATAAAACAGGTGTGATTTTTTGAAGTACGACAAATTGGCTAAAATTGTACTGGAGTCAGTTAAAATATCACAACTCGAAAAATAACGGATGAATGTTGATGAAATTCATAATAATTATTTAATATGCATCAATACGCAATATAAAATCTATAGCAGATCAAGAAAAACACATACTCATAAAACAGGTGTGATTTTTTGAAGTACGACATATTGGCTAAAATTGCACTAGAGACAGTTAAAATATCACAACTCGAAAAATAACGGATGAATGTTGATGAAATTCATAATAATTATTTAATATGCATCAATAAACAATATAAAATCTATAGCAGATCAAGAAAATACATACTCATAAAACAGGTGTAATTTTTGAAGTACGACCAATTGGCTAAAATTGATCTAGAGACAGTTAAACAATCTCAACTCAAAAAATAACGGATGAATGTTGATGAAATTCATAATAATTATTTAATATGCATCAATAAACAATATAAAATCTATAGCAGATCCAAAAAATACTCATAAAGTAGGTGTAATTTTTTGAAGTACGACAAATTGGCTAAAATTGCACTAGAGACAGTTAAAATAGCACAACTCGAAAAATAATAGAAAAACATCGACGAAACTCACAATAATTATTTAATATGCATCAATAAACAATATAAAGTCTATAGCAGATCAAGAAAATTACTCATAAGGCCGGTACGATTCTTTGAAGTGGAAGAACTCACGATTACATATTAAAATAAATATTTTTTTCGTGATGAAACGTTTCTAAATTTTTTCTACAGCGCCGTAGGCGTTATATGCCCACAAAACCGCTCTAAAAACTTTACGATTATTACTCATCAATAAACAATATAAAATCTATAGCAGATCCAAAAAATACTCATAAAGCAGGTGTAATTTTTTGAAGTACGACAAATTGGCTAAAATTGCACTAGAGACAGTTAAAATATCACAACTCGAAAAATAGCTGATGAATGTTGATGAAATTCATAATAATTATTTAATATGCATCAATAAACAATATAAAATCTATAGCAGATCCAAAAAATACTCATAAAGTAGGTGTAATTTTTTGAAGTACGAGAAATTGGCTAAAATTGCACCAGAGACAGTTAAAATATCACAACTCGAAAAATAACGGATGAATGTTGATGAAATTCATAATAATTATTTAATACGCATCAATAAACAATATAAAATCTATAGCAGATCCAAAAAATACTCATAAAGCAGGTGTAATTTTTTGAAGTACGACAAATTGGCTAAATTGCACTAGAGACAGTTAAAATATCACAACTCGAATAATAATAGAAAAACATCGACGAAACTCACAATAATTATTTAATATGCATCGATAAACAATATAAAGTCTATAGCAGATCAAGATAATTACTCATAAGGCCGGTACGAATCTTTGAAGTAGAAGAACTCACGATTACATATTAAAATAAATATTTTTTCGTGATGAAACGTTTCTAAATTTTTTCTACAGCGCCGTAGGCGTTATATGCCCACAAAACCGCTCTAAAAACTTTACGATTATTACTCCAGATTACAGAAACTCATAAATTGGGCCGCGCGGCGCACCGAAATCCAGCCCGGAGCGCGCTAAGCATAAAACTGTCGCTGAGCCATCTAAGTTCTCAACAGCACGTCGTTTGTTTCGCTATTTTACTAGGTTAAGAACTAAGGATTATCCCTAGCACACCTACTCATTTCGTTCACTCCGCGTTATAAAATGAAAACAAACCAAAATAATCGAAATGTATTTACATATTTTTCTTTATTGTATTTTTGTTTGTTGGAATTTTATATTCGGGGGCCAGTCGAGTACAAAGGATTGTTATCATGAGTAAATAGGTAGGTGGCTGATGACTCTGGCGCCAGAATAATTTATAAGGCGGCTATGCTAGCCGCACAGCTGTCCCTCACCTGTCAAAAGACTTCCTCTATAACTCTTATAACAGTACACACAAACATAAGCAAAGCCATAACATTTTTAAGTTGTGTATGTACTTAGGAAAAAGTTCTTTAGTCTAAGGCTTAGACCAGTGGTTCTTCACCTTTTTGGGAGTCAGGGAGCACTTTTGATCATACGAAAAATTCGCGGAGCACCAAAAACATTGACATAACTTTTACTCAAAATTAAAACGATTATTAAATAACAGTAAAAGATAAAATACATATCAAACAATGCGAAAACGAAAATATAACATAATCAATACCCATTACAACAATAAAAAGTAAATAAATTTAAGTAACAAAATAAAATCCACGTAAAACTTTTCACAGATTCTCTTCTAAAAACTAAATGTCATTCCGAGTAAAAAGATTTATATTGACTTATTGGTTTTCTCAATTCCTTAACAAGTTGTAGCCGTTTAAAATACGGTTTCATTGATATTTTTATCAGCTCTAACTTTTTACCGAATTGAAAAAATGAATACTCGAACGAAGTTTATTTGCGGCGAAAATCATTAGTCTGTTACAGAAAAGAAAAAGATATATTTCTGTATTAATTTAGAACATAACGGAAATTTTGGAATTTATTTCTACAAACCAACTCTTGAATGTTTGAGGGAAAAAGCACTCTCGATGTACCGAATTGCTTCCGAAGTTTTCTTTTTGTCCGTATTCACATAATTCCACATTTTGTGTGTGTGTGTGTATGTTTTGATTTTCTAGCCCCACAGAATTTTGTTCGTGAACAATCACCTGGTGGTTATAAATGCCGCCACCTATTTGGTATATTGTGATAGTTCCTCCAAGCATCTGACATGTTCGCGGTAATATAAATTTAAATATAATAAAACTTTCAAAACCTTCTTAGTTTGTCAAATATTTAGGTAATTTGGCTAGATTCTTTATATTAGCAGTTACGTACCACCTACTCAAGTAGTTTTGGTAAGCTCATTTTTAATACAACTTTATACTAATCTAAGACTTAATAAATCCGCACATAACATGTGGATGATATGTAGATGAGGGCAAAAATATATATTAGCAAAACATCATATTTATTATCTTTATTTTACGAAATATATTTAAAAATGTTTACATATTTTCAGAACTTTTTATGTGGCACGTGTAGCAGAGCTATACCCATTTTTATTTGAATTGTATTACGTTCTAAATTCTTTATTTATTTTATTCATATTTATTACTATTTGAAAATTGTAAATGTTTTTTTCTACTTTGCGTTCGTTATAAACTCATAACGAAACCGCTTTCGGTGCCATTATGAAAACACTAGACAACAAACTTTTAGTAACTTTTGGTTTCCAAGATTTATGATATTGACGTCAAGTGTCAAATAAGGCTGACATCTCAATCGCTATTGGTTCGCATCAGTCGTAGTTGTGAATTTTACACTAACTACCAACTGTTGAATATAAAATTACTTTAAATTGTAAGATAACAACCGCACTTTTCGAAATTTATGTAAAATTAATGTCGCAAGATAGAAAAAATAGTATATAACAAAACAACTCGTGCACCAATTTTTGTCTTATAAAACTTGTATTATAGTAGTAGTAATAATCTTTATTCCAACATCCAGCTTTGTACAGGTTTATTACACAATTAGTTTCATTTAATAAATTTCATTTGGTGTTCGGGCTATTGACCTAGGTCTTTCTGCCCTGCTCCATCTCTTATTTTGTTTGTCTTCTTGTATTATAATATACTATAATTGTTAGTTTTGTTGAAGTTAGAATGTTTTGTACGTTAATAATACACAAATACAATTATTATTATTTCAATCACATACGGTAAATGATTCAACAATTTCGGCTTTCATAATTTTGCGGAGCACTTGCAACAAGCTCGCGGAGCACCGGTTGAGAACCACTGGCATTTTCCTTAAGGATTCTTTTGATATACAGGGTCTCCCACGACGAGCTGCCATTAGAAGTATATGGAGAACCAAATGAAATGAGAGATTGAAAATTTGAACTTTATTAAACAAGCTTTTTAAATCATTTTTCATTATAATTAATTTATTATAACCCTACAATAAAACACAATATTAAAAATAAAAAAAAATCGTAAAGTAAATTTTAAAAAGTGCCCAATTCAATTTCAGTAACTGTTCATAAACGTTGCCGGTTTCCGCTAAATAAGCTTCAATTCTTTGTGAGATTGTATTGTTGGGGCTTCCATGATAGAGTTAGCACGTAACCCATTGAAAGCAGTTATTGCGTCCTTAATAATTGGGTGGTTTCAAATGGACGGTGCTCCAGCGCACAGAACTGTTGCAGTAAGAGGCTTGCTTAACGAGATGTTCGACGATCGGTGGATTGCGCTTAATGGGCCATACAAATATTCACCGCGTTCCGCCGATTTGACGCCAAAATTCTAAAGAAATAAGAAAGGAAGTGAAAAAGGAACAGAATAAAAAGATAAAACGATATAGAGAGGGCAGACTGAAGAATACTAAAGATTACTTGAACGTTTATGTTCGTCTGTGTTTCTGTGTTTTTAAAGAAAACACAATAATTTAAAATCGTAAATATCGGTTACTCAATTTATGTATCATTTCGACACTTCAATGAAAACTGACAGCGATTTGGATACGCATTTTTCGACTGTATTTATTACGTAGGCCGACAGAACAACGGTTCGTGCTCGTTTGAAGGTGTGTCTTCGGCATAGGTACGTTGGGTCGTTGCGATGTTGTCAAATGTCCTTCGTACGGCCTTCCCTGGCCTTCGAAGGCAAAACAAACCTTTACGTCGACCGGCTATGCGAACAACACACGTTCCATACGTGAGCATATATGCATAAGCATCAAGCAAGCCGTTGGACAATAAACATACCGAGATAAAACCGATTGAGTATTGTATAAGACGTGTGGCGCCATAGTTTCAATATTTCGCCGTTCTGTTTTTGATTTTAAATCGTTCCTATTCGCATTTATTGATATTTGGTGTTCTTTTTTTGTAAATGTGTATCTTTAGATCTCCGAATAATTTAGAAATGCGAAGTGAGACTCTAATCTAATCATTGCTAATTTGTCTATAACATTACTGTTGCCAGTAATGCAGCCCAGTGCCCTCGGAATCGATATGGGAAAGATATGACGAAAGCTGATGACGAAATCATTTTTCTAAAAGTAATAAAAGTAAAAGAAATGAGTAAAAAATAACTGCCTAATAAATTGTTTAGACGACATTTATAATACCCAGCCTAAACGTTCTAAATATGAAAGGTACTCTTTGTTTTTTATTATATGAGGCTGGACAGATATGAGATCTTGAGTTTGAACTATTTGCTAGTGTATTCTGTTGGAGCGGCCAATTTACAATTCTTGGAAGTGGACGTCTGCCACTGCCAAATTGCCACGACTTACAATTGGCATCAACTTTTTTAATTCGATGTCCCGCTGACAGACGACATCTTGGCAGGTAAATAGCACAAAATGGTTCATTTGTTCTAGAAAATAGTATTTCGACTGATTAACTGTATCGTTGAATATAAATGAATGGCATTTGTGGTACATTATTCCCCAAATTTAAACACTTAACATTTGTAAATGCTGACGTTTCGCGAACCATGTTGCTCGCTTCTTCAAAGCTAATTGAATACTGAAGACCTACCAAGAAAATCTCCCTTATATACTTAAATTTACACCTGACTCGTGGCAGTATTGAGCAACAGCGGACTGTTGAATCTTGCGTAGCCGGGTGTCTCTACTGTGCTCCTTGACTCGACATTCGATACTTCGTCCTGTCTGTCCTACATAGCATGTGCCACACTCACATATTATCTTCTATACTCCTTTGTTCTTCAGGAGTGGTGTGTTATCCTTTGGGTTAGACAAAAGATCCTTTACCTTTGCTGGTGCTCTGTACCTTACCGTCATAGACTGTATGTCTAAGCGTACCCGTTGACGTTCTGTATACCAGCACATCCAAGAATGGCAGCTGATTATCCTCTTCTATTTCCATCGTGAATTTGATAGAAGGACTAACATTGTTCTGGTGGCTCAGCAACTCGGTAAGTTTATCTCTACCGTCTGACCAAACCACAAAGGTGTCATCAACATATCTGACCCAATGCTTGGGTTTGTAAGGACTTGTCCTATTGGCTTTATCTTCAAACAATTCCATGAAGAAATTGGCGATTACCGGTTGAAGAGGTGATCCCATGGCAGCACCCTATACTTGCTCATACATCGCTCCCGCCCACTTGAAGTATGTGGTGGAGAGACAATACTCTACAAGATCCGGTACATCGGTTGGTAGACCTAGGGGCACAAGTGTTGTCCGAAGGCCTTCGACTGCCTCCTTAACCGGAACACACGTAAAGAGTGATGTTACGTCGAAACTTACGAGTATATCCTGCGGGTCTATAACAACTTCCTTCGGGATCTGAATAAAATGTTCAGAGTTCTTGCCAAAGATGTAGTTTGTCCTATACACGGTTGGATGTTTTTTTGTCTATTGCGCTGACGATTGGTCTCAAAGGTGCGTTAATCTTGTGGATCTATGGCAAACCGTAGATCCTCGGTGCCCTAGGGGCTTGAACAACAAGGCTTCTTTGTTCCTGTTCGGGAATCGATGATGATTTAACCAATTCCTTCACTCGCCTTTCTATCTCTTCAATTCCTTTCTCTTCTTTGGTAATATTGCTCTCCGGCGGAGTAGCTTTATTACCCTGGAAACCTCTTGACGAATGTCCTCTGCTTGTACACCTGGAATTTTGTACAATGCGGCTTCTACTTCCGTAATAATTTCCTCCTTATAGGTATTCTTATCGGTGCGATTGCAAAGTTCAATTCTTTGCCTAGGACTGACAATTCACCAGTGGAGAGTTGGTGATTAGACATAGTTATAACTACTTTGTCCACAGTAATAGATTTGGTCACAATCTTCTTAGCCTCTAACTTAACAAACTTCTTCCTTTGAGATTCAGTTGCTTTGTCAAACTGGACCTCCGCCTTTCTCTATGTGGTGGAATCAAGCTTACTCCAATCTTCGGCTGACAATCTATTTCTTCTTTTTTATTAACAAATCTTCTCTCAAAGCATTAGATAATAATGTTACCAAATAATGATTTTTTCAGTGCAGATAACATGAGTTCAACTGTTATCTCGACAGGTGGTGTACTACTAATGCCAAAATTGGTACTCTCTGCTGCTAGTGTAATAATTAGGGACTGTTTATGTCCGTTTATTTTAAATTAAAGTCCACTATTTGGGCTCTGCCATTTTAATTTTGAAATTTAATGGCTCATTCAGACCCAGCGTCATTCACAACACCTAAATGCAAAGTTTAACGGAGTTATGAGCGATTTTTTCTCTTTTCATAAGTTTCATAAGTTTGTTTCAGAGCTGCAAAATCGGTTTTCGATTCCCTATACACCGCGAGCGCATGTGACGTAATGTACATAGCGATAGCAGAGCCGGGCAATCTTGGCGCCACTATGAACTTGTAATAGCTATTTTTAAACGACGCTCTGTGTCTAGTCTCCGTCTCGCTTGCGCCGCGCAACTTCTTCGCTCTTTCTCACTCTATCTCTCGTACGCGATGTTAAAACTTCTGCCTTCTGCTGTCGAGTGAGAAGCCACAAGCCGTGCGAGCGAGCGAGCGAGCAACCATTCTCCTGGTGCATGGCCTCTCGACATTATTAAGGCTAAGACACACCTGAAGAGTTGAAGTAAAAAAGCAGCTAAGGCCCGCTCCTACCAACTCTCTGTTTTAAGTGTGAATATCAGTCTATAACAGCATAAAATGTTCGTTTACACCAACATGCTGCTACACAGAGAGAAATTTTTGTTTAATTCAAATAAATATGCATTGACTCAAAGAAATTTGTTGTTTCAATAGAGGCAAAGAAATATTTATTTGCGGATAAAAACGCATTTATTTGAAATATTTGTCTGGTAGAAAGAACGTTGATTTGTGTCAAACAACTTATGTTTCCAGTTAAAAAGTTTGCAATATTTGTATTATAAGAAATGAGATTTATTTACTTCAAATAATTATGATTGTGTTGAGTGAAAGAATTACATTTTTTTAAATTAACAATTGGTCGAGTTAAAATGCTTAAAATTATTAATTTGTTGAAGGAATTAATAGACAAGAATTTTTCGGAAGACTCGCCATGTGTCACCTCCTTTTTGGGATGTCGCACATCCTCGACCAGTGCTTGGTCTTCCCAACCCAACATATAGTCAAGGTTAAGTTAGTAAAATGTACTCTGATTTGGAATCGCAACTTGAGCCTGCAGGCACTGTACTCTATAAGTTCTATATACTGTCGATCACGCGGCTTTATACTCTCGATATGTACGAAGTGCGAGGAGAGAGTTTACAGCGCCATCTAACAATACAGTTGGATGACATTAAAAATATATTTATTTGAATCAAAATATGATTTCTTTGGTGGAAGTAAACCTATTTGAAAGCCAAAACAAAAATATTACTTTAAAGGAAATAAATCTCTTCTTGTGTACAAATTTATATGTTAGAATCAAAATTATATTTCATTGGTGTAAACGTTTTTTTTTTTTTTTTTTTTTTAATCAAAATGAAAATATTACTTTAAAGGAAAGTAATTTTTGTTTGTATCCATATATATTTATTCCACTTAAATAAATATTTCAAATAAATTAATCTCTGCAAGCAAATAAACTAGAGTATTCAATGAAGTAAATATTGTTGGCGTCCAAGAAATATGTTTTGACCCAAAAGAATAAATTCAAACAAATACATTTCATTAAAACAAGAAATCTTTTCTATCTGTGTATAATAGGAAGAACAAACTTTGCAAGTACTAGATATAATTCGGATATAGAGACAAACGTGAACCTTTTCAATTAGCTTAAGTATTTTTAGTTAGTTTACCCTCAACAACTGGAAAAAAAAACATAAACGTAAAAATAAAGAAATTTGTGACGGATTTCTTTACCTGGATTCAGTGATGTACAAAAGAATATAAAATTAGTAAATAGGTAATAAAATACAGCGAAACAGTTTCTTCCAGTTTAAGGATTTTACGATAAACTAAAAAATGTAATATTTTGGTACGAAGCATCTCGAGTTTGTGATGAGCTGTGACAGAGGTAATAGGGTCACTTTTGACATTTCTTCATCGCACAATTATCGCTTTTTTTAGTGGAAAAGTTCTGTCAGAAAGGGCACTTAGATAAAAGAAATCTATAAAGTATGGTTGTGCTTTTTGAACTGCATTTGAGAAAACCGAAAAACGTTATCTTAAAGAAGAAAACAAAAATACGTCAAAATGTTTTATTGGCATCAATATAGAAAGTTGTAAATTTGGTTCGATAAACAATTTCTTTTGCCGTGACTATTCTTGAAACATTTTACAAAAATGCTACATTTTTGAACAAATTAAGACGTAAGAGCAAGTTATTATCTAATGGAGTATATATTTTGTTTATTATTGATGTCAATACGCACACTTTGACACCTTTTACCTTTTAAACCGTCAATTGTGGTTTTCTACTTGTAAAATTTGAAAACGTTGCCAAGTTTCGGGGTAAAAGATATTATCCAATAAAATATAATTTATTTACACCATTGGCCTCCAATAAAATGCCATAAAAACAGCTATATCTATGTGGTCTATTGCAAATTCATTAAAACACCGATGCAGCTATTATAATTCCCATTCCAGTTGAACAAAATGCTGTCCATCAAGGAATGCATTATTTATTATATACTAGAAAAACTAGTTTTGTGCTGCTTATGTTATGTACGCTATGTGGTATGCAGGAAATATCAAAAGAAGTTCAACAATCGTTTCTTATTCTACCAATGTTTTAACGGTCATAATATAACCTAAAAGTTTTGACTGATCTTGATAATTGAATCTTATGCTAAAAGCTGATTTTTTCCTTATAAGGTAACTGCAATTTGACTTCTTTTTACATCGCTACAGGATAACAGTATTTAAGAAAATTAAAGTTAAATCAGACATGTGTGTCGGAATTGTGTACATGGTGCTGTCTTTACACAAGAAAATAACATATTTTATACGTGTTTCATTAAAAATGGTAAAATAAAACTGTTTAACATTTCAATTTTCTTTACAAATGAATAGCCAGGATATCTTGGGAACAAATATTTGTTTAAAAAAGGTGACATATTCATTATCGCCACATAAATATTAAATTCTACAGTTATGAAATGAAAAAAGAACCTTAATATGCAAAAATAACAAAATTATTTTATTAATCATCTTTCTCTAAAATGTTAGTTGAAAATTTGATTGAAACAAGACGAAATGTATGTGAGACAAGGTTCAAAAACGTCGTGCATATCGTAGTGTGCTATGCAATAAAGGCATCGACCTCAACGCAGTAGGCACTGGAAACTGTTTGTTGCAGTCTATACAGAGCCTAGTTCACACTGCACAACTTTATACACACACCATTTTATACGAATTTCACTAAAACGTTTTTTAACGCTCCAAAATAAGAAGAAAGAAAAGCACAGCGAAAAATCGCAAATATTCCGTCACGTTTAAAAATACGCGCGTATTGAGATGTTAGTTAATGACAGCAAGGCGTATTTGCGAAAAATAACCTGTTGCATGCATTTTGTTTTAGTTGGCTATGACCGCGACTTCAAAAACATTAGCGCGTATATTTATTTGTGTTTAACGTTAACCTCTTATTTATTCGCGCAATAAATTCGGAGAAGATAATATAGGTGACACGCGGTATTTGTGACTACAATGTTTCACTTTGTCGCTTTTTAATATCAGAACCGGAAAGCATGGATCGGATAAATCATATTCCGAAATTTTGGAACGCGGCCAGCCGCTGTAGAAGAACAGAATAATTCGTTTATAATTTTCGTTGTAGGTTATAATCTTAACTGACGTTTATCGAAAATCAAGAATCTAGATTTGTTTGTATTCATATTTGTATTTCTAGAACTGTCAGTTTGACAGTACTTAAGCAGTTTAAGAAAAACTCCCTCTAGCGGTTATTTTCTAGGTTGGAAAGAGCATAAAGAACGTAACCTCGCGTAACCTAACCTACAAATTTGCCGTCAGTTGATCTCGTGCGTTTTACCCATTCGCAAAACGCATTAAATATAATAGGGGTAACATAACCTATAAATCTTTTAAAGGTATCGCCTTTAATAGCTTAGGAAAAATGCGCCAAAACATTGAAAAGATAGAAATAGGCGTGACGCGTACGTTTGACCCCTTGACATTACAATCTCGCTATTTGGTTGTTTTTTTTTTCGTCGCTAGATTTTTGCGTTTCGACTTGATTGTTTTATTCAATTAGCTTTAATATAATTCCTTGTATTCTTGAACGGGCTTGCTAAAAGAACGGAATAAGAATTACGTTTTAAAAAAAAAGTAATTAATTGCCAATTGTTTCGGGACTAGTTTTTTAGGCCGCACACACACCGAGTTGTCTCGAATTTAAGTTCTTATTGGACTCCTTTAAATTACTAACTACTTAAAATTCCGACTTGTGTTAACCTAAAAAAAGCTGTTGTCTGTGTTTACGTTACATGAAACTCAAAAATTCAAACTTTTTCCTAACAAATTCTTCTTTTTGTTCTAGATTCCAGTGGTCGAAATGTTTGGTGTCAGCTAGCTTATTGGGAAAAGAAGCAACGGGTCGGGCATCTATTTCCGGTTGAACGTGATCACGTGAACATCTTCTGGGATACACCTTGCGGTAACGGAATGTCGATAAAGGAGTTATCTAGAGATACGACGAACGAAGAGATAGTTAAAGCTAGGCTCAAAATCGGTCTAGGTACGTTCAAATTCATTTATTTAATACACTGTAAAAAATCGCACATGCCCATAAAAAATAAAAATTAAAACAGATATAAAAACAACAAAAAACTTCCCTGAGACCATTGTATATGTGACTGACCTGGTAAGAGAATGACCGTTCATACAGCTCAGCGCGATGGGCAGGTGCAGCAAACAAACCCCTGAATCTTAAATTAAGGTTATGGATATCCGTTCTACAGCGTATCTTTCGCATGAGGTATTGTGGGATCCTCTTGGATAGCAACTTGTGATACAATATTGCTGCATGCAACACCCTAGTACCAGTCAAAAATTATTTAAAATGTTAATATTTATTTACGTAATGTTCAAAATTATTTAAAGAATACCCATTAGTCCTTGGAGAAACGTGTATTTCGATTTCTCAATGCAATAATGTACATACTTTATTTGTAGCGTTTGACACCCTGTATATACGAGAAGTGTTTATTTTTTTGCCTGGCGCCTGTGTGTAGTCACGTACGCAGTGCACCAAATTTACGTCACAAACAGGAAATTAGCACACCAATAATCCAAAATGCGCGTTAATTATTTAGTTTAATAATTCGTTGGAATTGACATTTTAAAAAATGTCGAAAGATGGGAAATTGTTTAAAATCTTTAGCTTGTTGTGACGGTTTGATGAACGACATCTAGCGAGTGTGAACCGAGTTAAGGCGACCAATTGATATAAAATTCATCAGAACTAAAATAAAAGTGATACCACCGCGGACAATGCTGTCCAGTTTCTCACAATAAGATAATTATATCTTCTTGCTTTGCTCGGTTGTCTAGATTATGTCAGTGCTTATAATAAGTACACACGTTTTGGAATTTATTATCACCATTTTCTTTTGAGATTTGCCGAATTCTTCGATGTCTTACGACATGCCTTCTTTTGCTTTAAGCTATTTTACAACATAGCCATAATTTATCTATAAATACCCAGTTATTGTGTGACAATAAGTAGGGTTAGGATATTATTGCCTTTTGTTTAGCTTATACTGCAATGTATAGGCAACCAATTTTACGCTATTGAGAAACAAAATCAAACTGTCAAATGTTGACGTCAAACCAAAACAGTCATTTTTATAACATAACCTAGGTTTAATATATAGTATAAAATGTATTTTAAAATAGTGTTTGAAATTCTTTTCTGATATCCCCTTTTCTTTCATTGCAGGAATAACAATATCTAGGGAACCGAATGGAATATGGGTCTACAATCGTTCGAGTATACCGATCTTCGTAAACTCTGTAACGTTAAAACAAGGTCGAAATTCGCAGCCGATACGTGTACCTGCCGATTGTTGTCTCTGCGTGTTCGACTTTGAGAAGGCCTCCTGTATGGACTTGTACAGGGTGAGCGATCACGAGGGCCCCATCGACGCCTACTCGATTACGATAAGTTTCGGGAAGGGATGGGGCCAGTGCTACTCGCGCGTGGAGATTTCGTCGTGCCCCTGTTGGATAGAAATTCTGCTGGCGCCGTGCAGGTGATCCGGGGGCCCCGAGAGACGAAGAAGACCGCATTGTGATCCGTTATTAATTTTTTTAACGTACTTTACCGTATGGTTTTTATAAAACCACCACGTGTTACGTTTGTTCCGTCCGCGTGGCCTTCGATGGGACCTGGCCTCGAAGTGGAGGTTGGGTCGCGCCTGGCGACCAGGGTTCTATGAAAGTGTATATATATATATAGAAAGAGCGTCTTGTATATATTATTTGAACGGAAGAAAGACTTATAACAAATTTTTATTGCGTTTAGTTTACGTTTTTCGATTTGTGTGTCGCACTCCGTTGTTGTTTTCGAAAGCGCCATCTCTGTTCCAATGGCTAAACCGCGGTAAATTTGTGTATCTAAGCAGAAAAAAGCATTCTAGTCAGTATAATAAATAAATTCTTATGTTATAGAATTGGTGCGATACGTAAAAAGAAATGTTAATACGGCGAGATAATTTTTTTATTATTGATTGATTGTATAAAAAATAGAGGTACTGTATTTCGGCAAGTTTCTAATAAGGCCTTGTATACGTCGGAATTCGATGTTTTATATAAAGGATTTTTGTCTTGACAGCTACTACTACAAATGGTGCTTCACTGTTTATAAAAATAAAACGATATTGGGGACCATAATTGTAAAAGAACAAACTTTCCCTAACGGGGGACAAATCTGCATTTTTACGTTTCTACCAAAACCATCGATTATTACTATTATATTCGTTAATGAATTTTCTATTCCTAGTCATAATTCGCGGAAGATGTTTGTACATACTTAATAATAATAAAACAAAAGAGGGTAGCGAAACAAATGGAGTTATTATTATTATTATATTATTACGCGCGAATATTGTAAAATAAATGAGGAAAAACAAAACTACGGAGAATAAAATAAAATAAAAGCAGTGCCTTTATATAATGGAGTAAAAATATAAAAAACAAATCGAGAACCAGACAGCTTAACTACCTATTTATTTTACCTTTTAAAACGAAAACTGTTATATATTAACTACGATGATAATATATAAAAGAAGTTGTCTATTATTTATTTAATATTTTTGTACCAGTTGTCGAGATATTGTGTTCTGGATCAATATATAAAATAAAGTAATGTTAATATAAATTGTGTTATCTTTTTAATTCACCTTCTACCCCAACCTAACCTTAATAAGTTACATAATAATCTGTCAGATTGCTCTTGAATACTTTGTAGATAGGTTAAAAAACCAGCCCTACAAATTTCAAACCTCACAAACTCAATTGATAAAGTAGATTTCACCTTACCGATCAGCCGGTAAAACAGAACTCCACCCTATCAAATATCAAGATAACCTAAAAAACCGAACAGGCGCACCAAAAATACCCTTCAGAAATGGTATATTAACCAAACCACAACTTATATAGGATTAATTAAACAATATAAGATGTCCCTAACTCGGGTAAACCGCGCCTTACTGCAAAGGATAGCCACAACAAAGAAATATTCAACCTCAGCGCTCGAAAATGAAGAATACACAAGCACTCCGCAGTACCCTCCAATATTAGAGACATCCTACGAGGCAAAACAAAAGAGGAGACGGGAAGCGGTTTACGATGAAATCCGGCAAGTAAAAACCGTCGAAGAGAAACAAATGAAGTTGAACATGCCGAGATACTACGGCTTCAAATGTTACATGCTTCGTGAGCAATTCGTACCTTACGATCAACTACAATTCACCCAACACGCGACAAGAACGCATTTAATCGTAAACGATGAGTTACCAGAGTTTTATAAAGGGCTAGACGTCGATAAGTTAAGTCAAGAGGTTAGAAATGATGTCGAGGATGCTATTTTATTGGAATTTAACCACTATAAGTACGACTTTCGTTGTTATTTCTGGGGTGTTATGACTATAAGAGCTTATTTTTTAGGCGTAGGCATGAGTTTGAGCATAAAAGCCTTACGGAACCTGAGAAAGACGCTCTTATGTCGAAGGCGATATCGAAAAACGTTAACAGGATATTAATGAACGCTGTTTCCAATGAATATTCCCACTTAAAACAAGCGCAGGTTCGTTTTTTTTGTTTCCCCGATGATTTTTAGATTAATTCTTTCATGTTTTAGGTTGATTTTGATCCTAGGATTGAGTCGTTTTGGTTTGCGGGGGGTATGGACCCTCCTGAGAATATAAAGCGTAGTAGAAAAGGTGTAGAATGGCGGAAACACACGGAGAATGAACCTACGAATCGCGCGATGCAATATTTGGGATCCCCAATCTTGCAAATTAGGGCTAAATTGCCGTTGAAGCCGATTATTTCGTCCGGTGACGCGGAGAATCCTGAATTGGACGTACCGTATTTTAAGTACGACCCTCGAGTTGTCGGGATATCGACTGAGCATCGACATGTGACAAATATCCCAGGTAAAATGTTATTTTAGATAATTTTGTACAGGAGAATTGAACTAGAGATTATTTAAAAAGTCACAACTTAAAAAATAGTTAACGAATGTTGACGAGATTAGCAATAACTATTAAATAGTAACTAGTAAATAATATAAGCTCATGAAAGTCACTCATATAGTAGATGAGAATTTTTAAAGCAATAGAGGTAAAAGTAGCACCTAAAGACAGTTTAGAAAAATAGACCACGAATGATGATGAAATTAGCTATAGAACAGCACTAAAGTCAGTTTAAAAAACAACATAATTAAAAAAATAGTTAATAAATAGTTAAAAAGTTAATAACAAAGTTAACTTCGTTAATTCGTTAACAAAAAGTTATAAAATAGTTGACAAATGAGGATGAAATTAGCAATAATTATTAAATAGGCATCGATAAATAATATAAAGCTCAAATCAGCACATGAAACTCACTCATAAAAAAGGTGTGAATAAGTGAATAAGTAAGAAAAAATGAATTCTTAAAGTAATTCCTTTTTTTTCTGGTTACAGGTTTTTGGCCTGGCGACAAATCAAAACTCGGTCTGATCTCGTACCACGATCGAAGCCATTACCTCTCTAGGAACTACAAAGACTCAGAAGAACATAAAGAAGCTGTCCATCGTCAAGGAATTCTATCAAGTTTCGCCTGGCTAAACGCTCAAGCGAACTATTTCGGCTTCACGACCTACAACGACGTAACTTATCCTTTAGTAACACAATCGATCGTAACTAACGGAAAATTATTCTCTTTCTACGTTTACCAACTAAACACGTTACTAGTGCATTCGGAGAACTGGAAAAATAACCCCAAACGTAACATTTGCTGGGGCACAAACGAACTTAAACTATTCGAGGAAATAACCGAGAATAAACTAGTCGGTTTTAACGATGAAGTCTTGAAGAAATTGGTTAAATTTTACGCGAATAAACCCGAGGAACGGTTAGGTGTTAATATGACTCCGTATTTGAGTAATGCGGAGAAAATATCTTCGGATTACGATGATTCCGATAAAAGGAATTGGTTGGAACGCGAGTATAAGTTTTTGATGTCGAATCGTCCGAGGCACAAGCTCGATTACGAGATTTACAATTGGGAGAAGATTTACAAGATCGATCATAATACGAGATTTATGGAGCCGCGACGCAGGCCGTTCGAGTTATTCGAGAAACCGTGGGATCGAAAATTGAACGAAAGGCAACCGTTTTACATCCCGAGAGTGAAGAGACCCGATTTACCGAAGCATAAAGGTCGTTATGAGAAAGAATATTTCCCCTGATTTTGTTTATAGTTGTAATGAAATAAATTTTCTTAAGAATTATTCTTTGCTTTTTGTATTTCTTAAAATTTAGGGTACCAAGAATTTAAATCTTTATTTTGATTATTTAAAAAAGATGCAATTATGGTTCAAAATTGAGGTAATGGATGTCGTTTATTGCAGGTCTCGACGTTTCTCTTACAGAGCTCTGTTATATCGGTAATGTGGTTCGTGTTTTCACCCATAGATGTCGCTAGTGATGTTTCAAAATATAATTTGTAAATATCTACAAATGATGTCGCCTTTATTTAATAGGCATCAATAAGCAGTATAAAGGCCTACTCATCTCAGAAAACGCACTCATAAAGTAGATACGAACTTTTAAACTAAGAAAAAGTGGTAAAAAATATCACTAAAGACAAAAATCGTACCTTAAAAAATAGTCCACGAATCATGACAAAATTAGCAATTATTATTAAATAGGCGCCAATAAACAATATAAAGGCAATATCAGCACATGAAACTCACTCATAAAACTTAGTGACAATTTTCAAATTAAGCAAAAGCGGTAAAAATTGCACTAAAGCTACTTTTAAAAGTTCATAACTTAAAAATTAATTAAGGTATGATGATGAAATTATCAATATTTATTAAATAGGCACCAATAAACAATATAAAAGCCATATTAGCTCATGAAACTCACGCATACACTTAGTGAGAATTTTTAAACTAAGTAAAAGTGGCAAAAATTGCACCAAAGTTAGTTTTAAAAATTCATAACTTAAAAATGAATCTAGGAATGATGATGAAATTAGCAATATTTATTAAATAGGCACCAATAAACAATATAAAGGCCATATCAGCTCATGAAAATCACTCATAAACTTAGTGAGATTTTCTTCAGTAAGCAACTGTGGTAAAAATTGCCCAAAAGTTAATTTAAAAAATCATTACTTAAAAATTAATTTAGGAATGATGATGAAATTAGCAATATTCATTAAATAGTCACCAATAAATAATATAAAGGCCATATCAGCTCATGAAAATCACTCATAAACTTAGTGAGATTTTCTTCAGTAAGCAACTGTGGTAAAAATTGCCCAAAAGTTAATTTAAAAAATCATTACTTAAAAATTAATTTAGGAATGATGATGAAATTAGCAATATTCATTAAATAGGCATCAATAAACAATATAAAGGCCATATCAGCTCATGAAAATCACTCATAAACATAGTGAGAATTTTTTAACTAAGCAACAGTGGTAAATATTGCCCAAAAATTAACTTAAAAATTCATAACTTAAAAATCAATTTAGGAATGATGGTGAAATTAGCAATAATTATTTATTAGGCACCAATAAACAATATAAAGGCTATATCAGATCATGAAAATCACTCATAAACTTAGTGAGAATTTTTTAACTAAGAAACAGTGGAAAAAATTGCCCAAAACTCAATTTAAAATATCATTACTTAAAAATTAATTTAGGAATGATGATGAAATTAGCAATATTCATTAAGTAGGCACCAATAAACAATATAAAGGCCATATCAGCTCATGAAAATCACTCAAACTTAGTGAGAATTTTTAAACTAAGCAAAAGTGGTAAAAATTGCGCTATAGTTAGTTTTAAAAATTCATAACCTAAAAATTAATTAAGGAATGATGATGAAATTAGCTATATTAATTAAATATCCACTAATAAACAATATAAAGGCCATATGAGCACATAAACCTCACTCATAAAGCAGGTGAGAATTTTTCTAGTAAGAAAAAGTAGTAAAAATTCCGCAAAATGTTAGTTTTAAAAATTCATAACTTAAAAATTTATTTAGGAATGATGATGGAATTGGCAATAATTATTTATTAGACACCAATAAACAATATAAAGGCTATATCAACTCATGAAAATCACTCATAAACTACGTGAGAATTTTTAAACTAAGCAAAAGTAGTAAAAATTGCACTAGTTATTTATTTAAAAAGTCATAACTTAAAATTAAATTAGATTTCAGAATGAAATTAGCAATATTTCTTAAATAGGCACCAATAAACAATATAAAGACCATATGAGCTCATAAAACTTAAAGAAAGGTGAGCATTTTTCAAGCAAGAAAAAGTGGTAAAAATTGCACCAAAGACAGTTTAAAAATCATAACTGAAACATTAGTTAACAAATGATGGTGAAATTAGAAAAAAATGTTAAATATATACCAATAAACAATATAAAGAGTATATCAGCTCATGAAACTTACTCATAAAGTAGGTGCGAATTTTTAAAGTAAGCAAAACAGGTAAAATTAGCACTAAAGAAAATTTAAAAGAATCGTAACTTAAAAAATAGCTAACGAATGATGATGAAATTAGCAATAATTATTAAATACGCATCAAGAAACAATATAAAGGCCATATTAGTTCATGAAACTCACTCATAACGTAGATGAAAATTTTTAACGTAAGCAAAAGTAGAAAAAATATTACCAACCCCATTTTAAAAAATTCGTAACTTAAATAACAATTAAGGAATGATGATGATTTTAGCAATAATTATTAAATAGGCCCCAATAAACAAAACTAAATAAATTTTAATCCCACAAAGCGAATAGATAAACAATAAATGACAAAATAACATAAAACACCTTTTCAACTTTCTACAATCTAAATCTAACACAACAGCGACCACACGGGCGAACCTCAGGATAAATTTAAGGAAACCGCAGAGTAGGTAGGAGGTAAAAGCCGAAAAAAGGTACGCACACACTCCAAAGGGTTAGAAAACACCGGCAGTGGGACCAAAAAAAAGCGAAACTCCGTCCTGAAGATGGTATTGGCTCAAGAGATGCCAGGAGGGGCCATCAGGCATTGCTGGGGGCATTTTCGTCAACTCCACGTAGCAAGACGAAGAGAGACGGAAGGCCCAAACGGTAGGTGAGTAGAATAACGCTGGTTTCTTTGTATGGGGTCCTTTTTAATAGGCATAAAGCCGGCCAGCGACGCGAAGCGTACGGACCGATTATCTGCGGGAGACGAACGAGCTGGTCGGCTGTTATAACATGTGTTTTTTTATGAATTCGGATAGAAAAAGGAAAAGTCGACGCCACCTTCGACGGAGGGTCCCTCGGAGAGAGGTACCCGGGGTCTTTCTTGGCCAGTTTTAGAAAATAAGCAAAGGTGAGAGCGTCATTTTTAATTGTGGTTGCCGGGTGGTATGTTAAAGTTTTTTGGGGGTTTGGGTTTTGCGGATTTGTTTTTTAGTGAATTGTTTGGTTATTTTTAATGGTAAGTATTTTGTTTATTTATTGGTGTTACGGTATACGCCTTTGAGTTTCTGCTTTGACATGTTGAATTGTTGTATCTCAAAAATTAAATTACCTGTGTTAAAAATGTATGTATATTTCTTGATATTTTCGATACAGCATTTGATACACCAATTGTAGAAGAAGAATTATAGTTATTAGTAATGAATCTTCTGAAATTATTGTCTCTATGTGAATAGAGATGCCAAGATTTTGGACTTTTGCTGTTCACAATTGCCCACTTTTGTCTATTGTACATTTAAAAGAAAATTTTATTCGTTATAATAGTTGGCGGCTTGTATCAAACCAAAACGGCAATAGTCAAATATGTAAATTTCGGTGCCATATACCGAGCGATTCAGAATATATGAATTTGCGATAAGAGTAAAGTACCTTTATTTTCATTATTATCGAGAAATTTCATTTGGAAATTTTGTTTAGAAATAAAAATTATGTTTAAATATAAAGTCACAGCAATTAAAATTTTAAATTTTAAAAATTTTCTATTTTTGTTTATTTTAATTCTTACTTTTTTGACAAATTTAGGCAATGTCGTATTTTTTATAATTTTTTTTGTTTTTTTATTCTTATTTTAATTATTTTATTAATTTATCTAATATTAGTCAATGCCAGTTATACTAAAATTTACGTTTCAATCTATTTTTTAGAAATTTGAATACATTTTTTACGTTTTTGATTGTATTAACAAAAAATCTGATGTGGCCAGGCACATGACTTTACCATAGCATTTATTAATAGTTTAGCTGCATGAGATTCTATTTGATCGAAATCGGCCACGTCTGCATTAAAATAAAACTACTAGAACTAGGATATTTTGATTATATTTACAGTATGTAATGTGAAAATATCAGCATTTGACACTACCTACTGTCATTAGAATCACAATATCTGACAAATCCTGGCTAACTAGTTTTAATACTAGTATTTTAATGCAGTGCGAACGATCCCGATAAAATAGAATTTGGTCATGCGGCTAAAATATTTATTTTACCAACATCTACAATAATTTATTATTTAACTATATCGACGAACTTCCAGAAATAGCGGCTTATTTGCAAAATATTTCAAAAATGCTAAGATTAAACCTCCTTATCATACTACATATGATAAAGTAAAAAGGTTAATGGTTCTGGTGATTAATATATTGTATTGGCTTCTAGCATACTATATTTTCGGGTTTTACCACGTTTTCAGTGCTAACTACAAAAGTTCAAAAGTTCAGAATTATGCTCAATATTCCAAATAAGTTTTAATATTACCATACCGTCTTACAATCTTTCTTGTATTTATTCGCGAAAATATAAGAACATTGCTATCCGCAACCGAAATACACATTCACACCAAGATGTTTTACTATTGTTGCACTGTATGTGCGCGCGCTTTTCTCCTCCTCATCGCATTCTCCATGCACTTGCGTGTTGAATTGACGTTTCGCAACCGCTGACGTTCTGACTACTGTCGAAAGTTTCAAAATATCCTGGCTACCTGCTATTAATGCAGACAGGATTTCGATCAAATAGAATTTGCTCCTGCAGCTAAACTATTAATTTGACCAAAAATGTTATAAACATAAATTATACAAAATTTCCTCTACTTTAATTTATTATTTATCTATTTTGACAAAATTACAGAAATGGCGGCTCAATTGCAAAATCGTTGAAAAATGCTAAGAGTATATAGCGTATATTTTTTTCGGCACGATTACAATACTTTATTATACTGCGTATGATAAAGTAAAAAATCTGCCCTCTTCCATTTCCCTCTCAAACCAGATGGCGACGTCATACCTATGACATCAAGTCTGATGTCATAGGTATAGTACTGTTGCCATAGTGTCTTTCCTTTTGTGTACCTATTTATAAACTTCATATGTTTTTTAAAGGTGATATTTGTTCAGTTTTAGTATGTTATGTGCTGTTGATTTACTGCACTGGGTGTGAGAAACAATTTGTCAAACAGAACTTGTTCTATGCTCAATTACCGCCAGCAACACTGGTAAACTTTACATTCTTATTTTCGGCAATATAATTTTTGTGGTGTTCCTTAAAGAGATTTTCAATAGACACAGTCTGCTTGAATTTTCTGATTATACTAGAAATGGTTGAATGGGCAATTTGGTTGTCCGGGTGTTTTCCATTGACAATATCAGCAACATCGAGATAATCGCTATTCTGTAGATTGATAACTACTGTTATAAACATGATTATCATTAATATTAATTGAATTAACAGTAAGTCACGCTCATGTATTAGCTATTGTATGATCTATTATTGTCTACAGGCTGAAAGATCAACTTTGCACCAAGAAAAAGAGTAATTTTGCGCTAGTTCTATATAAACATTAGTTATCATACCAAAATAATTAAAAATGTAATCAAATTTCTATAAAAATAGATTAAAACGAACATTTTAGTATCACTGGCATTAATTGACTAATATTAGTCATAAAAGCAAGAATTAAAAGAAAGAAAAAAAGAAAAATTTCTATATAGGTGGCTGTGACTTTACATTTGAATATATTTTTTTACATCTAAACAACATTTCCAAATAAAAGTTATCGATAATAATAAAAATAAAGATAGGTACTTTATACTCTTATCACAAATTCATATATTCTGAATCGCTTGGTATATGGTACCGAAATTTACATATTTGACTGTTGCCTTGTTGGTTTCATACAAGCCGCCAACTTTTATAAAGAATAAAATTTTCTGAGAAGTGGATAATAATTTTTTTTCCATATGATGCGAACTTTCCTGGGCACACTATGTGGTGTGATGTATACGTGATATATTAAGCCTGTAAACAAATAATGTGGCCAGATAAGATGTCTGGCCGAAAATTTGCACCCGATGTCTGCATGTATATTGTCTATGTATACTGTATAGTCATCGTGATAACGAATCTCACTTTATACCTAAACCACGACATCTAATAAATTCTTACCGAAAAAAGTTTTGCAAATATTTCGGGATTAGTAGAAAGTACTTAAAGAACGCATTTTTCTACAAAATGTCAACACCAATAGTTGCTTCGTTGTGTTTAGTAAGATACAGTGAAAAACTTTAGTTCTTGTCAAGATTTTAAGGATCTTGTCTGGTTGCAATTCTTTTAGAAAATGGAACGCAATCGCAATCTCGAATCGGATGTTATACCACAATGTCCAAGTTTTGACTTTCCAAATATAGGTTAGAGGGAACTTTGAACCTTTGCTAATAATAATAATACTGATGTGACCAGGCACATGACTTTATCATACTATATATAAAGTTAATAGTAAAGCTGCATGAGATTCTATTTTATCGAGATCGGTCGTGTCGGCATTAAAATAAAGCCAGTTAGCGAGGATTTGACAGATATTTCGATTGTATTGACGGTAGGTATTGTCAAATTATCACCGTTTGACACTACTTACTGTCATTAGAATGAAAAATCTGTCATATCATGGCTAACTAGTTTTATGTGAATGCAGACACGACCGATCTCGATCAATATCAGACATAAATGATACAAAATTTCCTCTACTTTCATTTATATTGCATAATTATATTGTATTGTATAATTTATGTCTATGCCATATATTGGTAAAATTAATAGTTTGGCTGCATGAGCAGAAGTCGAGATCGGCCGTGTCTGCATTAACATGAAGCTAATTAGCCAGGATTTGACAGATAGTTTGATTCTAATGACAGTATTATCAAAACGTCAGCGTTTAACACAGTTTGACACTGCTTTATAGTATGATGTTATGTGCCTGGCCATATCAGAACATGAAAATTTTATTGGAACTACTAGAATATTATTGGAACAGTTGGAGTTAAATTTTATATATTAGTTGTTTATGCAAATTACGAGTTTCTGAAATTGAATAAAAGACGCTTGTCAGTCTATTGGGTTTTTAATCTTAGTAATTGCACATGTGCCTACGTTTCGCTGGTATCATCTCCAGTTTCATCAAGGCCCTACGGTTGAATGAAAAAATCGTTTAATTTGAATTGAAATTGAAAAATTAAAAAAAAATCTGATGTGCCAGGCACATGACTTTATCATACAATATATAAAATTAATAGTTTAGCTGCATGATAATCTATTTGATTGAGATCAGTCATGTCTGCATTAAAATAAAACTAGTTAGCGAGGATTTGACAGATAAATAAATAATTAAATAAATAAATAATTCCTTTATTAACATAAAACAATATTAAATGCAACAAAATAATATTTAATTAGAAGAACAAGGAGTTTTATTTCTTCTAATTATTATTGACACCTGTTCCACAAAGCGTTACATCAATTCAAAATAATATTTATATTTAGGGCGGAGATCAGCACAATTGCCTTGCTCTTCCACTCAACCCTTTACGCAAACTAGAACTAAGTCATAATTGTACCAATAATATAACAATAATTCCGAGAACTAAACAAAACAAACAAAAAAAGTACTCTAGAGTCTAATTACACGTAATTGCAGCAAATCCACCTCTACAAAACATCGCACATACCTATAAAAAATTAAAATTAAAACAGCCTCCTATCTGCGCCCAAAGCCTAAAGTTCCCCCTGTTGAGCAAACAGGCAACACTTCACCTTTCCCCCAAAACTGTTTAATGATAATTTTTTCATATCTTCCCTGAGACTATGGTATATGTGACTGACCTGGTAAGAGAATACCCGTTTATACAGCTCAGCGCGATGGGCAGGTGGAGCAAACAAACCCCTGAATCTTAAATTAAGGTTATGGACATCCGTTCTACAGCGTATCTTCCGCATGAGGTATTGTGGGATCCTTTTGGATAGCAACTTATGATATAATATTGCTGCATCCAACACCCTAGTGTTATCCATGTTTAACCACCCCAAGTCGCCTAGCTCATTCGATACATGATTATACTTCCTCAAACCAAAAACAAACAGAACACATGCATTTTGGACACGCTGAACACGCTGCCTATCCGACGCCGTCAGGCAAGGACCGTACACGGTATCACAATATGAGATCTTTTTACTATTGACAGTAGATATAGTGAGATATTGTCAAAACATCAGTATTTGACACTACCGGTCAGTAGTGAATGACAGTTCATTAGACTGAAAATAATTGGAAAATCCAGGCTCACTATATAGTATTATATCAATGCTGATGCGACCAATCTCGATCAAATAGAATTTACTCTTGCAGCTTAACTATTAATTTCACCCAAAAATGTCACAGACATAAATTGTTTAGAATTTCTTCTACTTTAATTTATTATTTAACTATTTTGAGGAAATTACAGAAATGACGGTTCAGTTGCAAAATCCTTGAAAAATGCTAAGAAGAAACGTCCAGTTCCTTTGGACCCTTTTGAGCCAAAAGTTTTTCAGCTCTTAATCATAAAACTTCCTTTGTATTACATGGCGCAGAAACTCCACCAATTATGAGTTAATTTCTTAGAAGGCCTATATTTTTATAAATATTGTGTCTCATCATGAATGACGTTGTCTCCACATAATTTTCTTTTCATAGCTCTAACTGTAATCAAATTTACTTTAGAGTTTTGAAATTGAGACCTTTTAGATACTATTTACTAAAATTTACTCGATGCTCGTCTTTGTTTTTTAATTTTCCAAGTTTCACCGCAACCAAATCAAACCATTTCTGCTGCCCATCCAATCAACAAACTCTAAAAAAATATTTACTGGCAATACACGACAGATGTCCACGTACTGACTGCATGCTTTCCCATCAATATAATCGTTCCTCCGCTTTTCGGTATATTTATAGACTGATCGAAAACATTTGCGTTTGCAATAATGGCCACCATCGAACTGCGTGACCCGCGGGTCACGATGAGCCATGGAATAAGTCGGTTTGTTTTCGATATTCTCGCCGAATGCGGTCTTATCTTTTACACACGGCGAACTGGTTTCTACCATAAACTCTGCGGACCTCCCGCAACTTGATCCGTAATCCCAACAAGCGGATAGGAAAGGTGAGAGGGGTCAAATCGAACTTGTTGATTCGTCAAATGGCGGAAATATATCGATAAATATTCAAAACGTGTGCTATATAATTGATATTGATATTACTGGAGAATTAATTACTATTACGATGTCTACAGAACACCACATTTCTACCAAATCACTACTTGTTTTTGGAAACTTCTCCCTTACAAATAAATAGAACTGACGATTTAGCTGGCTAACGATTCCGGAGAAACTACTAAAGGTATCTGGACGAAAGTTCATATTTAGAAGTTTTATGACCAAACTTAGAGCTGAAAAGCTTTTGGTTCAAAATGATCCAAAGGAACTGGCTATTTACTCTTAGCATTTTTCAACGATTTTGCAAATGAGCCGTCATTTCTGTAATTTCGTCAAAATAGATAAATAATAAATTAAAGTAGAGGAAATTTTGTATAATTTATGTCTATAACATTTTTTGGTATAATTAATAGTTTAGTTGCAGGAGCAAATTCTATTTGATCGAAATCGTGCTTGCATTAATAGTAGGTAGCCAGGATATTTTGAAACTTTTGACAGTATTCAGAACGTCAGCGGTTGCGAAACGTCAATTCAACACGCACATGCACGGAGAATGCGATGAGGAGGAGAAACACGCGCGCACGTACGCTATGTGAAACAATATTGAAACAGCTTGGTGTTTCCATGCTGTTTACAAAGTCATGTGTATTTCAAGTGCGGATTGCGAATAGCAATATTGTTATGCATTTTTCAAGGATTTTGCAAATGAGCCGCCATTTCTGTAATTTCGTGAAAGTAGGTAAATAATAAATTAAAGTAGAGGATTTTTTTTTATAATTTATTCTATGTCATTTGTTGGTAAAATTAATAGTTTAGCTGTAGGAGCAAATTCTATTTGATCGAGATGGTGTCTGTATTAATATAGGATTTGCCAGATATTTTTATTCTAATGACAGTATGTAGTGTCAAAGGCTTATTTTTGATAATAGGTACCTACTGTCAATATTTGTCAAATCCTGGCTAATTCGTTTTATTTTAATGCAAACACGATCGATCTCGATACAATCTCATGCAGCTAAACTATTAATTTTATATATTGTATGATAAAGTCATGTGCCTGGGGACATCAGATTTTTTATTTTAGATAGTAAATGTCATATTGAGGAGAAAGTTTCATATTGGCGTAGTTGTTTTAGTAATTCCATAAAAAGTACTTTAGGAATTGAAAAATTCAATAAGTAGACATTTACTTGCAAATAAATCTATAAGAAGTTTTATATGGATTTATTGGTTTCTTCATTTGTTTATACGATTTATTTGATTAGTTTGAATCTATGACTTAAATTTATTGTTGTTATGGGTTTTAATTGTATTCCTTCTGTGTTTTCGCATTGTTTGAAACACAATGTTTACGTAATTGTGTTCTCTTATTAGTCATCTAAATAGCAAGAAAACACAATATCCTTCCACAAAATTATCAATAATCAGTATAATCACTTGATTTTAAGCGATTATACCACACAATGTGCCAACATATCCAAAAAAAGTGCACAGATTTTTGCGTCTGATACCACACCGGCACACATGCGATACCGATTTTATGATCATACCTGTACAAAGGTTGTCCAATCTAACGCAATATTTACCTGAAATACGTATCTGTCTGGAGATTTTATCTCTATCGATTTTTTTAGATACTTCACCTTGTCTGGGGTCTTACAGAGATTAATTACGTCATCATACATGTAATGATAAATAATTCCTAAATATACTCAGTTCAAAAAAAGTGACGCACTTGATTTTCGAACTAAACTGCAATGTCTTATATTTTTTAAACCAGTAGGACCATTCTTTTACTTTATCATACGTAGTATAGAAACGCCTAAATATATTTTATTGGATAATATCTTTTACCCCGAAACGTGATCAACGTTTTCAAATTTTGCTAGTGGAAACCCAAAATTGACGGTTTAAAAGGTGAAAGGTATCAAAGTGTGCGTATTGACAGCAATAATAAACAAAATATATACTCTATTAGATAATAACTTGATCTTACATCTTAAATTTGTTCAAAAATTATGCATTTTTGTAAAATGTTTCAAGAATAGTCACGGCGAAAGAAATTGTTTGATCGAACCAAATTTGCAACTTTCTATATTGATGCCAATAAAAAAATTTGACGTATTTTTGTTTTATTCTTTAAGATAAAATTGGATAACTTTAGAATTCATATGTCATGGATGTTTATTCATGTGAAGACGTTATTTATTGTTCAAAATTGATGAAATATTCACTGCAACTTCTTAGAATATTAAATATTGAATTTCTTGTCATGAAAAAATATCCCAACCATACACAGAGAGAAAAGATTTCTTGTTTCAAAGAAATGTATTTGTTTGAATTTATTCTTTTGGGTCAAAACATATTTCTTTGACGCCAACAATATTTACTTCATTGAATACTCTAGTTTATTTGCTTGCAGAGATTAATTTATTTGAAATATTTATTTAAGTGGAATAAATATATATGGATACAAACAAAAATTACTTTCCTTTAAAGTAATATTTTAGTTTTGATTTTAAAAAAACGTTTCTTTACACCAATGAAATATAATTTTGATTTTAACATATAAATTTGTATATAAGGAGAGATTTATTTCGCTTAAAGTAATATTTTGTCTTTGGCTTAAAAATAGGTTTACTTCCGCCAAAGAAATCATATTTTGATTAAAATAAATATATTTTTACACAAGAAGATATTTATTTCCTTCAAAGTAATATTTTTATTTTGGCTTTAAAATAGGTTTCCTTCCACCAAAGAAATCATATTTTGATTCAAATAAATATATTTTAATGTCATCCAACTGTATTGTTAGATGGCGCTGTAAACTCTCTCTTCGCATTTCGTACATATCGAGAGTATAAAGCCGCGTGATCGACAGTATAGAACTTATAGAGTACAGTGCCTGCAGGTTCAAGTTGCGATTCCAAATCAGTGTACTCTTTACTAACTTAACCTTGACTATATGTTGGGTTGGGAAGACCAAGCACTGGTCGAGGATGTGCGACATCCCAAAAAGGAGCTGACACATGGCTAGTCTTCCGAAAAATTCTTGTCTATTAATTCCTTCAACAAATTAATAATTTTAAGCATTTTAACTCGACCAACAATTTTGATAATTTAAAAAAATGTAATTCTTTCACTCAACACAATCATAATTATTTGTAGTAAATAAATCTCATTTCTTATAATACACAAATTGCAAACTTTTTAACTGGAAACATAAGTTGTTTGACGCAAATCAATGTTCTTTCTACCAAACAAATATTTCAAATAAATGCGTTTTTACCCGCAAATAATTATTTCTTTGCCTCTATTGAAACAACAAATTTCTTTGAGTCAATGCATATTTATTTGAATCAAACAAAAATTTCTCTCTGTGATACATTATAGATTCTTTTTTATTTAGGTGTCATTTGGAACTTTTCCAATAAAAAAAAGCGATAATTGTGCGATGACGAAATGTCAAAAGTGACCATATTACCTCTGTCACAGCTCATCACAAACTCGAGACGTACCAAATATTACATTTTTTAGTTTATGGTAAAATCCTTAAACTAGAAGAAACTGTTTCGCTGTATTTTATTACCTATTTACTAATTTTATATTCTGTAGTACATCACTGAATCCAGGTAAAGAAATCCGCCACAAATTTTATATTTTTACGTTTATGTTTTTTTCCTGTTGTTGAGGGTAAAGTAACTAAAAAGACTTAAGCAAGTTGAAAAGGTTCATGTTTGTCTCCATATCGAATTATATCTACTACTTGCAAAATCTGTTCTTCGTATTATAGCAACATGTTGGCGTAAACGAACATTTTATGCTTAATACTTAATTTAATCAGAAAGGGTGCTGTTATAGACTGATATTCACACTTAAAAAATAGCAGCTCAATTGACTTATTGTAGGTCAGTGCCCACTTCGTTAATTAACAAAAAATGGTCGGTATTACAGCGGCCGTTAGCCGGTAATATTCGGCATCACTAACGCCAAACCATATCTGTCAAATCCTGACTAACTTGCTTTATTTTAATCAAATAGAATCTCATGCAGCTAAATTATTAATTTTATATATTGAATGATAAAGTCATGCGCCTGGCCACATCAGATTTTTTTTATTTGATGGTAGTCAATTCCTTTGTCTTTAAAAACAATTAAGAATAAGAATTCAGAATACATTGAATAAAACACTACTTATTTATTTTTTTTTAAAAGACAAAGGAATTGCATTGCAACAAATAAACAAAAAATAAAAATGTTGTTGGTGGTTTCAATAATATAAGGCATTAAGGCTAGGTCAAAAATCAGATGGGTCACCTTTTTTGGAGCTGACTGTATAAATAAAACGACCCAAAACTTCGATTAATAGATTTTTAAAAACGTATTCGACGTTAACAATGTGGAGAATCCGTTTGTTTTGGTTTAAGGTCCAAAGTCCAGGGAATTTTCCGTCTCGTTGTGAAGATTTAAACCAAAGTCTACTGATTTTATTTATTTGCTAGATATTCCCGTATTGACAGTGGATCCGTAGCCACAAAGTCCAGTAATAATCAAAGCCCGTACTCGAAAAATATACACCAAGAAAGTAAACCAAACAATTTTTTTTTCGTAGATTACGCGTTATCGGTTCTCGACGAAAAAAAATGTGTTTGTGTGAATTTCTCGTAGTGCAGGGAAAGGGGGTCTTTCGCTGTTGATTGCGGGCACTGGAATTAACCGAATTTTTAGTTTTTGTTTTGCTAAAGCTGCGATAATGTGTAATTTTGTGTATACAACTCGCCCGCTGTGCGGTATTTTTAATTTCGCGATAATTTTTGTGTAACTTTGTATGACGTATAGGAGAATTCCACAATGACAATTTTCGATTCCAAAGGTCTCGCGAGATTGTGCAAAATTGTATTTTTAGAACTTTTATAAATATTGATGCACACGAAGGCCATTGTAAACGGTAACAATGTAACAAGCGAAATAAATTATATAACGTATTGTCATAGCAGATATAAGATTGTTAAAAGTAGAATTTTATTTTGTTTTTATGGATATTATTACTTGTTACCACCTATATGACCAACCTGTATAATCTTTTGGCAAAGTATTTATCAATTTCGTCGTACAAAGTAAACACGGAAAAGAACCAATGATATGTATATAACCGCTATACGAAATGACCTTAAATGATTTTTGTTTTAATTTAAAAGACGTCATCCTCTTTCATAATTTGTTTTTATGGCTCCCTTCATTTTTATTTTTATAAATAAATAACCACACACGCAATTTACCCAAGGGTAAGATTGAGTAAGATGTCCAAGCTGTCATTGTTCTAACCTAAAAACGCCGCGTGACGGTTGTCATGGTGATCAAATAAACTGACGTTGCCAGTTTTTGAAACTTGAAACGACGTTTTCAAATTTTACCTTACAAGTAGAAAACCAAAAGTTATCAATAATAAACAAAATTGAAACTCCAGTAACATAATAACTTCCATCTTCCATCTTAAATTTTCGTTCTTGTAGAATGTTTCGAGAATAGTTAACGGCAAAAGAAATTTTTTGATCGAGCAAAATTTTCTATTTTTTATATTAAGGCCAATAAATATTTTGATAATTTTTTGTTTTCTTCTTTAAGATAAAATTGGATAACTTTAGAATTAATACGTCATGGATGTTTATTATTCAAATAGACAAAATATAATGACTTGTATACCCAGTTCTAAATGCATCTTTAAGTAAACCGTTACTTATTGTTCAAAATTGATAAAATATTCAGTGAAACTTCTTAGAATATTAAATATTCAATTTCTTGTCCTGAACAAAATGAATATATTACTTGTCGGTCTTTCGGTTATGTCAAATATAGTTCACATAGCCCAACCCATATCATAAAATACATCTTTTACAGTGTATTTTTTGACACAACTTTTTCACTAAAAAAGCAAAAAAAGCGATAATTGTGCCATGAAAAAATGCCAAAAACGACCATATTACCGCTGTCACAGCTCAATACAAACTCGAGATGTTTTAACCGAGACGCAATCTATGGCGTACATGCACTCTATAATGGAAAAACATCGTACCTAAATATTTCGTTAGTTTAAGGTAAATTTATTAAACTGGAAGAAACTTGAAAAACGGAACAAGAAATGATATCGTTCGTTCGATTGGAGTGAACCATCGAAAGATTAATAACAACGATTAATAACAAATCATTTTTGGTACAATTTGGGTTTCATTTTACAGTTAAATATATCGGAATTAATTTATATCTTTATTTTCTACTTATTTTCAATACTTTTTTCGCTGTATTTTATACCTATTTACAAACTTTATATTCTGTAGTACCTCACTGAATACAAGTAAAGAAATCCGCTACTAATTTTTACGTTTATGTTTTTGTTTCTGTTTTAAATGAAGCTTGTATTTTTTGTTGAGGTAATAAAAAGACCCAAACAAGCTGAAAATGACGTTTGCCTCCATATTGAATTATATTTACTTCTTGCAAAATCTGTTCCTCCTATTATAGCAACACGTTTAAAAAAAAGCAGCTCAAATGGTTTATTGTAGATCAGTGCCCACACTTCAACAATTAACAAACAAAAATAAGAAAATAATTTAGATTTAAGTTTTTCGAGATCCCAGGATTTATACTTATAATCCCGGGATCCCGAAAAAACTCCTTATTTAAACTTCTAATTTTATATATTGTATGATAAAGTCATATGCCTGGCCACATTAGATTGATTGCTGCTTAATTTGATATATCACAAGCCGTAAGTTAAATACAATCAGATTTTCTAAAAATCGCATTGTGTCATCAGAAATACAAGTAAGTAGTAAAACAATGTGTTATCTATATCTAAGGTGACCAAGAAAGACACCATTTACTTGTGGCACAGCAGGACAAAAAAACGGGGGGTAAGGTTCCCATCGCAAAAATGTGTTCTAAGTTACTAATTTATTGTCCCAAATATGAAAAAAAAGTGTATTCATTAAAAAGAACCGTATTCATTATAACAAAAAAAACGTTTTTGACAAGTCAACTTTAAAACAGTATAACAACTAAGTGCAAATAACTCGTCCCAAAGAATCTGTGGTTAAGACTAGTCCGTCTCAAACAAAATTTGTGGAATAAAAGTCCTATCAGCCAAAGTAAGCGACATATTTTTAAGGTTATCTCAACGTTTATAACCCCATTTCGCTTTGAAAACTGCTCGCTAGCGTAATTTATTAAGTACCTACCAGGTTGGTAATTTAATCGTGATTATTCACACCATCTGCCAGCGAAAACAGAAACTACATAACAAACTTTTGATATACGATAAACCCTCGATACGCAAGAATTGTAATCGATAAAGTAACTCACCCCCAGCTTCCGGATCCATAATTCTTCTCAATATCGCTAGCGCACATTACAATCCACATTTGGGTCACAAAAGAGGCACTCGCGGATTCGAAATATCGCGAGATTCTTTGATAATTATACCGGGTTCACGTCTTTTGCGCAGGTAGCAACCATTTCTTTCGCGGACTGTCAGATTTGGTAACAATTGCGAACTCGCGCATTACCGGCCGGTAATACAATAGTGGTTATGTATTTAACGCCATCTAACAGTGGCATTAGGAACTACGTAACAGATTTTTGAATTCCACTCCGATATGAAGGAATTATATTTGATAAACCTAACACACAGCTTCTGTTGTTGACATATATAAGTTTAAACTAATTATGTATATTAGATATGTACATACATATCTTTAAACATGAATATTTTATTTCTAATTTGTGGTAATTTGACATACCACATGCCGTATCTTAAAGTACAATAAGACGATCAAAGTTGTTACAATTTATATTTGCTGTAATCTGTGCCTTGAAGTAAATATGGTTTAAAACAACAGAAACGATTGAATTTTTACTTGAGTGTTGTTATTTATACTGTATAAGCGTCGCGTGTGTCCAAATATATGAAAAAATGAAGCACAAACAACTTAAAAACGGAATTGCGAATTGCTCAAGGAGTACAACATTGTAACAATCTGAAGTGTTTACACTTCATACTTAAACAAACACGAGAGATCCCCAATAAACTATTTTTTACTGTAAATAATGCACAGACGCTATATCTAAATCCGGCAATGATAAAGTCACTTGGATTTGCTGGATTTTTTCAATACAAATACTAGAGAATTGTATGAGATATATTATAGTTTTTATAAGTTCTGTATTAACTATAAAGAAACAGAAAAAGAGACTGAATGATCTAGACGTGGCTTCTCAAATAGCATTACATTCCATTCAAGAATTGAAATTAGTAAATCGCAAATATCCAGAATACGGTATTTGACTATTATTGGAAAACCATCTTAGTGTGTTTATTTCTTCACTCTACTTTGTAAATGCATTATTTTTCGTAATTATTTCCTCAATATTTCATTAAAATTAGCGTTAAAAATTGAATCACAAAAACTGCCTAAAATAAGTTATCTATCGTATTTTCGGTCCAGGTATATTCTGACAGTTTAAGGTTAGGACTAACATAACCTGCTTACATTACACTTTTTACACGTTGCTCAGTTCTTGAGCGTAAAATTAAGGATTATGTTTTGTTTAAAGGAGAATCCCACCATCAAAGCGTTAATCTTCGGTAAATTACCACTAACCGCTTCAACAAAGTTGTTTTCTAATGTTTAAGCATAATAAATGCGATAGAAAATCCACAACTGGCGGAAATTCAAAATTCTTATAAAGATTTAAGAACTCGTGCTTCAAAAGTGTGCCGAATTGGGAGGTGATTTGTTTGAACAGTTGATTTGTTCCCTTACATATATTACATCTTCGAAACGACCGATACACAGTATTTGTTTATAATTAAAGACATACTCTGCAAAACCGGAGAAATCCAGATTGCTGTGGCTGTTGTGATCACATTACTGCTAATAAAGTTCGGAATTTTTTGTGTTTTTAAAACCGCGCGGGGTCTTATCTCTTTGAAAACACATCCATATGATGAAATGTTAATACATATATAGTATATATAGTATTTAATACACACACACGATGTGTGCTATATGATTAATAACCTAGAAGTTTCGTAATAGTTCAAAAAAATCTTTACACATGAGCTTTTTAGGATATTTTTCCTTGCATAAAATATTACAGTAACCTTTGGATAGTTTATTTTGTTTACTATCTGACATCTAAAAAGTAGGTGTGTCGCGAAAACTATAATTGTTGTACTTTGTACGTTTATTTATCCACAAAATTATCTAGGAATCTTTCGGTGGCGAATTTTTTTCGAGCAAAATTTGTCATAATTGTGCAAATTATTGGAACATGGACGTGAATACTTGATCTACGCCTACTTGAACTTTAGTACCAGCGTCCTGTAGCAAAGCATCTGTCACCACAGAGTGACACAGAAAAACCTTATCGTAGTTGACTTGTTATAACAGACCTCCGACTATGTTGGCTATATACTACTATAAAATCCAGATCATGTATTACACTAGGCAAGAGATCAACAACCTTTCAACTAACCAACCACAAGATGAAAGCTATACTTGCAAATATGATGGAGTTTATCAATTTCTTTAAAGAAAATCGTAAACATGTCAAAATTACATATTTATTTTGTGGGTTTTTTGGCATTGTTCGCCTAGCTAGGTCCTCCAAGTCTCTAAACTACGTCAAAATGATGATAAATAAGGGCAAAGTCCACCTAAAAAGATAATATGTAGGTGTGTTCAGTGTCATCACTTAATCAAACAAAATCTACGATCAAAAGAAAAATTATGAGTACCTACGTTAATAATACCTGTTTTTATAATTTAAGTATTGTCCATTTTTATTCTATCATACGTAGTATGATAAAGTATTGTAGTCGTGTAGATTTTTTTTACTTTATCATACGCAGTACGATGAAGTATTGTAACTTAGAGCTGAAAAGCTTTTGGTTGAAAAGGGTCCTAAGGAACTGGCTATTTACTCTAAGCATTTTTACAACGATTTTGCAAATGAGCCGTCATTTCTGTAATTTCGTTAAAATAGATAAATAATAAATTAAAGTAGAGGAAATTTTGTATAATTTATGTCTATAACATTTTTTGGTAAAATTGATAGTTTAGCTGCAGGAGCAAATTCTATTTGATCGAAATCGTGTTTGCATTAATAGTAGGTAGGCAGGATATTTTGAAACTTTTGACAGTATTCAGAACGTCAGCGGTTGCGAAACGTCAATTCAACACGCAAATGCATGGAGAATGCGGTGAGGAGGAGAAAAACGCGCGCACGTACGCTATGTGAAACAATATTGAAATAGCCTTGTTTCCATGGTGTTTACAAAGACAATGTGTATTTCGAGTGCGGATAGCAATGTTGCAAATGAGCCGTAATTTCTATAATTTCGTCAAAATAGTTAAGTAATAAATTAAAGTAGACGACATTCTGAATAATTTATGTCTATGACATTTTTTGGTAAAATTATTAGTTTAGCTGCATGACTATATTCGAATTAGAATCAAACTACAGCAGAATTATTCGTTTATGATTTCACGTTTTTTCATGTTATGTTACAAGATTTAAAAATTTTGAATTTAAAAAATTAGAAAGTATTAAAAATTAATCAATTAAATTAAAAATTTTGCTGAATCACTAGTAGTTTTTATTACATTTATCTTAAAACACGTAAAAGTTCCGAGCGTTTTTCTCAAGTATATTTGCTTTGTAATTTGGACCTTAATCTTTTGGGAAATCATTAAACGCATCAAAAGAATTTGCTGCTTCAAAGTTTTTTTTTGCTTAGAATTTGATGCTGAATCTAATTTTTGATTCGAGTTATGAATAAACCTGTATAACTTCAAACTCAAAAAAGGTCCCTGCCAAATAACTTATTTTATTATGATGATTTTTTGGTTTTAGATCAAAATTAGTTCTTAAAAATGCCTTTACATTGTAAATCTTTCCCCATACAAGAGAAAAACACTGCTCAACCCATTATTTAACCCAAAATTAGCCACAATTACACACAAAAAAACTAATTGGGTCCATCGAGCCGGATTTTTTGCAATACTGCATTATTTCCTGAAAACGGGCGGCGGCGATGACCGAATCCAGGTCGACGATTTTGAAACGATGATTTGCAGCGCAAAGACTTCAGCGAGAAGAGATAATAAACCAGTATTAGCCGGCTCTAGGGTCGCGACATCGCCATATCGCTAATTTATCAAAAACCCCCAATGATCTACAAAAAGTAAATCCGGAATTTACTGGACTTCGGTACCAAAGTGTAACTTCGCGAGCGGAGTCGTCACAACATACCCCCACCACCAAACAAAAGAGAGACAGTTATATTTTCACGATCCGAGTAATAGAGATGGAAAATGCTAGTACCTCATTGAAAACTTGGTGTATCTTATCTATTATTGTTTAATATCCGCTAAGAAGTACGTTATTTTGTTTAAATATCATGTTAAATCGTTTAGAAAGAGATGGGAATGTTTAAATTAATCTTTTAGTACATAATAAGTCTATATAAGCTCGAAAAACGAGACTGGTTCTCCAATACTTTGTTTACCACCTAGACAGTGAGTGTTTATGGTTATTTCATCATGTTTTTCAACCACAGGATGGTAGAGGGTAGTCCACTGCATTACTACCCCTATGTGATCAGCAGTTCGCCGCCCAGTTTTCCTTATTTCACCAGATTTGAAACCTACAAGATGGCAGACGACCTAATGATGCCAAACTCACCAAACAGCACACAAGTAAGTATTAATTTATTTTCTCAAACTTCTCAAACAAAAAAAAAACATTAAATTTCGGTTTATTTCATTATTAATTATCTAAAATCGAAAGGTTACAAAATAACAGATTTATTACAAAAAGAAATAACGAAATATGCAAAAAAATCTGTAACCCCAAGCATTATTTGAATCAAAAACTGACAGTACTTTAAGAATACTTAAGATGGCGCCCGTATAGAAAATAAAAGTCAAGAAAATTATCAGCAAAATGCTTTATTATAATCATAAATATTATAAAACCTAACCAATAATTTTCTTTTTCAGAGCGACAGTGATGCTTCTATATCTTCAATTGATGTCCATCTTGAACCAATCCAAAGAAAAATCATCACTACCAACGTCCAGAACAACAAACCGGTCGACACAAAATGCTGTTGGCAGAACTGCGGAATCATTTTTGAATCTTTAGACAGGTTGTCAGACCACGTCAGTAAAGTCCATTCCACAAGTGGTTTAGGAGGACTGTATTACTGCGGTTGGGCCGGATGTACCAGAAACAACAAAGGATTTAACGCAAGGTAAGTTTTCTAACCAAACAATAACATAATTGACCAAAAAAAAACAGAAAAAATGAAATAAAAAGTCTATTAAAAACCGAAACTTATGGATTTCATCTTCTTTTGACAGGTATAAAATGTTGGTTCATGTCAGAACGCACACAAACGAGAAGCCACACCAGTGCCATCTATGCCAAAAGTCATTCTCGAGAGCGGAAAATTTGAAAATTCACATCAGAAGTCACAGTGGAGAACGCCCTTACGTATGTCCGATGCCTGGTTGTAACAAAGCGTATTCAAACTCGAGTGACAGATTCAAACATACCAGAACGCACCAGGTTGATAAACCCTACCAATGTAAAGTCCCTGGTTGCCCTAAAAGATATACAGATCCGAGCAGTCTCAGGAAACACGTCAAAACTTACAAGCATTTCGTAAATGAGAACGCGAACGAGATCAAAAGCGATAACTTGGATAACCAACGGGTTAAATTGGAAATCAATATGGCGGAGCCGGAGGTTAGAACTGTCAATAGTCAGGCGTACCAACCGACGACTAAGTGCAACTGTAACCATAACTGTTACCTGTCTAAATGTTTGGAGGTTAATAATTTTAATATTCGACACGATGTCAAACAGTCTTGGAATAATTTGATAGATCCTTATTTTAAGTCGTACCAACTTAAGGAGAACCAGATGGATGTCGATTTGCCGTTAGATTTAAGCGTGACGCGTCGCCATTTTTAATTTTATGTTGCTGTGGATTTTTGTGTGTGTGTGTATTTCTTTGTTTTTGTTTGTAATTATTTCGTTCACATTGAACGCTGTGCAATATGATAATTGTGATATAAACTACTTAATCATAAGTATTTATTAGTTATTTATTGAAATCGTTGAAGTTTTTGTAAATAAAGATGCGATTGAAATTACAATTTTGGTTTAATTTTTTTGGGGGTTAAAGGCCGGCTACACGTGCATGCTTTACGACAAGTTTGCCTGCGCAAACTGGCATGTATCTGGAACCACGTGCGTTAGGACGGCAAAACTGTAGCTCGCGCAAACCCATAAGCGCGGCCTGTGCAAACGTCGCACTGCTAAATATTTTGCCTGCGCGATTTTAGTTTGTGCAGTTAAGTCTGTGCGTTAAGACGGGGTACGTACGGCGTACAGGCATTGGAATATGATTTCTGTGCGTACAGGCTCAGATTCTACGTCTGGCTGGTTGTCTAGTAAATATAGTACATTCAAACTAGACAAAAAGTTGCCAATTAAGGGATATAATTCTAATACGGTTGCTTTTTTGGGACCCGATGCGGAAAGCGTTGCGGCTAGGTTAGCAGTTTTTCGCATTTTATTGCAAACGTAATTGAAATTTTAACCCTGAATAAAAATAATATTTATAAAATTTAAAAATGTCATTTACTTTTTCTTGTATACAGTACCTAATTTTCAAACTACTAGCGCACTATGGGAACTTTTTTTTGCTAATTTACCAAAAAAATCGCGGGAATAAATTTATGAGTTCTCAAAAACTGTAGCACTGATGGTTTGGTTGAATGTTTACTACAAAACTATACTTATTGGCGGAATTAAATATAAATATACTTAACACTTTCCGTCTCGGAACTGTATTGAATTTATTTCCCTTCTTTTTCCTTATTTGAATGTACTGATAGAGCTAATTGGGAAGACGGAAGACCGTCTGACCGTATATAAAATGTCGGACGTACGTACGTATACAAGACAAGTAATTTATTATCTATTTAATCGGCATAACAACACATAAAAAAATATGTTTAATTTCGCCAGCCATTCCGGCTTTCCCTTAAATCACTGAGCATATTTATATGCGGAATGAATGTTTCTTCTTCGTAGCCATTTTTTGACCACTCCCTCAAATCATTAAGCAAATTTATATGCGAATGGATGTTCCTTTTTATTAGGCATTTCTTCGACCACTTAGCTCGGGATTGTTTAAATCGTCGTTTTTTAATCAGTAAACAATAGAATATGATGAGAAAGAATAATTCTTCTAGCAAAAATAAATGTTCGTCTGGCCACATTTTCAACCGCAATCACCGGTCGACGATTTGTATTTGACGGTTTGCGCGTACTTACCTGTGCCGTCAAGCCACGCTTCCTAGTACCGTGCAAACTAATCGTGCAGGCGAGTCGCTGCCGTGAAGCCACGCCATGGTGTACCGTGTTACTTGCACAAACTATACCGTGCAGGCAAGTCGCTGTCGTGTGGCCGGGGTTTTAGAAATAAAACGAGTTCGTGTTGGTCAAAATAGTTTATTATTATGTATCACAGACTTTGGCAGATCAGTTCGTTTGGATATAATACTCACCGGTACTTTTGGGAAAATACTGGAGCATAGGCAGGAACACCAAAACAAACAATACAAAAGATTAGTTAATTTGGAAAAAGAAAAATAATTAAATTAAAAAAGAATATGAGTTTATTTCTCTTATCGAGTTAGCAAGAAACTCAAGCAGGCCATAAACAAAATAAGCCGATTGGTACGCATCACGTGCAAGTTTAAAATTTCACTCGCTGGTTTTTGGGGTTAGAATTGCGCTCATGCTATTTATTTTTTACATCTATGTATATTTTTCTTGCAATCTTGTTTGTGAGACTGGTGTCGCCATCTACTAGTGTAGTATTCAGTATTTGACTATGTTGGTAGAGTTGTTTCAAACTAAGAAGAGGGTCTGACGTTTTTTGCTACTTGGCTGCGCAGTCGAACAAATTTTATCAGCAGCGTAGATATTTGTCTTATTGTAATGATTGGTAGCGAAAACGAAAAATTTTGAACGATTTTAATTTAAATCTAGCGAGCATAATAATAAAACTTATGCATTCAACGACGTGTCTCCGTTTTCAAGCTTATGTTTATTTTTATACTGATATTGGATTTACCCAAGGTGTATTTTCATTGAAAATTTTATTCAAAAATGGGAATTAAGTATTTGGTGATCTTTTAGCACATTTTTATTATTTAAATAAACTAACTGTATTCTATTTTTTACTTTATCATACGCAGTATGGTATCAGGACGAAAGTTCATATTACAGTACAAAATACAAACTTCAAATAAAATACGGTCACCAATTTGATTGTTTGTTGATATGAAATATCAATCCCTTGTTATATCTAATTCTAAAAATGATAAATTGAGATAATTGTAAATAAAGTATAGCGATGAGTGTAGTTTTATTTTGGTATGTTGGTACGGATGTGACATCTACAGTGTCATGAACAAATATAAATCTGCCAGAATTTGAATTCGCTTTTTAAACTTGACGTTTCGTAGAAGTGGTATCAACCTAACATTTCCTATACAGAAATATAACCATTTTCTATTGTTTTATAATATATATTTCTCAAAAAGCAAGACAAAAAACGGTGATGTAGGAATAAGGGGGTACACTCTTCTTAGTTCGAAACTTCTCTAATACCATTACCAACATATGAAAATTTGTTTTTTTTTTTCATTTCTAAATACAGGGTGAATGTATATGAGTGCACTTTTTCTTTGGTTCAAAATTTGGGTAGTACTGCAAATGCCAACATAAACTCCTAGTTATAACAACGTATAGGTAATAGAAGTAACCTCAAGACGGCCAGTATCTTGGGAAGATTCTGAGGGCGCATGCGTGCCCTCATCCGGTGTTCACCATTTTCCCGTAAGATGGCGCTAGCTTTTTCTGCTTGCATGTTTTGTGCTCAAACACAATATTAGTGAATTTCGCACTCAATTATCGAGAGGGAATCTTTAAAACGGCGTTACATCGAATATCACAATTTTTAAGGTATTTATTTCATATCTGAATTGTGCTGGCGTTCTGGTAGTGGCGCCATCCAGTATCATTTTCACGAACCAAATCTAGAATGGCGACACTGAATTATCGAGAGAGAATATTTAAACCCGTATTACATCGTCATTCACAATATTAGAGGAATTTATTTCATAATTGAATGAAAAATCACTTTATTCTCAATCAATTCAATTTTAATGTTTTTAAACGCTGTCGTTTTATGTGGCGCCATCTAGTAACCTTTAACGAACCAAGGATGAACTCTATCACGTGACCACCACGCATCCCTTCCACATTTCTGAAAAGTTGGGACGCCGACATCAAAGGAGCCGACACCTTACGCTCCTACTTCCTATTACCTATACGTTGGTTATAATAAGTCATGGCCTGCATGAACTTCTTTTTGTGCAAAATGAATATTAGTAAATTTAAAAAATTACTAAAAATCGATAAGAGAAATTATTGTGAATGATAGAAGAATAGTATATTATTTGTCAAGCACATAATATAGGCTATAATGAACGAGCATGAAGTTTATACACAAGCCTATCGGCGAGTGTCGAATTATGCTAGTGAATTATATCCATTATGTGCTAGTCAAATATGACGTCTTATCTACGACTCATAAATTATATTTCTTATTAAAACACCGAATTCAGTCTCATCGATCGATAATGAATGTGTAATTTGCGAGTTGTAGATAAATACTTTTACGGAAGAACACAACAAACAATTGCCTACCTACATCAATAATAAAAGATAACAAACACCTAACTTTAAAATTATGTTGCTTTTCATCTCTTTTATCTACCAATTCGATAAAATCAATCCTAATTTTCTTTTTTTCAGAGACAACATAACCTCAAAATGTAATAAAAAACCTAAAACATAAACTATACATACCTAACCTGGTCCTAGCTAACTGTCCCGCCGGTAACATAACCTCACACCTATCACTAGCTTGTTCAGATAGAAAAAAACACCTAGATTTCGTTAAGAAATTCCTATAGCCTACCTTTATTTCTCAAAATTACAATACATTTATGATCAAATATTTAATTAAAAAAGAAATACGACAAGTACATCAAATCCGAGCTACGGCTCGAAACGAGCGTCCCCGGTGCGGGGGCCACAATCGGAAAGCTTCGTAATAATAATTAATTATAATAATAAAAAAGACAGTAAAATAAGAGACTTGTCAGATCTACACAACCTAACCTACAAAACACAACGGGACAAATTGAAAAATCCACCATTTATTATTTTATTTATTCATGATCAATTTCTTGGCTCTAAAAAATATATGTCAATAAGAAATACCGTACTAATTACATCAAGTTATCAAATAATCAAATCAAGTAAATAAAAAAAAAAATGCGTCCGACTGAGAAAACATAACCTATTCTAGCCTAGAAAGTACGAGAGAAACCGTTGCTATTTTTTTTTCTCGGCAATCTGTAATTCGTGCACTTGAGAATTTTCCCTGTTTCTTTGTGTGTTAGTTTTGTTTTCCTGTCAAATTTTCCCGATTAACTCAAAACGTCACAACGTAAAAAAAAACTCTCTTTTTTAGACGACGGTTCTTCGGGACTTACGTTTTAGCCTCGCGGTTAGAAGCGACGGTTCCCGGGGCCCATATTTTGACCCCCGTTCTGGTTGTATCCGCCATAGCTTCCACCACCACCGCCACCAGAGTTTCCGCTGGCTACAGAAAAGAAAGAAGAATTTTATTATTTGTCCAAAAATGCCCATTTTCGTGTACATAATCTATTTTATTGCCACATTTCTAGTCTTATTGACGTTTTCTAGCAACCATGATGCTAGTAGACCAGCGCTGAAGCCTTTGAAAATTTTAAAAAGTGAAAAAAAAAATAGTAGAATGAAACTTATTGGAAAAGGAAGAGAATATTACAAAAATGAAAGGAAAAATAATTTACGGGTGATCTGTGGTCGGGAAGTGGAAATCGGTTTATCTCGATTTCCGGCAAAACTACAAGCCTTATGGAAAAAAGTTAAATGGCAAAGTCGTAGGTAATAAAAAACAACTTTTGTATTTACACTTTTTTCACATAACCTCAAAATTTATGTGAAAAATTCAAATAACCAAGCTTGTGGTTTTATATTTTTATCTTTTACAAAAAAAAAACACCCAAAGTGTTGTGTAGTGTGTCCCAAACACACTATAATTTTTTTGATTTAAAATATTTTTTTTTTCGTCTTATTTTGACTAATATCGAAAAAGCAGCCTAATTTTCAATCGAAAATTCTCACGTCAAAATATCTTCCTTCATTCTACTTTTATGCTTTTTTGGTTTCAAAAATTATCGATCCTGGTCTATAGGGGAAATTTTTTGGTAGGTTTCAGCCCACCAGTGTATCAATGAGGATATATTTCGAGCAGTTCATTTGTTTTACATTGCCAAAAGTACAAAAATCACTGTGTAAATTCAGAAAACAACATTTCTTATGTATACAGACACTTTGCCATGAAAACCAAGAAATAAACAGTTACAGAAATACTAAAACAATTCGTCTAAATTATTTTGTTCTTTGTATTATCAAACAAACAGTAGGTATAATGCCTTGTTTGTATTTATTTTCCAATTTCTATGAGCATTTTAGCAGCTTAAAAAATAGTTTTTGTTGAAAGTTATTTGATTTATTTTCATGTGATATTTCAGTCAGTTTTTAGACACAAAGATACATGTGCTATCCAGACGATTTTAAAACTCACCATAAGGCGCAGGCCTGTTCTGCTGATAGTTATTTCTCACAGCGCCACCGGTGTAGTTCTGCTGATAACCGCCGCCAAAATTGTCGCTCTGGCCGCCCCAGCTACCTCCACCACCTCCCCCGTTATTGAAGTTACCCCCGCCGCCTTGGCTTCCGCCCCAGCCCCCTTGGCTCTGGCTGTCCCAGGGGCTGCTATTCCAACTGTTACCACCACCTCCACTCCCGTAGCCCCCTTGGTTCTGCGCGCTCCAATCCCCGCCACCGCGATTACTCCAATTCCCATTACTAAAGTTCCCGCGGCCTCCGCCCCGGTGCCCCCCTCGGGGGCCACCCATATTACCACCCCCGCCTCCGGAACCCTGTGCCCTCTCCATCTCGCTCTTACTCAGCGCCTTCTTCACATCGATGTGCTTCCCCTTTATCTGATGCGAACGTTCCACTAAACAAAAAAAATAACCTCAAAAAAACTAACCTCAAAAATTTTTTTTTATTTGATGCTAACGATATACTAAACAGGAGAACGAAATAACTTAAAAAAACTAACTTTTTTTTTTACTTACGGCATATTTTGTCGACGGTATCGTAGTCCTCGAACTCGATGAAGCCGAAGCCTCGTTTCTTTCCGGTCTCCTTGTCGGTGACGACGGTACAGGTTAGAATTGTGCCGAACTGTTTGAAGTGTTCGCGGAGGTCTTCCTCTTCGACGTCTTCCTTGAGGCCGCCGACAAATAGTTTCTTGACGGTGGCCCCCGCCTCGGGTCTGCCGATTTCTTGTCTGGGGACGGCGCGTTTGGGTTCAACGACCCTGCCATCTACGCGGTGGGGCCTTGCGTTTTGCGCGTCGTCCACCATTTGGGCCCTGGAGTAAGTTATAAATCCAAAACCGCGCGATCTTTTCGTTTTGGGGTCCTTCATGACGACCACATCGACTATATCGCCCCATTTCTCGAAATGCTTCTTTAGAGAGTCGTCTGTCGTCCTATAGTCTAAACCGCCAATAAATAGCTTCCTAAAGTGTTCAGGTTCGGGCTTTTGTTCCTAAACGCACCAAAAAAATACAACAGATTTATTAAAAATAACCCTAAACAAGAAACAAGACCGGTGTTGAAGGATAAGCGTCAGCGCGTCAAGGTAAAATTCTCGGGGGTTTTAAGCGGTCAAATCCGGGCGGCGTACTTACGTTGGCGTTAGCCGCATCCTCTTCTCTCTTCATTTTTGCGTAAATTGCGAAAAAACCCGGCCTATAGAAGATGAAATGCGTGGAAAAATAGCGAAGAAAATCGGTCCCTAGCACGACAAACGCAAACACAAACCAAGCGCAGGTAACCCGTCTGAATGTAGTCGCAAGCCGCGCTACCGGACCGCCATTCGAGCAGGTTGACAACATGAAACGGGCGCATTCCCTTCGTACGAGTGCGACTGAGATAAAGCATCGTCCTTCAAATCAATAGTCCCACACATGCGCTTTTTATTTCAATAATCATTGTTACAATTATTTTTTTCCGACGCAATTCGAAAGTTGTTTATAACCGTAGATAAATAAGCGGAAACGCCGGTTGTTATTAATTGGGTTTTACGTTTTTACCCAGCGATCATAGCTAAATTCACGTCGATTTTTCATGCCGGCAAAACGTAAATTATTTATTTAATTTGTATTGTAAACAAATAACATTATAAAGATAGATTTTGGTGGTGTTAGAGTACCATTTCATTTTTAATATTTAAATATTCGAATATTTACACAAATCAATAAACTTAACAAGATGGTTGGCAATACACATTGATTATAAATTACTGTAAACAGTACAGTTGGTACTGAAATGTAAATCTACATGCTCTAGATTGTAAACAATTTGACTTTGTTCAATTATTACTGAGTCCAGTAAACAAAAAAGCCTCAAAATGTAAGCGTTTCTTGATTACAAAGATCTAATCTAACCATATAGCTTATTTATATTTTTTCCCACATTTTTTCTGTAGTGCCACTGCTATGAAGAAAAGTAAAGATGATGAAGAGCCAGAAGAATATTCAGTTGAAAAGGTGCTAGACAAACGAATAACAAACGGGAAAATAGAATACCTGCTCAAATGGAAGGGTTATTCTGAGTAAGCAAACATAACCTAAACTTTACTCACATAATTAACAATTTACCTATATTTAATAGCGAAGATAACACTTGGGAACCAGAAGAGAACCTAGATTGCCCTGAATTGATCTTAGAATACGAATCGACGTTAAAACCTGTTAAGGAAGCGGACAAAATGGATTCGAACAAACAGAAAAATATCACGGAAGACAATAGACCGCGTGGTTTTGATAGAGGACTTGAACCCGATAAAATAGTCGGGGCCACAGACGCAACGGGGGAATTGATGTTTTTGATGATGTGGAAGGGTTGTAACGAAGCTGATTTGGTACCAGCGCGACAGGCCAATATCAGGTGCCCCAATATGGTTATCGAATTTTATCAGAATAAAAAGCCATGGTATTTACCGAAATCAGATGTACTTTGTTTAGAGGAGATTGAATTATCGGATTAGTTTTACTTTTTATATAATAATTTTAAGAATACTTACTTTTATAAAGGAATAAAATTTATAATTAAAATTGTGTTCTTTTTTTGTTTAAAATCTATTATCTACAGCACAAATGTTTTATCTTAAAGAAAAATAACCTCAAAAAAAAATCTAGGTTTAATATAACAATTTTATTTAAATAAACGTTTTACAGAACAATAATAGCGACCTTAATTTTTTATTTATGAATTCTCAGCTTCTTTGTGTTTACACTTAGTGCACGTATAAAACACCGTCTGACCTTCATCGGCAGACCGTAATTGCACAGTTGCATAAGAAAATTTATCATTGCCGCATTTGGGGCACTTTCTATCAACAGTGGGGCCCTCGTCATCTTGTTCTTCCTTTTGACGTTTTCTATCATCAGTATTCTTCGCTACTGCTGCCGCAGAATTGAAATTCATAGTATATTTGACGGTACTATCACCGAAAACTAAAATAAAAAGTTTAATTATCTATTAAAATTAAAAATAAAGCTAAAAATCTAGGCTTACCATCGATAGGGTACTCCGTAGCACATGAGTAACACGTAATGCTACCAGTTTCTCGAAGTAATGGCAAAATTGAGCCACAGTTTTCGCAAAAACCCGGTTTTGTGCGAAATATTTGCGTTACACCACGATTCATGCTGTTTACTTTTTAAATTTTTAGGTTAGCGGAGCATAGTGGGATAAAAATTGTCCTTGGAGAACTCTAGACGTAAAATCCCTATCACTATCCAGCGAGAAAAGATTATAAAGGAGGGAGCTACCAGAGTAATTTGATTGAATTTATCAGTGACTTAATTGAAAAAGATCAGTTGTACTAGCAACTAAAATAAGAATTCGAAATCTAATAGATTCTCGTTGCTTTTCTTCAAATTTCTATCAAATTTAAAGCGAAAACAACATTCATATTCCCTCCTTTATATGCTTGTTGTTGATGAGCACATCAAAACACCAACAAATCCAAACTAACATTTTTAAATTATTCGTTCATAGCTTATAAAATGAGTATCAAATAACCGACTAACTTGAAACTTAATAAATAAATATGTTAAATGGTAAGTTGTAGCCGTTTTTAGTTAAACATAACCTCAAATTATTACTTATAGTTTCAAAATGCAGAATTGCCCGCAATGTAATAAAGAGATCAAGGATCCTTGTTCGAGGTTAGTCCAAGATGCTTGTGGCCATCAGAAATGTCGAGTTTGCCTATTAAACGACGTGGAAATCTGCAAGCAATGCACGGATACGATAAAATCACCAACGGAAACAGTAATTAAATATGAAGGGAGCCACCACGGTGTTATTTCCGTAAATCCTGACGTAATAAAAGAAAAGAAAGAGGTTACGAGCGAAAACACGACAAATAAAAAACGCGGATACCAAACTCTGGTAATTCCGTCGCATATAACCGTCAATAAAGACGCTCCGAGTTCCTATTCGTGTAAAATATGCAAGAAAACATTCAAGACTAAGACGCATATAAAATATCACCAGTATTGCCTAGGAGGTTAGTTTCTTTTAATTTGAGGTTATGTCAAAGTTGAGTTTGAGGTTATGTTGAATTAGATTTGAGGATATGTCAAATTTTTGATGTTAGTCAAATTTACATTTGGGATTATGTCAAAATTAAATTTGAGGTTATGTCAAATTTAAATTTGAGGTTGTCAAAATTAAATATGAGGATACGTCAAATTTAAATGACAGGTTATGTTAAATTTAAATTTGAATTTATATTAAATTTAAATTTGAGGTTATGTCAAAATTTAATTTGAGGTTATTTTAGGGAAACGGCCATTGAAGTGTGATGTATGCTCGAAGGAGTTTATCTCGAAGTGCCATTTGGATATACATGTTTTGTCGCATAGTGATGAAAAGCCATTTTCTTGTGACAAGTGCGGGAAGTCTTTTGCGCAGAAGAGTAAATTGAAACGCCACTTTTTGTTGCATACGAACTCGAAGCCGTGCGTGTGCTCAACGTGTGGGAAATCTTTCAGGACTAAGGACAAGTTAAAGTTGCATCAGTTGGTTCATAGTAAGGAAAAACCATATGGATGCAAGCAGTGTAAGGCAAAATTTAATAATTCGTCAAATTTGAAGAAGCATCTTGCGGTACATTTGAGTAAGTTTTATTTGGGATTGAAAATTTGTGATATAGAATAGTTGAAAAGTTTTTTTGTATTGCTAGATTTTAGTCAAATTCAGGTCTTTTCCATGAGAATTTGCATCATGAATTTGATGACTGACTTTGGCTAATCGTGTCATGAGCGTCAAAATCTTTTTTTCATTTTCAGAGGAAGGCGTTCATATGTGCGATCAATGTGGCCGCAGATTCAAGCTAAAAGCATCTCTTCTAATGCATCACAGAGTTCACCAGAATATTCGTTCATACAAATGCAGGAATTGTTCGAAAGCATTTTTTAACCTCAAAGATTTGCAACGGCATAACTTGATTCATTCAGGTTTGTGTGATTAAATATAAACAGAAAAAATAAATAAATAGAATAAGAAAGAATAAAATAAATATGTTTTAGATGAAAAATTGTACGACTGCGGTGAATGTAAGACATCTTTCAGACGAAAAGATAACCTATATCGGCATATAAGGAACACGCACCCTGGGAAAAAGCCTACTATAACTGCGAAGAGTTTAAAATCAACGGAAAAGGTGTCGATAGTTGATACTCCGAATGCTATAAATGTTATTACGTCTTCTGTCGAATTGACGAAAAAGACGCAAGAGCAAAACCAAACTCCTGTGATGAATGTTCCCATTAAACTGGCGTTCAAAACGTCAGCTTTTAAAAATAACTACAATATTCAAAGGTATAAAAAAATTAACCTTAAAAACTTTTTTTAACTTTGATCTGTTAATTTTCAGAAACGTCGAACCAGAAGATAACGTAAACATATACGAGAAAATTCTCTTACCAAATAACATCACCAACAACCCAGCTGACGTTGTAAAACAGACCGCTTTGATAGATAAGGACCACATACTTCCCCCAATACACTACGGGACATCATTTGACCAGAAAAACCACGCTGTTGTAAAAAATATCAAATTTAAACTACCGGAAAAATACATTAACCTCAGTAATAAAGATAGGTTATTGCCTTTGCAACCTGTTGATAATGTGAACGTTAGTTTGGATGACGAAGACAAGACTTATACTGAGCTACGGCCAGCTAACGAAAATTGCCCTAGCGTTATAGTTAACGCTGGATTTAACGATGTACATTGGAGAAAACGGACATCACAATCTTTTAATTCTAGTCAGAAAAGTGATTGAGTATTTTGTTGTTTGTATTTATAAGTATTTATAAGAAATATAATTTTTTATAAGCTCAAATTTGTTTTAATGTTGCCTTGGGTGTCACCTTCCGAGTCCAGAGAATTTATAGGGGAATTTAAAGGAGCGTCATATTTTATGAAAAAAAGTCTAATAAACATGTAACGGGTGACATCCTGTAGTTAAAAGTATGTATAGGATTTTTCCAAAACTAGTACCTGTATTAAAACAAAAAAAAACAAGGCGTGTATACATAAAACACTTGTTACCTTACAGACGGACATATCTTGGAAATTGTCAAGTATAACTGGATACTATTGCCATTTATTGTATTTCTTATTATAAAATATGGTGCACTATCATGTGTTTACTGGCTTGGGTATCGGCAATATTTACTCAGCACAATCTTTTCCTTGCTTTGATGTTTTTCTAAACCTATAGCTTGATAACTGACTGTTTTGGTTACCCTTAAAATACGGTTACTTATATCTGGGACAGCCTATATAGTAGGTCTTCATTGTTTATTTTTCTACTTAAATCGATCCATAGCAACATAAAAAAATTATCCTGCCTGTTTACTTTTTGATAGGCTTTTGACCTTTGCTTTAATTACATAAACAGTTAAAAACAAGGACTTGTCATTTTCTTTTTTCGCTTCATTATACCTTTGCTGCTAGCTGAGAACCACAGTAGTAGCTTTTGTATCGGTCGTCCGACGTATTTGACAGATTAATGCGACAAAAATGTCCTTAAAATTAATAATATTGTTGTGTTTCCTTCAATCTATTAACGGCAGACAAAGAGATCGACCACCAAATCCAAAAGATCTCGTAAAAATGGCGAGATACATAGTTAAAGCAAGTGGTAAGTTTTAAGTAACGTTATACAGGATGTCTCACGGAACTGGTACATTAGAAGTCTCTCATGTTCTACTATTTCTGGAAAGTTGCAATTTTGGAATTAGAATTTAACCGCGAAAATCATCAAAGAATTAGTAAAATCAAAGATACTCAAAAATGGTGATATTTAGGTATAGGGAAACATTATCAAAAATGATGTATTTTGATACGTAAAAATCAAATAAAAATTATATTATTCCATTTAAAATAACAAAGTTGATACCGGTTTCCGGTGACCGGACGTGACAGTTAACTTGAGAATATTTTAGCTGAAGAGGTAAGATAGATTAAATTCTATTCCCTAAATTTGAAGTTTCCAGAAATAGTAGAACATGAGAAACTTCTTATGTACCAGTTCAGTGAGACAGCCTGTATAGTCGCAGTATATCAAACAATGGAGGAAGAATATCAACAATGCGAAAAAGAAAAACATATTCGGCGGCGGCCATCGTTTATTTTTGACGTTTCGACCACCATTCTCCAATTCTAGTACCAATTTTAGCCGCTAGGGAATCATATCATAATAATGTCATCATGGAATATCAATTTCTTCTTAGATTGGGTCGCGATGTCAACAATTTCCACCCAAGAAGGTGTAGAAGGGTTTCCATTTGTAACATTACAGTCCATGAGTGATGGCGCAAAAAGTACAGGGATTCCGTACTTTTACATGACAGATAGGGACGTCAGCGCCATTGATATGTTGGTATGTCAGAACACTACTTACCTGTTTCTCTAAAAAAGCGTTTTTTTTTTTCTAGTTTTTTATTTATTTTTTTTAGGAAGATAATAGACTGACTATTATGTGTTCCCTTGAAGAGGGTGGTTATTGCAAAACGCAAGATTTAGACCCGCAAGATCCTAGATGCGCTAAGGTTATGATTACAGGAAGATATCTAAAGGTATAGTTTTTCGTCAATATTCTTTTACTATAGATATGTTTTTTTGATATTTATGTTACAGGTACCTAAAAACTCGCAAGAATATGAAGTTGCCAAGTTAGGATTGTTTGCAAAACATCCTCATATGGCGACATGGCCTGAAGGTAAACATTAAAACCCAAATTATTAAGTAAATAAATAAATATTTGTTACAGATCATAATTTTTACGTTGCTAAAATGGATATAGCACAAGTTACGCTTTTAGATTCTTTTGGAGGGGTTAAGTTGGTACCCCTGGAGGACTACCTCAGAGGCTATTCGAAAAAATCGAAATTTGATTTTGTAGGAGTCTACAATATTAATCATTTGAAATAAAAAGTTGTTTCTAATTTATATATTATTATTTATATACTTCACGTGGAATAAAAAACACAGTACTTTCTTCGAAATATTTTATTTGTATCATATACGTAATAGCAACTAACAATAACAGTAATTTCAAAAATTATACAGGCGTCTCGTATGTTCTTTTTTACCGACAAGTAACAAAAATACAATAATTGCAACTCTGCGAGATCTGTTGTTTTAATAATTTTTCGGTTACGTACTCTAAAAACCAACATTTTATTTATAAATATACAGGTGTGTCGTTTCGCGTCGCAAACAAATCCGCGATGCTGAGCGACACACCCTGTATAATATAATCTTAAAATTACATACATATAGCACAGCGAAATTTTTTCTTTACGTCATTTTAACAATTACGACGTTTGTTGTTAATATTACACTTAATCAACGAATTTTATTTACAACAATAATAGATAAGAAACACAAATTAAAATAAAAAACACGCATATTTGTCACAATTTTCTTTGTTTATACAAATTTTTAAAGCATTACTTATTGTTGAGTTTAGTGACAGTATACAGGGTGTCTAATTTCAAGTCTACTATTATAATACTAAATGCGTTAATAACAAATTACACAGTTAACAATTTTGAACATTGTTTTAAAATAACAGAATTATAACCTATACATTTTTTGTTGTTAAATTATTCATTTATTTACTAAAAGAATATATCACATACACTAAACCCAACGAGTATATCTATATATAATATTATATATTAGATGCGATCGATAAAATCGAAAAAACGACAAACCCCCCGCTTAAAAAAATCATCATAACCTCACTTTTTACACTAATCCTCGCACATTTTTCGATTTTCCGAACGCTATCTGTTTCTTTAAAATTACTAGAGTATTTCTTTGGGATGTGGCCCTAGAACCCCAAGGAAATACTTGAAAGACGTTATAGCAATAACACCTAACCTTAAAATTCGTACGTCAAAACGAAAACGGGTCGATTTAAAATATGACACAATACATGGACATGACACGAAACGAATAAAACGACTAGAAAATTGTTTTTTTAAACAGCTAGATTTTTTTGAAGCTATATTCTAAAACCTGTGTGTAATTTTGCGTTGTTTGGTTTATATGTTGTGTGTGGTAGTAATACTGAAAATATGTTTGAATCTTCGGTAATATTACATATATTATATTAGGAAGTTTTTTGTGCGATTTCAATTCGTTTTGAGGGGTGGAATCAGATGGAATATACCCTAGATGTTGTGGTTTTGTTATTTTTACAAACAAAGTACCGCTATTGCATACTAGATGTCACCAATGTCACTATCAACACATGATCGACACATAACCTCACATATTCCAATTTTCTCCCGGTTTTCATGACAAATCACCACAAAAGCAGCAAATTTTCCAACCCCTCGCCTCATAAATAACAAAACACATCATTCCCTCAATTAAAAACGAGAAAAAAATACAAAATTCACAAATTATTCCTCGAATCACATGGTCCGGTAGGGCCCTTGCATTTTCAAATACTGTATAACGAGACTTGGCCCCCCACCTACAATCTCAGCTGGGATCTGCGACAGGGGACAGTTCTCGATGCTCATAATTTGTAGGTTAGAACATAAAGCTAGTTCGAACGGTAGATTGTGTAGGGAAGGATTATCGTTTATGTATAACGATTCTAGGTTTTCTAGAGTGCCTATCTCTTCGGGGAGGTAACCTAAGTTATTCTCGCCGACACTTAGAAAAACAAGGTTAGAAAGGTGACCAATCGCGCGGGGGAGACAATTCAATTGATTTGATTGTACGATTAATTTTTGTAGTTCCCGTAGGAAACCGATTTCGTTTGGGAGTTGCTCTAGACGGTTTTCTTCCAGGTCTAAGACGCGGAGTTTACGTAAGTTTCCGATACTCGACGGGATTCGTCTTAATAAGTTGTTCGACAGTACCAAGACTTCTAACGTTTGTAAACATTGGACATCGTCAGGGAGTTTTGTCAACTGATTTGTGCCTAAGTTCAATTCGACCATGTTAACCCATGTTCCGATGTCCAACGGCAAAGACGTTAGTTGATTTTCTTTCATGTTTAGTTTTGTTAGGTTTTTTGCACGGGAAAAAATCCCATAGGGGATTTTATCAATTTGGTTGTGCTCTAAATTGATTGAGTCGACGTTGGTGAATTGCGCGGGCCCCCCCGAGGGGTACGCGGTGAAATTATTCCTCGATAACGTTATACTTGCTAATTCAGTCAAACTAGATAATAACCCCTCGGGTAACAAAGAAATAGCATTGCCCTCAACGTTAAAATCATCCATATGCTTACAATTACTTAAACTTGCCGGGATATAACTCAAACGATTATACCGCAAACCTAACCTAGTTAACGCTTGTAATTCCCCGATGGTATCGGGAATATCCAACAATTCATTATGTTGCAAATCTAATGTCGATAAATTAACGCATTGCCCCAATTCTTCCGGTAAATGCTCTAAATGATTATGCGAAACATCAAAAGTTATCAAATTAACCAACTTCCCCATACCAGGCGGTAATTCCCGTATTTTATTCTCCCGCAGACTCAACATCGTCAAAGAAGTGAGGTTACGTATCTCATCCCCCACATACTTAATCCTATTATACCTCAGAAAAAGCGTGGTTAACGTCGTCAATTTATAAACAACATCCGGGATATCGTTCAACTTATTATGCCGCAAATCCAACACGCGGATTGAGGTTAACCCCTCTAACGAATCCGGTAAACTCGTCAAAGAATTTTCGCTCAACGCGAGCGTTTGCAAGTTATTTAAACAACCGATTTCAACCGGTAAGCATATTATCTTATTTCCGTATAAATACAGTTCGGATAAATGCGTTAGATCCCTAACGGTAGCCGGCAGTAAGGTTATGTTACATTTGCTCAAGTCTAACCTTCGTAACCCTTCCTCCTTGCATCGTAAAAACTCTTTCGCGACGTCTAGATTTGCCTGCGTGGGTTGTTTACTCTTCTTCACCGTCGGCTTCGGCTTATTACTCTCCGGGTGCTTCACGGTAACCACTTTCGGCCTAGCAGTTACTTCCCCGCTGAGCGAGGCAGTCGAATACTTCTTATGCTTCGCAATCTCCATCGAGCTTGACCCTTCCGAATCCGGCATATCCGAGTCATACGTCAAAGTATTCGAATTCGATGTAGATTGCGACGACATTCCTTTGTTTTTATCGCCGATTGTCCCTTTTTTCGGTATTCGCTTTTTTTATTCCATTGTTTTGGTTTTTGGTAATGTCATAGCTTGATGTAAACAGAGCCTGAAAATGTTTTATGGTTAGCTTTATTGGCTTTTTCGTGAAGTTTTAAGGGTATTACCGGTTTTTTGGGGTCCGGGCGCTTCGTACGGGTGCTCTTAGAGTTTCGGTGGTTGTTTTTTTTTGTGAAACTGTCTTTAGTATCCGCCCTATAACAAAAATTAAACGAGGTTTTCACGGAGCAGGCGTCGAAGACGTAACCTAGAAATCGTTGGTGGGTACCGACATCTATCGGTGGATCGGGGGATTAAAAATCGTATTTGTTTATTGCAATTTAGCTTATTTTGTTTTGTATATGGTAAATATGATTTATGTTAATTGTTTTTATAGCTAAAATTATATATTATATAAAGAACTGTTGCGTTTTGTGACTACCATGGCTAAAAATAGTCTTATTATCTTTAGTAAACTCAATACCATGCGTACAGTATATAATTAATTAAAACTGTTCTGATCAGGAGAATGTTGATTTGTTTATGCATTTAATTTGTAATTTATAAATTAAAACGATAAAATAAAGAGGTATAATATTCAAATAGTACAGCGCGAAAGCGATGCGAGCGCCTCTACCGTGGAATTTGACAGTTGTCGGCGAACCTTTCTCGCTCACCTGCTCAGTCGGTAAAGTCAGTAACGCCGCAAGTAATGTTTGTTAGTTGATGGTCGGGAGTGGACTGCAATGTTTTAGCTTTGTACTCTGACAAAAATTGACGAAAAACGGCGAAAACCCGTCGGGAAATGCTTATAGCGGGCGCGCGCGTGTGATGTTTTCGTCTCCCCCGCAGTTTTTAGTGATAGCAGTGTTAGAGAACTGATATAGTGAACGGTAACGAGATTCAGTGACCATGTTTCGTTGCATTCCGATATTCAAAGGCTGCAATAGGCAAGTCGAATTTGTTGACAAAAGGCACTGTTCGTTGCCCACGGTTCCCGAAGATATTCTGCGATATTCGAGGAGTTTAGAGGAGCTTTTATTGGACGCTAATCACATCAGAGATTTACCTAAAGTAGGGAATTGACAACACCTTTTCGCGGAGGAGATTATAGCGGTACTATTTTTATGAATTTATGCATTTCAGAACTTTTTCCGGCTGCACAGGCTCAGGAGGTTAGGTCTTAGTGACAACGAGATACACAGGCTGCCGCCGGATATCCAAAATTTCGAAAATTTGGTCGAATTGGATGTTTCTAGAAACGGTAAGTACCAAAAAACTGTTGACTTAACCCCATTTTTTGACTGTTAAGTGCTTATTTAAGTCTTAAACAAAAACTTGTTGATTCCTGTTCATGTTTCGCGTAGTCCATAACCTAATTTATTACTGTGATTTGTTTGGTGATTGTCAAAGGTGACGTCATCTCGTAATATACAGTGTGTTTACATCAAAAATTTCAACAAGGTTTTGGTAACTTTAATGAGATAATCCAGTAGATTTTGATTCGGAAATTCAACTGCAGTCGATGAAACTGATACCATTCAATAACTTATGGTTCAAGTAGTAACATGTTAAAATGTTTAGAATCATAGTTAATAGGAATTTGTTTAATTAACTTAATCGCAAAATAACAATACCACATTGTAGCAGACAAAATTTACCATAAAAAGTATTCGGGTACCTATACGAGAAAATTATCGGTTAATTTTGTATAATTTATTGAAGTATTTTTTGCGATTGTCACTGGACATTAGATATGTCTGTTCTAATGTTGTTTTATGTAAATATTTACTTAGTTGAGAGTACATATTAATTTATCTCTTGTTCATCGATGATTCAGTTATTTTTTAAATGGACACACTGTATATGTACAAGTCATAAGGATGGAATGTCATCGCGACGCGTTCGTGTTTTGTTTTCTGACGTGATGATAATCGAGGTCTATTATGTGTTGGAGTTATGAGTTTGGCCAACCTGTTGTGCGTTTGGGACCGCTGGTCTATCGCACCGAGCGGAAGCGGAAGTCGCTATATCTGTTACTGTTTTTTTTTTTTCGTTTTCGCTTGTAATGATGGTTTTACCGTCGTCAATTGTCTGGTTACCTTTTTTGTTTATGACCGGAACGCCATCTATGGGTGTACGATGAAAATTACGACATTTTTAATGATGTTTTGTATTTAGTTTAGGAGATCTGATTTGTTTTAATATATAATTACGTAAAGCGATAAAAATCTTCATGTGTTTTTGTGACTACTATTGTTGGTACCTTTTCTTGTGATTTACAACGTGATTTTATCTTATAAATTTAATTAAAATTTCAAAGACAAGATGAGGTCTGTAGTGGACACGTAGATAAACATCATTGTCTGCTGTGTTAGACAGTTCCATTATCTAAAATAATGTAGGTAATGGGTATGACTGATCATGATGATGAGTAATCATATTTTCTTTTTAATATTCTGTACCTAGAAGTATGTATGTAGTTGTATTTATCATTACATATTATGACTAATATTATCGTATTATAATATCGAATACCTTTTTGATTTAGTCTTATTTTTGTACATTCGAATATTATTGTTTAAATGCAAAAATACAAAAACCTACATTTTTTTGCACAATGAAAGAACAGAATTGTTCTTTTAAAACCAAATATTGTTTGTGAGTTTTTGTATTTAACGTGCCTGGGCGAGTTTAAACTATAAACTGAGTTTAGATATACAACATCTTGGAGATCTAAACTCGGTTTAGATGTAAACATAGTTTAAACTGGGATTGAAGAATCTGGCCTGAAGATTTTTTTATCAAGATTACAAGACGTTGTCATACTACGTATGTAAACTAAAAATAGATTTTTTTGTTGGCCGGTGTAGTAATTTGTCTTCCGATTCTTGTCTTCTTGTAAACTTGACATGACAATTTTACGTAAAACATTCAAAACAGCGATAGCGAGATTGAGATTTTAAGCAAACTGTCATCATTTGGCTTAAAAGATGATTCCTAAAAATTAATACACTATTGAGTTTGATTTTATGTAAAAAAAATAGAAAACTTAATTCTTTCAGTATTTGGCCTTTTGTCTATAAAAAATATTTTCAAAAGACTTTTGTTAAAACTAATTGAACATCAAATAAATGACGAGTTATTGACAGATAATGTTTAAAACCGAAAATAAACAAAAAATTGACGAAGTGGACCAAATTGAAAATACTATAGGTAATCGTGTTTATTGGACATCAGATTTTTTTTTTAACAATTTGGGACAATAGAAAGACAGTATTCTAGCGAACTAACAAGATTTACTCCATAGCAAATTAATATATAATAATATCAGACAAAATCATAACTTCTAGGATAATAGTTCAATAGTTTATGGGTCCCCTGAAAATTTTTGACCAAGATACAAAAAAATGTCTGTGTGTGTGTGTGTGTGTGTGTACCCAATTTCTGTTAATTCATTTCCGGAGAAACTACTAAAGGTATCGGCACGGAACTTTATATTTAGAAGTTTCATGACCAAACTTAGAGTTGAAAAGCTTTTGGTTCAAAAGGGTCCAAAGGAACTGGGTGTTTACTCTAAGCTTTTTTCAAGGATTTTAGAAATCAGCCGCCATTTCTGTAATTTCGTCAAAATAGTTAAATAATAAATTAAAGCAGAGAAAATTTTGAATAATTTATGCCTATGACATTTTTGGTAAAATTAATAGTTTAGCTTTTTAGTTTATTCTAAGCCTTTTTCAAGGATTTTGGAAATGAGCCGCCATTTCTGTAATTTCGCCAAAATAGTTAATTAATAAATTAAAGTAGAGGAAATTTTGAATAATTTATGCCTATAACATTTTTTGGTAAAATTAATAGTTTACCTTCAAGAGCAAATTCTATTTGATCGAGATCGGTCGCATCTGCATTGATATGAAATTACATAGTAGCCAGGCTTTTGAGAAATATTTTTTTGTGTTGTCACATTCGAAAACAGCTGATCTCATCAGAGGTTGGAGAACCACTATGGAACGTGCCGCTGTAGTGCGCAAAATTATAAAATACAAATTTCAAATAAAATAAGATCACCAATTTGATTGTTTGTTGATAAGAAATAGCGATGAGTGTAGTTTTATTTTAGTATGTTGGTAGGGATGTGTCATGAACAAATATAAATCTGTCAGAATTTGAATTACCTTTTTAAGGTGCGTTTTCATTAGTGATAATGGCAGTGGTAGCAGACGCCGTTATAGTATTTCCAATAGAAAATTGCTAGTGACTCATGTTTATGTACATGCAAACTAATATGTGTCATTATCACGATATGTAAGAAATACTATAATTTCGTATTCTACCACCGCCATTAGCTACCATTACCTACCAATCGGAACGCACCTTTCGTCAAAGTGGTACCAACCTAGCATTTACTATACAGAAATCATTTATTTATTTTTTAATACGTATTTCTTAAAAAGCAACACAATAAACGTTGATGTCGCTCCTGCCAAAAACTAGATAGCGCGACTCGCTCATATGCGACGGCGACACTCCGCCTTCGGTGACGCGCCGTTTCACCGCTCGTCGCGATATTCCGTACTTTCGGCATTTGTGACATAAATAACTATTATTCTAATGACGTAGTGTAGGTAGTGTCAAATGCTGATGCTTTGACAATACCTACGATTTATCTCTATAGAATAGATTCTCATGCAGCTAAACTCTTAATTTTATATTTTGTATGATAGTCATGTGCCTGGCCACATCAGATGTTTTATATTTGATGTGATTTATTTTATAATACCGTGTTCGGCGGAAAGTTGGACCTAATGGGAAATTTTTTCATTATTAACTTTTCAGGAAATTTGATTCTTCATAACATTATTTACTATTGACCGGGTGCTACCAAAACTATGAAACACTCTTTTTTTTTTTTTAAAAAATATATATTTAGAATTATACCGGGTGTTTTTATTAAGAATTGACATTTTTATAATAAATTTCTTAATAAAAATGTCTCGATTGTCCCCAATACTATTTCTAATTAATTTTTGTTTATTTAAAATAATCGATATAAATTGTTATATTCCAAAAATACGCTACTTTTACCCCACTTAATATTTACATACCAAAATATGATAAATAATAGAATGAAATAGAATGTTTGATATGCAAATACCGTACCATACAGGTGAGGAATCAATACTCAAGAGATGAATAATAAATTTCATATTATCAAGCGATGAGTAGTTCTCTGTGTGCTTCGCTCACACACACACAAGGCGATCCACATAATAATAAGCCAATTAATTATTCACGTAGCATACAGGCGCGCTTTCGATATACATACTGTAATAGAAACAATAAACACCGCTTTCGCTTTAGAGGATCAAAAATAAAATCACGCGTGACGTCTGTAAAATAAGTTCGACAAAAATGTGCAACGTTGTAGGTACATTACGTACAAATTTTCAGATTTACTTTATTGGTTTTCAGGGTTTTGGTCGAATTTAGTTTAACATGACTGGGCTGTTATATAGATTCAAACCACTGGAATGAATAATTATTCAACATATAACTAGATTCGTGTGTATGGTTTTAATTACAATTCGGTATATATAATATTGCGGTAGATAAGTGACTACAAATACGACCTTGTCCCGTATTATTATCTCCTTTTCTGTTTAGCATGTGTAGGTATCCAATGTTGTGTCAACATTTCAGCATACCGCAAACATAATTTGTATATATTAGCGATATTCCAAGTATAGTACATTCAAATTTTACGAAAAATGGGCACAAGGAAAAGAAATCTAATGCGGTTGCCCTTTTGGGATGCCACACGGAATGTTTGATTATCAAATTTGATTATCTTCTACAAAATGATGTTTTTTTTTTACTCTCATAATAAATATTAGTAGTTACCATTGGTCACTAGTACTCATTTTCATCAGTTTTTATAAAATTTGGGTAATTTTTTTCTATGAATCGTGGTTTTGATATGATATTTAAGAGTTTTGAAGAATTATCACAAAATTAGTAGTTTTCATGATGCAATGTTGGTATTTTATTCTCAAATTGAGATTCTGATATTACATATATTTATTAAAAGCACGAATCACATGAAAACAGTGAGTAAATCAAATCTTCGAAAATGAATGTAAACGATAGCTGTACAAGTATTATTACGTGTAGGAAATAATATCAAAATTAAACATCATTAAATCTAAAATTTTAAGTTAACTATCAATAATAATAATAATAAAAGCTATTTAAACTAACTACAACAAATAACACTAATATTTTCTTCCGTTATTTTTTCGATTTACAATTCTTAGAAAGAACAAAACATACTTAGTAACATACAAAATAAAAAATCTGATGTGGCCAGTCACATGACTTTATCATACAATATTAGCTCCATGAGATTCTATTTGATCAAAATCGGTGGTGTCTGCATTAAAATAAATCACGTCAGCCAGGATTTGACAGATATTTTGTAATATTATAGAAATACAAAATGATATAAAGAGTGTTGGTAACAGCAGGCTGTTCCAACACTAGCGTCGCGACATATATCTCTATCTCATCCGACGTAGTACCACTGGACACACTAAGCCTTTTTCAAGGATTTTGCAAATGAGCCGCCATTTCTGTAATTACGTCAAATTAGTTAAATAATAAATTAAAGTAGAGGAAATTTTGAATAATTTATGCGTTAGAAATTTTTTTGGTAAACTTCATAGTTTAGCTGCAAGAGCAAATTATATTTGATCGAGATCAGTCGCATCTGCATTAATATGAAACTACATAGTAGCCAGGATTTTGGCGAAATTTTTTTTTAGTGCTGTCACCATGCTGTCACACTCGAAAACAGCTGATTTCATCAGAGGTTGGAGAACCTCTATGGAACGTTGCCGCTCTAGTGCGGCAAATTACAAAATACAAATTTCTAATAAAATAAGATCATCAATTTGATTGTTTGTTGATAAGAAATATCAACCCATCGTTATATCTAATTCTAAGAACGATAAATAGAGGAAATTGTAAATAAAGTATAGCGATGAGTGTAGTTTTATTTTATTATATTGGTACGGATGCGACATCTACAGTGTCATGAACAAATATAAATCTGTTAAAATTTGAATTAACTTTTTAACGTGTGTTTTCATTAGTGATAATGGCAGTGGTAGCAGACGCCATTATAGTATTTCCAATAGAAAATTGCTAGTGACTGATGTTTATCTACATGCAAACTAATATGTGTCATTATCACGATATGTAAGAAATACTATAATTTCGTATTCTACCACCACCATTACCTACCATTTCCACCAATCGGAACGCACCTTTAAACTTGGCGTTTCGTCAAAGTGGTATCATTTCCTTTACAGAAATATAACCATTTTTTATTTATTTTCTTAAACACGTATTTCTCAAAAAGCAACACAATAAACGTTGATGTCACTCCTGCCAAAAACTAGATAGCGCGACTCGCTCACATGCGACGGCGACACTCCGCCTTCGGTGACGCGCCGCATCACCGCTCGTCGCGCTATTCCGTACTTTCGGCACATAAATAACTATTATTCTAATGACGTAGAGTAGGTAGTGTCAAATGCTGATGCTTTGACAATACCTACGATTTATCTTAATAACATAGATTCTCATGCGGCTAAACTATTAATTTTATATATTGTATGATAAAGTCATGTGCCTGGCCACATCAGATTTTTTTATTTTTAAATATTTTACTGTGGTAGGTATTTTAACTTTACCATGGCTGAAGATAATTTTCCTACTAGCTTTTAATTCTAAACAATATTTGAAAATTAAATTTAAAACACTATTTAAAATTTGATGATTGAATTTGTGGGTTTGGACAAAGCAAGAACTTTGATGAAGAATAAAATTTTGTGATAAATCGATAATAAAAATATTTCCCATATGACGCCGACTTTTTGGCGGTCGCTTTATAGGTATAGTGTGGTTAAACTGCAAACCCTTATATTTTGATGCTTGCAATTTAAGAACCACTCTACTTAGCAACAAGTAGAATTTACCTTATAAGGATTAATTTTGTACAAATGCTAAAATTTCAAAATCTAGTAAGGTCCTTCAATCTCTTATTTATTTTCCCATCAATATCATCTCTTCAATTTCCTCTAACAACTTCATAACATAAACGATCTAAACTTAAATAAATCAATTCATTATCAACACAAACACACAAAAAAAGAAACAACATAACAGTTCAAATGCGCGAAACCAGATGGCGTTGACGTCTTTGAGAACCGTTTCACGGTGTCGTTGTCATATTTTATTCTTTCTTTCGCTCCTATAACTCGGTGAGAAGTTAGCGCTAGCAGTTATAATTGGATTATAATAAATTCTACTGGAAACTGTTACGGATCAGTTTTGTTCTGTTTATTTTCTATAGATCGATAACGGTTAAGTGAACAGGCACATTTCTCCATTCTGGTCGGAACTTCCGCCTAATCGCAGTGACGCTTAAAACACGACAAATACATTGTAGCACGCTGCTTCTTAAGCCATTCACGCTGTGCCGTCATTCGGACCAATTTTGGGCTTGTAGGGGGTATATAAATAACCGTGGCAATAGGATAATAATGGTCGGCGAATGTCTGGTGGGAATTGGCTTTTATATTGAGTAAATTCTGGTTTAATTCGTTCTTAGTGCTGTGAGTAATAATAATAATAAGTTAGATAAGATAATGGCATTATTGTTTTTATTAATAAATAGTGATGACAGAACGTTCTGGAAGATTAGAATTATATATACAAGTTTTATTATATAATTAACGGGGCGGGGCGCAACTATGATCACAATAGAGGTTGTGGCAACACTATGAACCCGCAACGGTTACCGTGATAAAAACTTATATGACAACCAGTGACTAAAAGATACAGATATACAGAGTGATCTAAAATGACTGAGGACAAGTTGAATTTCCCGCCAATTTGAATAATTGTGATATTGGCATTGGTTGCAAATGACCCTTCTTTTGACGTTGATTTTCTCGCTGAACTAGGGGCAAAAAAATTTGAAAAAATTCTGATGCTGTCCTTGATTAATATGCTACAACTCATAAAAATTAAAAAGCTGTATATGTTTGCGTTTTCCCGATTTTTCCAAATTAAGAAAAATTGGCGCTGGTTTCCTTGTTTTCCCCGTAAATTTTATTCGTTTAACTTAAGAATTAATTATTCCAGAAATAATCTATAGATTTCGACGAATTAAAAAGTAAAATCACCTGCGGAATGCTAGTTTTCAATGTGCATTTTTGTAAATTCATTGGATTAGTACTTGACCCACAAAAACCTATGTTATGCAATGCCAGCAATTCCGTTATTAGAAGAACTAGAATAATTAAATATAGACTATAGGCTACTCAATAATTCGTAGGTTTAAAGTTTATTACATAATCATTATTTATCTTGAACTCCGCGTGAATTCCGACGCTCTACGGTCTTTGGGGTGCTGCGGGGAAGGGAGGCGTTAGCGGTGCTGTCATGTCGGAGAGAACCGACACAGCCGAGAGAACCGGGCAGCTTATTATCAATACACAAAAAGAACGATAACTTGTCAAGGTAGTAATTTTAACTAACATTTAAATTCTTAATTTTTGCATAATTCTGATTATAGTATGCGACCCGGTACGAGAGAAATCTCTTCTATCGATTGGCGTTTATGTTTTCTTCAGTTTTATACAATAAGGTTGTAAACACGATTTTGATGGAAGCGGATAGATCTAATAATATGGAGTTAGCAGATTTTCCGATTAGTGGTGAATAAATACTAAATTAAGTTTGCTTGATAAACCCAAAAAATATTTAATAAGTATGCCCGATTTTGTTATATAAATATTCAAACTATTATAACAGTTTCAACAGTTTATTTATTAATAATATTTAAATACGTGCACAAGCAATATAAAATAAATACAACTCTTGATATATTACATATATTACAAACGTCAGCTCTGAGCGTATAAAACTTAGAAATATCAAAAAACTTTTACAAATTTAGCATCGTAAATTTGTAGACAAATAGATTATTTTGCAGGTCGTTCATTAATTTTAAATGCTAATTCCGAAACCCGATTTAAATTGCCAAGAATTTCCATGGGACTTCCAAATGCCTGTTCGTGGTTCTGTTATCTTATTGACTTATTTTGCCATTATTTTTTAATTCGGTAATCTGTCGCCGAATATCCAAACTTCTTTGGCCAGGCATAATCGCCGTGTCGTTATATGTATTGTGTCCGTAAACACTGTTCTCCCAGTAACTAACCGCGTCAATTGCAGCAATCATGAGATGCTTCAACTCGATCTTTTGTAGGGAAAATGCAAGACAAACAATGATTACGTAATAAGCTTTAAACCTATGAATTAGTGTGTAGCCTATAGTCTATATTTCATTAAATAATCCTTACGGGGCAAAAACAGCGCCAATTCTTCTTAATTTGGAAAAATCGGGAAAACGCCAACATAATATAGCTTTCTAATTTTTATGAGTTCTAGCATGTTAATCAAGTACAGCATCAGAATTTTTTCAAATTTTTTCGCCCCTAGATTTGCGAGAAAATGGACTTCAAAAGAGGAGACATAATATATGGCCACGATAGTACATTAATAAAGCGGTAGCAAGACAGCATATTATAAAATAACAAATAATAAAATACTCATCTCATCATCATCACTCATATCTTATATCAAATAAAATAAATTTAGTATTTATAGCGAATTAAATCTCGAACTGGTAAAATATTGTTGCAGAGGAACGTAACCTGTATCCTGCACGCATACCATCTTAGTAACACTAAATAGGTTCAAAACTGTGGCGGGAAATTCAAACTGTCCTCAATCATTTTAGATCACCTGTTATAGATATAGATTATAGATCAACATAACCTAAAAAGTTAACTTTAAAATAGTGGTCTAATAACTATAATAGTATAGAAGTGTTAGTAAAAATACTAAAAGCGGTGTTATAATTTGTTAATTGTAACACCGAAATCCGTGTTAGAATGTGTGCATTGTGAATGCAAAGTAGAGAACCATAATTTCTGATCTCCCAGCATGATTAGTCCAATTCCGATTTTTCAGAAAGGTAATAAAATATTAAATATCCAACCATTAGACAGAATAGAATATTGTATAAGCTTTACCAATAATTTAATGTGTTGCTAAAATTCTGTGTATCGTATTAATTCTTGTTTTGTGCCTAAATGGGAGGGTGTACGGATTCAATTAAAACTTTTGAATTAATAAAGGTTGTACATACGTATTATCAGTGCAACTTCGATTGCAAATGGCAGAAGGAACTGCTTTGTAGTTATTTCGCTTTCGAGTCTTGTTGTTGATAAATTAAACAATATTAAGTTTATATTTAGTGATGTGGTATGAAGTTACTTAAAATGACCCATTTTTCGTTGTAAAACAATACTAATTTTGGAAACTGGCATCGACCCCAGAATGTTGTTTTAAATGATGAAAATGTTACCTACAGCCTTTCAATGAACGATTTGAAAATGATTATTTGGACCCAACTATACCAAGACAAATCCTCTAAATTACTCTAAAACTTGGACATAGTCAGAAAACTGAAAAATTTACGTAGGGAGATAACACAGTTTTTTGTTGTAAAACAATACTAATTTTGGAAACTGGTAGCGTTGTTTGAAATTATGAAAATAGTCCAGCCTTTCAATGAACGATTTGAAAATGATTATTTGGACCAAATAATACCAACACAAATCCTCTAAAATTTGGACATAGAGAGTCAACAAACTGCAAAATTTACGTAGGAAGATGACACAGGAAGTACACGGTATCCATGCTTCAGTGCACACGCATCTCATTTCGTTGTATTGTGAGAACATTCCGTAACGACTAATTACACCAAAACTACTATTACCATTGTCCAACAGTGACCAAACAAATTCTTTCTTGGCATTCCGCGAAAAATTCGACGGGACACAACTTTTTCTTCAAAAACTGTTGCTGTATAAATTCGACACAAAACAATAGGGGAACGCGTTTTTCGAAACCTGTAACATTTTAAATAATAGTTCTACGACTAGGCAAATCAAATTTGGCATACTTCAACGGCATAGATTTCGCCAACGAAAATAGAAAAAAAAAATTTTACTACTCTTAGTTACTTCTAAGTTACACTTAAAATTGTAAATTCAAACGCAAAACAAAATTGATATGACTGTTATAGTATAAATTTCGAATTTACCTTGGATAAATATCATGTCTGCAAGAAAGTTAAAATATGACAAAATAATTTCATAAAAATAAGGGTAAAATAGCAAAATATGAAAATCAAACTTCGAGTGATGTGATTCAATTAAATTTTTCTAAACATAAACATCTAACTCCATCTACCTGGCGGCTACCTATATGAACATTCTGCATAAAGGGGTAAACGAATGTATTGTCTCGTTGATTTCCCCCCAGGTTTATACTTTTAATTGAAAATTTCGAATCGAGAGAAGCCCTTTGTGGTGTTTTTCAGTTGACCGACCATGCATGATCTGCGTCTCACATGTACCATTCAGTTTGCGATCCCACTTCAACGTATAATATCATTGTCTGACAGATCATCATTTTCTATTTCCATATGAATTTTGCTTTGTTTAGCTAGGTATATTTCCCTTTTCCCTTTAGACAGGTCGATTAATAAAAATAACTGAGGCTTGGTACGGGTACACAGATAGAAAAGATTTCTTGCTTCAAAGAAATATATTTGTTTGAATTTATTCTTTTGGGTCAAAACATATTTCTTTGACGCCAACAATATTTACTTCATTGAATACTCTAGTTTATTTGCTTGCAGAGATTAATTTATTTGAAATATTTATTTAAGTGGAATAAATATATATATGGATACAAACAAAAATTACTTTCCTCTAAAGTAATATTTTAGTTTTGATTTAAAAAAAAACGTTTCTTTACACCAATGAAATATAATTTTGATTCTAACATATAAATTTGTATATAAGGAGAGATTTATTTCGCTTAAAGTAATATTTTGTCTTTGGCTTAAAAATAGGTTTACTTCCGCCAAAGAAATCATATTTTGACTAAAATAAATATATTTGTACACAGGAAGAGATTTATTTCCTTTAAAGTAATATTTTTGTTTTGGCTTTAAAATAGGTTTACTTCCACCAAAGAAATCATATTTTGATTCAAATAAATATATTTTTAATGTCATCCAACTGTATTGTTAGATGGCGCTGTAAACTCTCTCCTCGCACTTCGTACATATCGAGAGTATAAAGCCGAGTGATCGACAGTATCGAACTTATAGAGTACAGTGCCTGCAGGTTCAAGTTGCGATTCCAAATCAGAGAACACTTTACTAACTTTACCTTGACTATATGTTGGGTTGGGAAGACCAAGCACTGGTCGAGGATGTGCGACATCCCAAAAAGGAGGTGACACATGGCGACCGGCGAGTCTTCCGAAAAATTCTTGTCTATTAATTCCTTCAATAAATTAATAATTTTAAGCGTTTTAACTCGACCAACAATTTTGTTAATTTAAAAAGATGTAATTCTTTCACTCAACACAATCATAATTATTTGAAGTAAATAAATCTCATTTCTTATAATACACAAATTGCAAACTTTTTAACTGGAAACATAAGTTGTTTGACACAAATCAACGTTCTTTCTATCAAACAAATATTTCAAACAAATGCGTTTTTATCCGCAAATAAATATTTCTTTGCCTCTATTGAAATAACAAATTTCTTTGAGTCAATGCATATTTATTTGAATCAATCAAAAATTTCTCTCTGTGTACTATCTTTATAGGTTCTTTAACCTATCTGACCTTCGAATAGTTTAGTAGCAAATTAAATCTACTGGAAGAGTAATACGTATTCGGGAACTCTAATAGTCTAAGATCCGGTATAAGAAATATATACTCTCATCTGTTATTTAATGATAATAAAGAATATATATGCTAGATAATGTAAATGTTAGCGGCAAAACCCGTTTTCAGGGAGAAATAGTTTAACCTAGGTTAAACTAGTTCTGCCGAAGCGCGTTAGGTCGAACTAGTTTATCCTAGGCCAAACTAGTTTAACCTGGTTTGTAAACGCAAACTTTAGGTCAAATTGATTTCGATTAACGGTATTGAAATGTACTGTTATACCGGGTGATCCACGCTGTTTTTTTGTGGAACCAGACGAATGAAATTTGGATAGCTTTATAATAGACTAAAAATTTAAATTTTTGGGATATACTTGATGTTTGTATGACTTCGTCTTTTTTCCGGAATGGAAGTAATCTTTGAAATTGCAATCTGCACACTATACTTTGCATGCAGGAATTTCATTTAAACATTTAATTTAATTCTATTTAATTTTGTTTTATTTTCCCTTTGATTTTTTTTTATTTTTTACCCGTTTGGTTCAAATAGAACGTTATGATTTTTGAATCATTGCTTATAACTAAAAAATAACGCATTTTATAAAAGAATATATCTCACATAAAATTCTTAAAATTAAACTTAAAATATAAAATATACAGGCTGTTCTGTTGGAAGAAGGCAAATTGCAAATTTCCAAAATAAAATAAACATCTTATATTAATAATATATTTGAACGAGAGGCTGTTTACAACCAAAAAACTTCTATTTGAAAACTCATTTGGCCGCCCTATCGCTCGAGTTTTTGCAGTTGAAGAATTATTAAGGTGCTTCGGTAATTTTCTCAATTCATATTCAGTGGCCGTCATTGCTAATCCATTAAGACAATTTTAAGTAGACATGGTTCTAAAGTACTTTAATATTATAGTAGCAACCGTTATAGGCAGGGCTAGAAAAAATCTGCTAAGCAATGTTTAAATTTGGCCCAATGTTAAGGGAGGTGAATCACAATGTTTACTGAATGAAGACATTATTATTGAAATTTATTAAAAATTATCAGTGATTATCAGTGAAATTTGTCATGAAATACTTGCATCAAATATCTTCGAAAGTATTAAGTTTAGCAGAACAAAATGTACACCATATTAAAGATGAAAAGAATTACTTAAAAATATTGAAAGATGTAGATTTGGGAGAAGATTAAAAAACGGGTTTTCAGAACCGAAATATTATGACAATATCTACACTGTTAAGTCATCTGTCATCAGCAAACTTCTGTAGTTTTTCACAGAATAGATATTGACATAATATCTCCGTTCTTTACATTTTCCCAAATCTAAATCTTTCAATATTTTAAAGTAATTCTTTGTTTATCATTTACCCAAATCTTCATCAAAATTTTATCTTTAAAATGATGTATAATTTGTTGTGCTAAGAGTAATAATTTCGGAGATATTGATGAAAGCATTTCATGGCAAATTTTTTAATCACTGATAGTTTTTAATTAATTTCAATAATAATATCATCAAAGACTCAGCAACATTTTGATATGTTTTTTTATAGGTGGGCAAATTATGTTTGTACCCAAACAAAAATTAACTAGATTACCATGTCGGAAGCAAATTCTAAACCGTTAAGATGGAGGAATCGCCAACTTTTAAAACGGTTTCTATATCTTAGGAATGTGCCAGTAATTCATTTTTACTTATAATATTTTCTTTAAGTTTGTGGATATCGTATAAAAACTCAAAACGGTCGGTAGGACTATTTTATATTTGTCTTTTGATTTTTGTATAGGATCACTACACTACACTTTCCATATTATTTTTTTATTTCGTTAGCTAACTTTTCAGCTTCTATGATAACGTTGTCAAATATATCCGATCTTAATTCTTTACAAAAGTTAATGAGCTATCTTATTTAAGTATGTCTATGATTGGCTGCTGTGCATCTTAAAATATAGGAATGGCCTGGAGCCTGTCAATTCCGATTGTATTTGATAGTATTTTACTATTCCTTTATTTTCTAGATTCAGGCAATATTTTAGAGCTTATTTTATTGTATCGCAAGAATTGATCAAAAGTAGTACATTTTGGCTAACCTTTCCTAAAACAAGTACAGTAATTTGTTTTGGGGCTTTTTCTGGTTCGCTGGTGAAAATGCAAGCGCTAACGGAACACATAAATCAAAAAACATGTTTAAAGTCGCGTTACCGCACACACTAGAAAACCAAATGTTTACTAGCTTAGTGTCTAAATTTAGACCCGGTCTCTCTCTCCGGCTTGTATGTTATGTATGTGCATGCAGATAGGTACCCCGATATTGAACAGGCTCTGTACACTGAACAGATTGCTCGTCAGCCTCAATGCCAATCAGAAAATACCAAATACACATATACATCCGACCTACTGACATGTAGGATGCAGACAGAGCTATCTGTCGACTACTAATGCGTTAATTTTGGAGAATTTTGTATGTTGATTTGTCGAAAACTCGCAGGACAAAAAATCTGACTAACTTTTCTGGCTAACAAAATAAGAAGATGGTAGGAATTAATTAAATATCGTATTCAAACAAGACATAAATATATTCAAAGTTCACACGTTCGCACTTCTAGTAAAGAATACCATTTAATCAAATAATTATATTCGATTAAATGGTATTCTTTACTTCTTTACTAGACAACAAATAAATGCAACACAATTATAAACTATAGAAAATAAATAAAAACAAAAGAAAGTGAAGGGACAGGTAAGTATTTCACTACAAATGTTCAAATATCTGGCCTCTTTGTTGAATGCATTTTTGAAGTCTTATTTCAGAGTCCCTCTGAACATTTTCTAGTGTTTCCACTGAAATATTGTGAAAACTTCGCCTTATCCTGGTCTTCATGTCTTCTTTAGTGGTGGATATATCCCTATAAACATGTTCCTTAACATGCCCCCAAAGAAAGAAATCACACGGCGTTAAGTTAGGTGATCTGGCTGGCCAAGGTGTTGGACCGCCACGACCAATCCAACGACGTTCAAACATATTATTTAAATAGTTTTGGACTACTCTAGAGTAGTGTGGTGGAGACCCCGTCTAACTGCAGTATCATTTCTTGTCTTGTCCTTAAATCAACTTCTTCCAACAATATCGACTTATTATGTTCTAAAAATGTTTTGAAATCTTGCCCGTTGAGAATTCCATAAAAAATGGCCCGACTATGTTAAGATTAATAATTCCTCCCCAGACATTCAGTGACCACGCATTTTGATTGTTAATTTGTCTTACCCATCGGGGGTTTTCGGTGGCATAATAATGCATATTATGCCGGTTTACCAATCCATTACTTTTAAAAGTAGCTTCATCGGAAAAAAGGAGTTTTGAAACATAATTTGGTTGTTCATCAATTTTTAGTGACATGCTTTCACAGAAAGCTATCCTGTTTCCAAAATCATTCCCATGTAGCTCTTGGTGTAAACTTAAGTGGTATGGGTGAAATTTATGAAGGTTTAATATTCCACGGACCGAGCTTTTGCTGATCTGGAGTTCTCTACTCAGTTCTCGTGTACTGACATGCGGATTTTCCTGTAAGCTAAATAAAACATTAAACTGGGTATTTTCATCTCCAACTACATAACTGTTATATCTACGTTTCAAGGCAGCAGTACTTCCAGTATTTTGAAACCTAACCGATAAATTTTCGAGGAATCGCCTACTCGGCATTCGGACATTTGGTCACCTTTCGCCATATACTCTTTGAGCGAGTAGAGTATTCCTTTGACATTCTCCTAATATGAAAACCATGTTTACAAGTTCTGCATTATTATAATTCATTATTGCGAGTAAAAGTTGTTACAAGCTACGAATAGACGAACAGAGAAAACGCTAAATTTTGACATCTGTGCGTTTGTCGAATTTTATCATGGCAACTAGATATTTTGTATTAATTTAAGAATTCTTGCGTAGGTACTAAATTATAAATTAGATACTTAATAATTTTTTATCTGTTGATGATAGACCTACTAAATTTGGCATTTTTAGAAAGCTTGGCTATCGAACTTTATAATGGTGTTATAATATACAGGGTGTTCCATTTAAAATTCTTGAGTTACTTGACATTCCACATATCATTATTTATTTTATATAATTCATATTATAATCTCAAATAAACCATATCTGTCAAAAAGAGTGACATTTTACTGTCTAGAATGGGGGTTCTCGTTTCTTCATCTTAATTAATTACCTCAGAATGATTTTTAGAAACATGCACGATTTGGACATTGATTTCACAATATCTCGGAAACAGTTGACAATAGCCTAATATAAGTTGATGTTAAAATGATTACCATAAAAATCTTCATCCAAAACTGCAATAATATACCTAGTGTTCCGTTTAAAAAATCTGATGTGGCCAGGCACATGACTTTATCATACAATATATCAAATTAATTGTTTAGCTGCATGAGATTCTATCGAGATAAATCGCGTTTGCATTAAAATAAAACGAATTCGCCAGGATTTGACAGATATGGACAGTAAGTATTGTCAAAAAAATCAGCCTACTGTCATTAGAATAAAAATATCTGGCAAATCCTATATTAATGCAGACATGATCTCGATCAAATAGAATTTGCTCCTACAGCTAAACTATTTTACCAAAAAGTGTCATAAATTATACAAAATTTCCTCTACTTTAATTTATTATTTAACTATTTTGACGAATTTACAAAAATGGCGGCTCATTTGCAAAATTCTTGAAAAATGCATAACAATATTGCTATCCGCAATCCGCACTTGAAATACACATTGACTTTGTAAACACCATGGAAACACCAAGCTGTTTCAATATTGTTTCACATGGAGTACGTGCGCGCGTGTTTCTCCTCCTCATCGCATTCTCCATGCATTTGCGTGTTGAATTGACGTTTCGCAACCGCTGACGTTCTGAATACTGACAAAATTTTCTAAATTTCCTGGCTACCTACTATTAATGTAGACACGATTTCGATCAAATAGAATTTGCTCCTGCAGCTAAAGTATTAATTTTACCAAAAAATGTTATAGACATAAATTATACAAAATTTCTACTTTAATTTATTATTTATCTATTTTGACGAAGTTACAGAAATGACGGCTCATTTGCAAAATCGTTGAAAAATGCTAAGAGTAAATAACCAGATCCTTTGGATCCTTTACGTTGTTGTGGGACACCAGAATATACATATTCCTTCAATTTACTCCTATAGATTTCTTGTATTGACGCTGTAGACACAAAGATACTACAGTTTCCCTGCGACATTATGATAGTTCCTTATGATTAAATCTATTCTTCGTTAAAATAGTCGATATAGTCCATATACTTAATTCAGTAGAATATATCAACTACTAATTTAAAGCAAGAAGTCATAATTCCCAAACGCGATGTGTAATCTCAGAATTATTCCTAAACCAGCATCTTCTCTCTGTTACAGACATCCCGGACATACCGGAATCGATCGGCGCGCTACGGGCCCTCCAGATCGCCGATTTCAGCTCCAATCCCATACCAAAACTTCCGCCTGCCTTTAGCAAACTAAAATCCCTAACAGTCTTAGGTTTGAACGACATGTCCCTATCTTCATTGCCGTCAGATTTCGGCCTCCTCACATCTCTAACGTCCCTAGAACTGCGAGAAAACCTCCTTAAGGATTTACCGCCATCTCTGGCACAGTTATCGAAGCTGGAGAGGCTAGACTTGGGCGATAATGAAATCGAAGAATTGCCACCACATATTGGTCAGTTACCGTCTTTGCAGGAGTTGTGGTTGGACCACAATCAGCTGCAGAGATTGCCGCCGGAGATCGGGAACTTGAGGAATTTGAGTTGCTTGGATTTGTCTGAGAATAGGCTAGAGGTATTGCCGGAGGAGATAGGAGGTTTAGGAAGCTTGACTGATCTGCATTTATCCCAGAACGTGCTAGAAACATTACCTGATGGTATTGGGAAGTTAGATAAGCTAACAATATTGAAAGTTGATCAAAATCGTTTGGCTATCCTCAACGCGAACATCGGCTACTGCTGCAGCCTCCAAGAACTAATCCTCACGGAGAATTTCCTAAACGAACTCCCGAAAGAGATAGGGAAATTGGTCAAACTAACCAACCTGAACGTTGACAGGAACAGCCTCATCTCCATACCGGAAGACATAGGGAATTTGAACGAACTGGGAGTGCTGAGTCTACGTGATAATAAGCTGGTGCTCCTGCCTGATACTCTGGGGAATTGCGAGAGGTTGCACGTCCTGGACGTGTCCGGGAATAGGTTGCCTTATCTTCCTGTTTCGCTGTTGCAATTGCAGTTGAAAGCTGTGTGGTTGAGCGAGAATCAGGCGCAACCCATGTTGACTTTCCAGACTGATACCGATCCGGATACTGGTATAACGGTTTTGACGTGTTTCCTGCTGCCGCAGCAGGAGTACCAACCGACTATAGGTGAGTTTGTTGTTCAATTGGAGCTTTCGATGTTTAGCTTTGGTTTTTTTTTTGTTTTGTTGAGTTGTTTTATCTGTTGGTGCAAAAGTTTGATTGTGGTTGATTTTTGTTTTGAGTTTTTTTTTGTCTAAAGTTTAAAGTACTAAAATGTCTATTTTCTATTCTGTACCATGCCTAGGGTTGCCTGATTTTACTTAGGAAAATATAAGGGTTAGCCAAAATTACCGGAACACCTAAATAATTCTTCAAGGGGTAAGAAATTTAAATTGTTAAATTGTTGAATCAAAAGTTTTTAGGCTTTAACAAGCTATTGTTTAAATATATTTTGAATATACTTGCTTATTTTATTATAGAAATATGGTACATTTCCTTTTTTAAATAGAACATTATAATATATAGTATATTATGTGTTCATTTTATTATAAGAATTTCCAAACTTTTCCATTTTCTAATAGAAGACCCTACATATTTTTATTTTTTTAAAATTCTAAGATTAATTCTAAGAACTTTTTGTAGAAATATATATATATATATATATATATATATATATATATATATATATATATATATATATATATTTTTATGTACATATATACAGGGTGATTCACAACGTACGGAGGAGATTGAGGAGGGAGCTAGAGACGGGAAATATAAAGTATTTTCATAATAACCTTTTTAATCAAAGTCCAATAACAAGACAGTTACATCCGTTTAAAATTCATAGAAATTAACGTCCACGTGTTGAGAACCTCTGGGTTTTTCGTAAATAATGCTCTTTGTTTCCATGGAAACCCCTCTTAGCAAACCCTTGTGTCACATTCAAACTGTCATAAATTTTCCAAATTGTTTTATGAAAAAGTCAGCGGTTCTCAACAAGTTAAGTCCTATTATTTCATCATTTTAAAGATAAACAAATAGCTGTAACTTTTATGTTTATAAATTTTTCTTCATTTTAAATCGAACATGTGTATTAAATAACAATCAGGTATCTTCTTTTAATTTTAAAACGTCTCTTACTAGCATAGTTTGTAAATAATGTTCATTAATAAATTCAACTTTAACTTGCTATAACTTCCTAGTTTATGTGTTTAGGTCAAATGTTTACTAAGAAAAGATGCTTATTTTGGTCTTCTCTTGCTACTCCTTCAATTTTCTCCGTACGTTGTGAATCACCCTGTATATTATTTATGTCAATGTGGCAGTTTGAACATTTAATGGAATTCTATTTAAGTGTGTTGTTATTTTCTCTTGGATTTTTATTTTTTCACCGCTTGGTTCAAGCGGTGAATTCAAATAAACATCCATGTAAATTAAAAATATGTTTGAACGAGAGGCTGTTTAAAACAAAAAAAAAACTTCTATTGGAAGAATTTATTTAATTTTTTTGCAGTTGAAGAATTATTAATGTGTTCAGGTAATTTTGACTATTTTTGGTTAATAGCTTATAATTAAAAATGAATTTATCTTATAAAAAATGTATTCCTATAAAAAATTCTTATAAATAATCTTAGAAATTACAAAATAATTATATTATAATATATAGGCTGTTCTATTTACAAAGAGGAAAGATTATCAAATTTCTATAATAAAATGTATTTTGAAAATATATTTAAACGATAGCTTTTTTAACTTTTGTTTGACAATTTCTTTTAAATTTCTTACGATTGAAGAAGTATTTAGGTGTTTCGGTAATTTTGGCTAACCCTGTATGTGAAGAGTTATCAATATGTTGCAATTTTCATTTGTATTTGTCTAAAGAAAATTGTTATGTTAAGCTACATATATGATATTTTCGCTATTACTAAGACAATTAAAAGCTATATCAGAATCACTAAGAAAAATATGAGGTTACTATTAAAGTAAAAGTCGATGGTGTCAAAAGCAGGTCAAAAGCCGAATTTTACATAATAACGTGTATTTAGATAATTAAAAATCAATGGGTTGGAGATTTTTGGAAAATAAGAAACCCTGTCAGAGATTTCCTTACTTTTCTTCGCTTACTGTATACATAAAATAAATATAAAAATAACAATTGGCACTAATAATAATCTTTATAAACAAAAATGGAGGTTATTCCTTCACAAAGGAAGTTATAGGAATTCCAAAAATTTTTCAAAGTTATTTTAAATTTTATTGCGAATTTAATAAATTTGAGATGGCTGATCTTGAACAAAACTGATAAATAAATTTAATTTAATGCTGCTTTTTATTTTTATATTATCTTTTTAATTTAATTTTTCATTTTTAAAAATTATCATATGGCCACTATATGACGGGACACTATAAGATTTCAATTTGTAGTTTGAGCATAAAATAACATTTAAAACAACTGTTCCCTAAGACATTTTTGATTTAAATGTAAACAACCTTGCCCTTGAGCAAATTTTAACATTTTTCGCGAACAAATGTAGAATTTAACGAAAATGGACTGAGATAACATGTCATAACCTGCCAAAACAACAAACTATTAATTTTTTAATAACCCAGCATCAACTATAAATTAAATACCAAATAAAACCTGATTTTTAACAACCAAGATATATATAGCGTCAATTAAAAGTCATTATATCCTAAACAAATCGATTTATATTGGTAGCAACCGTTCTTTCAATCGCCGATATCTATCTTTTTTTTTTAATGATGTCGCAATTTTCTATGTATCCAACGATAAGAGGTTTCATACGACTTTTTATGCCTCTCTTATCCTCTTATCTGTCAGATTCGAGCCTCACTATCTACGTTCGGGGTATTTGTTTTTAGGTTGATTTATAATCGCGAAAATTATTTAGGTACATAGCGATATCAATTCGGAATGCAACATAAACAAACAATTGCACAAGCATTGTCACAACGGAAACCACGCAGATTATAAACCGTCGTTATAAATGATTGTAGTCGAAGTAGGTCGGGTTGGTATCAAATGTAAAGATTTCTGGTTGCCGCTCTATCTGAATGAAAATGCATAACCTATTTCAAGTTTGACCTACAAGTATGGCCTACTTTGACTACAATCATTTATAATGACTCTTTATATGTGTATTGTTTTATCATAAATCATATATCTCGTTTTTATGTATATATTTTTAAAAATTTTTGTTTTTATTGTTTTTGCATGTCTTTTTACGTGTTTTTTTGTTTTGTTCTTTTTCGTTTCTGTTCGCTTTTCGTTGGCGTGCTGCGTGTAGCCACTTTAGATGGACGCTTGTATCGTTGTGACGTCACGCCCATCTTATCTAATGACGGCACTCGTTCGTCAGATGACAACAAGATGGCGAGCGATGACGACGACGACTGGGAGGAGAAAGAGGCCAGCAGGACGCACTCTGTCAAATTCACCGACACGCAGGAGCAGGATAGTAGAGAGGTGCGTACATAGAATAGGAAAAGCGCAACATATATTTCAAATTTCGCGCCACGTCTTTGTTTTGCGGATGTTGGTCGAGAGAGCCAACCGTTGGAAATTTGACTGCAAATTTTGTAGGAAACTATAATTGGTTAATATATGATAATTGATAATACATATATTATTTTTTATTCAAGGGAAAATGGTTATTACGTAAACTCGTCAGTAATGTAGAATCAACTAAAGAGGCGAACGATAATTAATCCAGGTGAGGATAATTTTTGGAAAAAAACACCTCCGCCTGGATTTGAACCAGGAACCCTCCAATTTCCGGTTGACAGCTCTCCCAGTTGAGCTACAGACGCAGTGGAAATTTATAGGTTTTATTGTGACTTCAGGAATTGCAATCCGAGTTTCGAATTAAACAAACCCGTCGTGACACCTATTGGTCCACTTTCAGGCGGATGTGTTTTTTCCAAAAATTATCCTCACCTGGATGCAATACAAACTGTATTGCATGACGTAATATAGGAAACATACTCGTTTTCAACCGACAAATAAGGATGTTACGGAACATAAAAGTTGTTAAATGTCAGATTTATTCAAAGTTTATTCAAGGTTTTATTCAAAGACAAAGAGAAAAGGCACAAATAAATACTTCGAAATAAATACTACGTAGAGACTTCATAGTCTCCCTGTATAATTCAGTTCCTCTAGCAACAATTGCTTAAATTGCCTAACAACGTAACTCGATTACCCTTTCGACCTCTTCCATTAATTACACAGACCACGAACTCCATTCGAGCTCTCCTAAGAAAAAAAACGATTCAGAAAACAAGTTCATCCATCTTTAATTCCACTCAAAGTTTCGCATAGAGCAGATCTCTCAGTTCCATCGAACCACCAATCTTGTTAAATACCTCCGCAGCATCAAGATAGAAACTCCGTTAGCCCCATCTTTTGCGCGTTCTTAATTGTTTTTGCATCGATTAATTCGAATAAAACACTTCTCCGAGCAGGTTAGTAGCAATAATTTATCTGATACTTGCGGTCAAAATCATTTACCAGCATTTCTCGCATGCAATGAGCCGTCTATAACCGATTCGCGACCGCTGTTGCCGTCGTCTTGTTGTTCTTCTTCTTCTTCTTCTTCCTGGTGGCTTTTGAAAATGACGCGCTAGAATGGCGTTTTATGATGCATTTCGCTCTGTAACGGTAAGCGTGTCGCGTGAACCAGGTCAGGCTATGCTATTTGGACCGTTAACGGTTGGACAAATCGTGGGTGTAGTTGAAGACGAGAAATCCACAATTACTTGCGAGTCGATGGGATGCTAACCTGCATGCCGATCGATGGTCGTGTACCATTTAGATAGACGAGAGGTGAACGAATCGCGCGAGAAACTTGCAAAACCACGAAAGAGTATGTTGGACGGTGTTTTTTTCTTGAGTTTTCGACAGTTCTTCCAACGTATCGTTTGGAAATAATTCCGTTTTATTTATTGAAATTTGATTATTTTGGTGGAATCGTTGTTTTTCTCGCAACAACATTAACTCCGCGGATAAATATGTATCTCTATATTAGTATTCGAACGTTCTGTGGCGTTAAACGTTTCTTCTAACGTCTCGTTTGGAAATAAATCCATTTTATTTACTTAAATCTGCTCATTCTGGTGAAATCGGCGTTTTTCTCGCAAGAACATTAACTCCGCAGATAGATATGTGTGCTTAAATTAATATTCGAACATTCTATGGCGTTAAACGTTTCTTCCAACGTCTCGTTTGGACTTAAATCCATTTTATTTATATAAATTTTATTATTTTGGTGGAATCGTTGGTTTTATTGTAACAACTTTAAATCCGCGGATAGATATGTGTCTAAATTAGTATTCGAACGTTTTGTGGCGGTAAATGTTTCTTCCAACGACTCGTTTGGAAATAAATCCATTTTATTCAATTAGGTTTCATTATTTTGGTGAAATCGTTGTTTTTCTCGCAACAACATTAACTCCGCGGATAGATATGTATGTGTCTCTATATTAGTATTCAAACGTTCTATGGCGTTAAACGTTTCTTCCAACGTCTCGTTTGGAAATAAATCCATTTTATTCATTTAAATTTGTTTATTTTGGTGAAATTGTTGTTGCAATCTGCTTATTATCTGAATAAAATGAGACGTTCTCGTGTCTCTAAATTAGTATTCGAACGTTCTGTGGCGTTAAACGTTTCTTCCAACTTCTCATTTGAAAAATCCAATGTATTCATTTAAATTTGATTATTTTGGTGAAATCGTTGTTTTTCTCGCAACAACATTAACTCCGCGGATAGATATGTGTCTTTATATTAGTATTCGGACGTTCTATGGCGTTAAACGTTTCTTCCAACGTCTCGTTTGGAAATAAATCCATTTTATTCATTTAAATTTGTGAAATTGTTGTTGCAATCTGCTTATTATCTGAATAAAATGAGACGTTCTCGTGTCTCTAAATTAGTATTTGAACGTTCTGTGGCGTTATACGTTTCTTCCAACGCCTCGTTTGGAAATAAATCCATTTTATGGTGAAATCGTTGTTGTTCTCGAAACAACTTTAAATCCTCCTTTTATCTGAATAAAACGAGACGTTCTCGTGGTTCGAAATCAGTATTTGAACGTTCTGTGGCTTTAAATGTTTCTTCCAACGTCTAATTTGGAAATAAATCCATTTAATTTATTTAAATTTGATTATTTTGCTGAAATAGTTGTTGCAATCTGCTTATTATCTGAATAAAATGAGACGTTCTCGTGTCTCTAAATTAGTATTCAAACGTTCTGTGATGTTATACGTTTCTTCCAACGTCTCGTTTGGAAATAAATCCATTTTATGGTGAAAACGTTGTTGTTCTCGAAACAACTTTAAATCCTCTTATTATCTGAATAAAATGAGACGATCTCGTGGTTCTAAATTAGTATTCGAACGTTCTGTGGCTTTAAGCGTTTCTTCCAACGTCTCGTTTGGAAATAAATCCATTTTATTCATTTAAATTTGATTATTTTAGTGAAATCGTTGTTTTCTCGCAACAACATTAACTCCGCGGATAGATTTGTGTCTCTATATTAGTATTCAAACGTTCTATGGCGTTAAACGTTTCTTCCAACGTCTCGTTTGGAAATATGTAAATCCATTTCATTTATTTAAATTTGATTATTTTGGTGAAATCGTTGTTTTTCTTGCAACAACTTTAAATCCGCGGTTAGATATGTGTCTCTAAATTAGTATTCGGATGTTCTATGGCGTTAAACGTTTCTTCCAATGTCTCGTTTGGAAACAAATCCATTTTATTTGTTTAAATCTGACCATTTTGTGGAAATCGATGTTTTTGTTGCAACAACTTTAAATCTGGTTAATTAATGTGTCTCCAAATTAGTATTCGAACGTTCCATGGCGTTAAACGACTCGTTTGGAAATAAATTCATTTTAGTCATTTAAATCTAATAATTTTGGTGAAGTCGTTGTTTTTCTCGCAACAACTTCAAATCCGCGAATAGATATGTATCTCTAAATTAGTATTCGCACCTTCTATGACGTTAATCATTTCTACCAACGTCGCGTTTGGAAATATATACATTTTATTTATTTAAATTTGATTAATATAGCGAAATGGTTGCTTTTCTCGCGAGAACTTTAAATACAGCGGGAGATTTGTCCTTAAATTAGTATTCGAACATTTCTATGGCGTTAATCATCGCTTCCAACGTCCCGTTTAGAAATAAACCCATTTTATTATTTAAACTTGATTCTTTTGGTGAAATCGTTGTTTTTCTCGCAACAAGTTTAACTCCGCGAATAGATACGTGTCTCAACTAGTAATTGAATGTTCTATGCTATTAAAAATTTCTTCCAACGTCTCGTTTAGAAATAAATCCATTTTATTCTCTTAAATTTGATTATTTTGGTGAATTTTTTGTTTTTCTCGCAATAATTTAACACACGGATTATTGTGTTTGTAAATTAGTATTCAAACGTTCTATGGCGTTGAACGTTTCCTCCAACGTCTCGTTTGCTAATAAATACATTTTATTATTTTAATTTTGATATATTGGTGAAATTGTTGTTTTTCTCACGAAATCTGTTGATGGAGATGGGTCTTTAAATTAGTATTCGAACGTTCTTCCAACATTTATTCCAACGTCTCGTTTGGAAATATAAATGGACCAACCAAACTTAAACCAAAATTTCCTCTATTTTCAGACACCGTTCGTAAGGCAGAACACACCACATCCGAAGGAGTTGAAAGCCAAGGCTCACAAGCTCTTCTCGAAGGGTCAAAGCTCCCTGGAAGAATCCGAAATCCAGAGTGCCGAGCAAACGCCAACAGTCGAAGCCGTCAACCCGGTCGTAGTAGGCGACCTGGTCAGCAAAACGGACGATGACGGTTTGAGGCAACCAATTCAACGGTCAAATCCGACCCCACCTCTGGTACTTCCTCAAATCGAAGTGGTCATGGGCAACGGAAACGGGAATGACGAAAGTAGCAGCGTCGACGAGGAATCGGAAGAGGTAGGTTTTGTTTTGTTGTCTTTTTTTTAAGTTTGGAGTTAAAAATATGGAGGGTTTGTATTCGGTTGGATAGTGGAGTAAATTTAGGTGGGGTACAGAAAATCGCTTAGTGGACAACGGGCTTTTCTGTCGTTGGAAAAAGAACCCTTTTCCACTGTGTTATTTTTTGGTCATTTGGATTATTATTAGATATTACTTTTATTAGGTGTTTTACGTATTCATTTAGTAAATTAATTTGTTTTGGACCTTTAAATCCAACAATAAAGGATATATACATAATGTATAATAAACTAACTCAGTATAAAATGTTTTTTTTGTTGTTTTGGCTTCTGCTAATATGTACAGTGTAAGTTATGTGAAGATGAAATTAAACTTTGGTAAAAAATATCTCAAAAGTAAAAAAAAGAAAACGTGAAAGAAAAGGTAAAAAAAAATATTTTTCAAATATTTTCCGGTATGTATAGGAGCACATTCAGAAACGTGTTGGGTTCATGGGCGGGGACAACAGCACGACGGACGAATCTGATTCGTCGAGACCGATACGTCTGCACAGGCGCGACACCCCCCACCACCTCAAGAACAAAAGAATAAACGCCGTTATGGATAAGGACAAGGTGGCGTCCATCATAGCACAGGTTCAAAATTTACCATTAAAAAATTAGCCAAAACGAAAATTTGTCTTTCGCATTTTGAGTTAGTTATTTTGTGAATAATTTGGGTTTTAGTTTTTGACGAGATAACTTTTTGTTCCTAATTTTTGTTTATTTCGCTGTGGCTTGCGTATCGCCCTGTATATGTGCTTGTGGAATGACGCCGTTGCATGCTGCTGATTGTCAGATATTTAAAAAACCTATTTAGCTAAAAAGAATTTGATAATTAAAATAATATAATAATACGATAATGTTCGTTCTTGTAGCTAACGGACTTCAGTTTCCACAGAAAAATGCAAAAATGTTTGCATAAATTTCTATCATATCTCAAATTGTAGGTAATTAAGAGACCTTATATCCCTATGACGTTCTGAGTTTTGCCCCCACTAAATCGCGATAATGTTCGTTCCTATATCTAACGTATTTCAATCAGCTTCCACAGAAAAATGTTTATAACTTCTGCAAAAATGCTTGCATAAATTTCTATCATACCTCAAATTGTAGGTAATTAAGAGACCTAATATCCCTATGACGTTCAGAGTTTTGCCCCACTAAATCGCGATAATGTTCGTTCCTATAGCTGATGTATTTCAATCAGTTTCCACAGAAAAATGTTTATAACTTCTGCAAAAATTCTTGCATAAATTTCTATCATACCTCAAATTGTAGGTAATTAAGAGACTTAATGTCCCTATGAAGTTCAGAGTTTTGCTCCCCTAAATCGCGATAGTATTCGTTCCCATAGTTAATGTATTTCAATCAGTTTCAACAGAAAAATGTTTATAACTTCTGCAAAAATGTTTGCATAAATTTCTATCATACCTCAAATTGTAGGTAATTAAGTGACCTGATATCCCTATGACGTTCAGAGTTTTGCCCCCACCAAATCGCGATAATGTTCGTTTCTATAGCTAACGTATTTCAATCAGTTTCCACAGAAAAATGTTTATTACTTCTGCAAAAATGTTTGCATAAATTTCTATGATACCTCAAATTGTAGGTAATTAAGAGACCTAATATCCCTATGACGTTCAGAGTTTTGCCCCCACTAAATCGCGATAATGTCCGTTCCTGTAGCTAACGTATTTCAATCAGTTTCCACAGATAAATGTTTATAACTTCTGCAAAAATGTTTGCATAAATTTCTATCATATCTCAAATTGTAGGTAATTAAGAGACCTAATATCCCTATGACGTTCAGAGTTTGCCCCCCCTCTAAATCGCGATAGTGTTCGTTCCTATAGCTAACGTATTTCAATCAGTTTCCACAGAATAATGTTTATAACTTCTGCAAAAATGCTTGCATACATTTCTATCATACCTCAAATTGTAGGTAATTAAGACACCGAATATCCCTATGACGTTCAGAGTTTTGCCCCCACTAAATCGCGATAATGTTCGTTACTGTAGCTAACGTATTTCAATCTGTTTCTCATGGCATTTAGTCTACCAGGAACCACAACAAGATCATTTCTGTTGTCTATACTGATTCCAGCCCAAACCATCACAGATCCACGACAAAATCTATTTATCCACGCCCAGTATAGTCCATTTTTTGACGCTTAAGAGAAATGAGCAAACAGCAAACACCGGAAGAGCGAAACGTTGCTAATTTCGACTGCAAAACTGCCTTTCGTCGGCACACCGTTAGCAATCTCTAAACTTGGCAACGGATATCATCAATCCCAGGCAATTTTTAAAGCCTGGTAACTCCCCCAATCAATTTCTATATTAGGTCGGTTTACAGTAACTAAATCCTTTGGTATTTCGTACGCGGATAAACCGACCAACATCCGTACTTTCACTTGATCTGCAGAACGCTGCTGCTATCTCCAGCGCGCCTAATAGGTCCATTGTTGACCTTTCGTTGCCAGTCTCTCTCGTCTGATAGATCTCGTAGAGAAGGCAGAGAAGGCCGTTGGTTGAGCTGCGGAGTAGGTACTTCCAGCATAAAAAACCTGTCTGATAGTTCGTACCGTTCTCGCGTTGAAGCGACTATACGTCATCGTTTATTTTTAACAGCTGATGCGTGTTTTTTTTTCTATTTGATTATTGTGCAACACGTTAAATTAAAGAACTGCTAACTAAATAGGTGTACGACGAGTATGGATTGGTTGTGTCATTGTGTTGATAGTTCGTGTGCGGTTTAACGTGTATTTTAGACGTGTTTTATGTTTTGTTTTTAGTGCTCGTTCGGTATAATTCGTCCCTTTAAATTTGTGTTTGTTCGTTTGTTTGTTTGTTATTTGTTTATTTGTGTTTATGTGTAATTTCTTTCGGTAGATAGTTCGGCCTTTTTTGTGGTGATTTATGCCGGAATTGTTGTTGATACAGGTAACTTATTTTGTGACTAAAGTGTATCTATACGTATAGAAGAAAGCATGAGGTTTTTTTTAACGAGGCTTTTTCTGTTGTTATTTGGTCTTTCGAGGAGGATTTTTTTTGTGCATGAGGATTTTTAAAACTAGGAACAATATAATGTTGTTTTAGTTTTGTTTAATTGTACATGTTTGAGGCTTATTTTTAAGTTTTGCTTTCGTGTGTGTGTTGTTGGTTGTTGGTGTAAATTTCGATTGTTTTTTCGCAGGCTCTGAGGAGGAAGGACGATGAGATCGACAGGATGAGTACGCCGACACCGACGGAATCGACTGGAGATAGGAGCACCAGCAGCCAAGGTAATTTACCGTTTTTTTGTTATTAATAAAAATTTAAGTATTTTTTTACGGTTTGTTTATATCATTAATTATTTGTATATTATTTATATATGTGTGCCTTATTTATCGTGTTCTATCTGCGTTGTTTAAATGAAAGTGTTTTAGGTAATTGAAGTGCGGAATTTTTGTTTTGTTAATAACTTATTTAGTTTTTTTTTTCACTGTAGTTACCTGTAGTTTGTTCTAGAGAAATACTGGGGAACCTGGATTTTGCAAATATATTTTAAACATGTTTTTTAAACTATTTCAGTTATAAAAACTTTTTTTCAGACCTTTTTTACTGGTTGTTTAATACATGTTTGTTTTGTAAAGTTGTTTAAAACATTGATATATAAAAAAACCTTCTGTATAGAAGTTTGAAGTCTGAGATCCGTTTGAAGAAAGACATTTGATTGAGCTAATAGAAATTTGGTATAAATACAGAAATTACTTTAAATATTATTAATGTTATTCATTAAATTTAAATATCATTAACCGGGGAAAAGAAAACTTGTCTGTCGAATGAAAAAAATGTATACGGTTCCAGTTTAAAAGTAAAGTTGCTATAGCAACAAAACGTAATGAGTTAAAATCAAAACAAAAATCCCAAAAGCACATGTTTGTACAAAAACCAACTTTTGAAAAAAAAGAAACTGGTTTCAACAACGTTTTTTTATTTACTCTTTTTTATTGCTTGTTTGTTATTTCTAGTGTTTTAAAACATTGTTTCATAAAATAATGTTTAAAATCGGAAAGAAGAAACTGGTTTTTATAACAAACGCCAGGCTACAACTTTATTTTGAGATCTTTTTAAACAAAGATTCTATGGCATTAGTTTGAGCAGCTAGAAATTTGTTAAAAATGCAGAAATTACTTTAAATATCATCAAGCTTTAACAATTAATTAAATTTATTTATCATTAAATTCAGAAAAGTTCATTGTTAGATAATAAAGTAGGTATACTGTTGTAATTTGGAAATATAGCCGACGTGAAAAAAGAAACTGGTTTCAACAACGTTTTTTTATTTACTCTTTTTTATTGCTTGTTTGTTATTTCTAGTGTTTTAAAACATTGTTTCATAAAATAATGTTTAAAATCGGAAAGAAGAAACTGGTTTTTATAACAAACGCCAGGCTACAACTTTATTTTGAGATCTTTTTGCACAACGGTTCTATGGCATTGGTTTGAGCAGCTAGAAGTCTGTTAAAAATACAGAAATTACTTTAAATATCATCCAGCTTTAACAATTAATTAAATTTATTTATCATTAAATTCAGGAAAGCTAATTGTTAGATAATAAAGTAGGTATACATACTGTTAAGGTATACTGTTGTAATTTGGAAATAATGCTGGTAATATCAACAAAGTGGAATAAGTTAAAACCAAAATAAAAATTCCAAAAACACTTGTTTATACAAAAACCGACTTTTGAAAAAGAAACAGGTTTCAAAGCTTTGTTAAAAAAATGTTGATAACTGGCTTATGAATTTATGAAGACGAAATCATATCCATACTCCATGCAAGAAAATTTGAATAATAAAAAAGCAAAAACTTGCCTGATATTTGCTTAATTCAGATAATGTTATGCTTAACATGGGTCTGGATTGTCTTAAACCTAAAATGCAAATTTTAGAATGTAAAAATGCAAACATTTGAAAAAAAAAAGGATTTTGAAATAATAGAGGTCCGTAAATGCGAAATTATAATAACCCCCGTTAATTGTTTAACTTGTAATTGATTGTGTTTTCCTATATGTCAAAGAGCTATATGTATCTCCTTAAAATTAAAGAAAAAAAATGGAGTTTAGGTCATCACAAATGTGGTAATCAGACTTACATTCACTCGTATATTTGATAAAAGACAAAAAAGCTATTTTTAATAAAATACCTTATTATATTTGCATATCAATTGTATTGCAGGCTGGTATCCACAACAGTATTTTTTTTTATTTAAAAAGCGTTTTCTGGTTTTGATTGTAACAAAAAGAACAGTTTTTAAAAACTGACAACTGACACCCTGCATGCAACATAATTACCCAAAACTCATAATTTTTAATTAGCAACAGAAAAATAGTTTGGTGCAGCAATTAGTCCTTACTTTGTTTTCATTTGGTATAATATTAATAACATACAAAGTTGTCAAGCATCAACTTTGGTTTTCTAGATTATTTATCTAAGTGCACTTCTTGACAAAACTTTTCAACTAAAAAAGCTTTATAAGCTTTTTAAAAAGTTATTTTATTACGTCTATTTACAAATTTTATATTGTGTAGTACATTGCTGAATACAGGTAAAGAAATCCGCCTCATATATTTTTTTATTTTTACGGCTGTTGGTTTTTATGCTTGAAATACTTGTGTTTGGTATTGTAACAAAAAAGACTTAAGCAAGTTGAAAAGGTTCGCCTCAATATTGAATTATATCTACTTCTTGCAAAATCTGTACTTCATGTTATAGCAACATGTTGGTGTAAACGAGCATTTTATGCTTGATACTTAATTTAATCAGAAAGGGTGCTGTTACAGACTGAAATTCATACTTACAAAATAGCAGCTCAATTAATTTAATGTGCCCACATTTTTAACAAAGAATAAGAAAATAGTTTACATTTGCCTTTTTCGGGATTCCGTAATCCCGGGATTTGAAGCCCTAGTATCTACGGAGTTGAATAAGAATACAAACAATTCGGATTTTACGGACAATGTAGACAGTTAATTGTCAAACAGAAACACTTTAGCCGCCAATAAGTTGTCATTGACGATTTACAATTTACAAGTTTAATGTCAAATATTTGCTATTACTAGCTGTGTTCGCTCAGGTATCTAAGATGTAAAATGTCATTTGATGATCATGTAGGAAATTTATAAACGTTACATACAGTCATATAAACATTACAGTCACGTGTACAATAGGGTGACCAACTTTTTCAACTGCCAAATCGGGACGCTTGGGGATCGGGGTTGGGTTGGGTTGGGTTAGTGGAAAACATTAAACAAAACGTGCTGAACTATAAACAAATTGTACCATTGGGTAAATTGACAACAGCAAATGCTTACAATGACCTATAATATACGTTTTCACTTTCAATAAAAGAAAAGAAGCTCAAGAAATAACAATATAAATAAAACAAACATTCTTTAATTTACACTAGTTAAAACAAAAAAGAAACATAACACAACATCAATCAAACACAATTCTACAATTTTTACAAATTGTACCACGAGAACCTAACTTAAAACAACATTTATATTGTGATAGTATTTTTTAACTAAAAATAACCATTAAATAAACTGCATGCAAATATTGAAACATACCTATATCAGAATAAATATAAAATAAAACAAAATATAATAAAATTTAATAATGTTTCTTTAACTTTTACAAATTGCACTATTACTTGACGCTATTCTTCCCGTCTAGACGATCTCTTTTATTTTTTTAAAAACATTGTTCTCTCCTCCAAACAACCCGCCAAAATTGGTATTTGTACTGTCTGCTGCAATGAAATCCTTAATTTTATTGGACAATTCTTCAGTATCTAACCAGGAGAGGGAGTATTTTTATCTCTCTGGCTAGATGTGTCAGGAAATATTGTCACGAAATTACATTTCCTCACATTTCTTCTCAACTCTTTCTTTACTAGAGGACAAAACATTGCAACACTTGCTTCTGTGTTAGTTCGTACGAGACATATCTTCTTTTCAAACATTTACATTAGAAGTTTTGACGTGCAGTCTATTAATCGAAAATTGTGGTTGTGCCTTGTCACGGCTCTAAAACAAGTACTTAATTTCGATGAACTTGCTACATCATGCATTGCTTCTGTTTATTCGATGTATGTTTTGCAATATGTAAAACTGAATTTTAGTTCTAATTGGGAATTAGGCCTAGTAATTTTCAAAAAAACTAAATTGTTTTTGTAAGTTGTCATTGAACGTGCATTTGCGTTTTATGTCTTTGTGTTTCATATTTTTGGAAGAAATTAATCTAGATAGAAGAAATCCCAAGAACAGAATAAAATAAATCGGTAACATATATTTTTCTCTTCCATTCCAAATAATTAGGATCAATATATCTGTGATTTGCTATGGCGTATTTTCTGAATACCAACAAATGTGTAGAAATCTGATAATAACAAAAATATGTTTTGTATTGCGTTGAGTGATTCAATTTGAAAATCAAAAAATCAAAATGATCCAACGGGACCTGGCCACTAAATCTTACTCCGCCCAAACGATTCCACAAAAGACTAACATGCATTTTTATTTAAGTCAGATTACTTTTTTATTATAAGCAATATGCTTCGTTTGTACACCGACACAAGGTCTAGATTGTCACCCACCAACCGGCTATTCACTACGCGTGTTCACATCATTATTATGGTCGCTAAGGTTGCGCTTAAAATTCGTTATAGATAGACTACCCTTCTTTTAGATAATATATGGGAATCTAATATATGTTCATGGATATCTTGGAAATTCGAATTGTATTAAAAAATCCTGGACATAAGGATAAAATTTTCAAAAATCGGGACAAAATTCGGGACGCTTTACAAGTCGGGACGAGTTGTTAAAATTAGGGACTGTCCCGCCCAAATCGGGACGGTTGGTCACCCCAGTGTACAAACCAACTACAACTATCGTCCAACTAACACAACTATCGTCCAATACCCTCGACGTATAGCTCAAACCACACAAAAACCGCCGCATAATTATCGCTCAATTAGTGTAATTATCTCATTCCAAGCAACAGTCGACTCCCTGCACATGCAGGAATCTCAATATTTTCGCATTTCGCAAAAAAAAAACGAACTCGCATTCTTCCGATCCAAGAGGCACATTATAGATTCATCGCACCGCGGTATCCAGCTCGAATGACCAATACACTTTTTCACCTCTCCCACACAGCCGTTCAACACACACCGAAAATAAAAACCGGTTTCTCTAACAACCTCACACAAACAAACAACAACAACAAAAACAATTACTTATCAATTTGACGACGACGGTATTGTTCAAATTGCTCATGAAAGCACATTCCACAACCTACATACGTACACATACATACATACACATACATACATACACACACACAGACAGAAAACTCTCTCTCTCACTCTGTTTTCTGTGTTATAATAACCGCAACCTGGCCGATCAAAACCTTGATTTCGCGCGTAATGTCGTCATATGACAAACTATAAGGTATTAGTCATTCCCTTGGTGAAACTCGAGTTTTCAATTCCTTACCATGCTCCAGTATGTCGCGTTTAGTTCAACTCGTGCACAGGTGTAAATGTCACCTCCGTGATGTTTGCACAACTACGTCACCGCCCAGTAATATAATGCGACGTTATCACATAGATAGCCTCCGTTTATCTTTTTAGTCCGTTCTAGTGAAGATTCGGTGCGCTCGAACGCGTTTTATCCGTTGTTTTGTTCCTTGTTTTGTCTCCTCCTTTATCCAATCATGTTTTCAACCCTCCCCAAGGTTCGTATCAAGACGAAAGGGTCTAAGATTGACGTAAGGGCTGGTCAACCGGTACCTATGTCTAGATCGACGACTCTGAGGATATCTAATAGGAGTAAAGTGGCACCTGAGCATGGCAAACGGAAGGTAGTGAAGTATACAGGTGCGATATGGCGTTTTTTGTTGTTGTTTAATAGTTTTTAGGTTAGGCGGTGTTCGTGTTTAACCCGCGGCTGTTTTGGTTGCGTTGTTTTGCGATGTTTATAGACGCGAGTGTTGTTTGTTTTGATGGGAGATGGTCGGGTTTTTGAGGTTATGCGGTTATATCGATCCATATCGATCTGTCGGTTTGGTGTGAAGTTGGTTGTAGATCTGTGCGAATGGATCTGCGGCAGTTTCGATTTGGTTTTGATCGGTTTTGATTCGATTTTTTGACTCACGACAGAAGCATTCGTAACGAATGCTTCTGTCGTGAGTTTTTATAATCGTTTGTTTGTGTTCGTTGTAGACGGATATGTGTACCGTTTATAGGTTTAATGTCATTTTTTAATGTGATATTTATACAATATGTAGTTGGGACACGCGATGAAATGATGCCGTTTAGTGACAGGCGTGACAGCTTTTGTTTTTGTTGTTGTGCAATTATGTATAAACGACTTATTAAATGTGTTATTATAATGGTTGGATGGATATCATTATTTTGAAGTTATCTAATGTTAGTACTTTATCATGGCTGTAATTTGCTAATATGTAGTTATAGTCATATTTCTATTAACTTCGAAAACTTTACATATGAATCATGTTTAAATAATCATGGATATAGGTTGTTTCAAATGATATGATCATGTTTAACTTGCATGGTATTTTTTACGTAAATCTATTTAACGTTTTTCGTCCATTTTATAGTGTGAATGTAACGTACTTACATTTTTATTTTTTTTATAATTAGATTTACCAATAAGTCACTAAACCTTCACTAAATTTCAGTAAAGTCTCATAATTTACATAACTCAGAATATACAAAAACTAAACACCCTGTATATGTTATGAAATCAAACAATCGTTACATTTATGAAATTACACAGTAGATTATGAAATCAAACAATTGAAAATCGGCAGATTTATGAAATTACACAGGAGACTATGAAATCAAACAATTGAAAATCGGCATATTTATGAAATTACACAGTAGATTATGAAATCAAACCATTAAAAATTGACATATTTATTCAATTATACTGTAGGTTATGAAATCAAACAATTGAAAATCGGGAGATTTAAGAAATTACACAGTAGGTTATGAAATCAAACAATTGAAAATCGGCGGATTTTAAAAATTACACAATAGGTTATGAATTCAAACAATTGAAAATCGGCATATTTATGAAATTACACGTAGATTATGAAATCAAACCATTGAAAATCAACATGTTTATGAAATTACTTAGTAGGTTATGAAACAAAACAATTGAAAATCGGTAGATTTATGAAATTACATAGTAGGATATGAAATGAAACAACTGAAAATCAGCACATTAAGAAATTGCACAGTAGATAATGAAAACATACAAATGAAAATAGGCACTTTTATTAAATTACACAGTAGATTATGAAATCAAACAATTGAAATCGACATATTTATGAAATTACTTAGTAAGTTATGAAGTCAAGCAATTGAAAATCGGCAGATTTAAGGAATTACACAGTAGGTTATGAAATCAAACTAATGAAAAACGGCACATTTATTAAATTACACAGTAGATTATGAAATCAAACAATTGAAAATCGGCAGATTAATGAATTACACAGTAGGTTATGAAGTCAAACAATAGAAAATCGTCAGACTTATGAAATTACATAGTAGGATATAAAATGAAACAACTGAAAAACAGCACATTAAGAAATTACACAGTAGATAATGAAAACAAAGAAATGAAAAACGGCACATTTATTAAATTACACAGTAGATTATGAAATCAAACAATTGAAAATCGGCAGATTAATGAATTACACAGTAGGTTATGAAGTCAAACAATAGAAAATCGTCAGACTTATGAAATTACATAGTAGGATATAAAATGAAACAACTGAAAAACAGCACATTATGAAATTACACAGTAGATAATGAAAACAAACTAATGAAAAACAGCACATTTATTAAATTACGCAGTAGATTATGAAATCAAACAATTGAAAATCGGCAGATCAATGAATTATACAGTAGATAGATTATGAAATCAAACAATTGAAAATTGGCAGATTAATGAATTACACAGTAGGTTATGTCATTTTTCATTTTAAACATATCCGCAAAAAACTGAAATATAGCTAGACATTTGAAACAAAAACATTCTAAAGCTACTTTTTAACAAGGATGCAGTGCCATTGTTTAATTTGAAATACATAACATCAAAGATGGCGGCGTAACCATCATGGCCAACTTTTGTTTTTCTTATTGACGCCATGTTGAATTTTGGTATTTTCTGATAGTCGTTTCTTTTCTCATTTCCGCAATGTATAACATGTTTAATAATCAAAAAATACACATAAGTAAAGGTAGTTATTTTCGAAAATCGGCAGATCAATGAATTATACAGTAGATAGATTATGAAATCAAACAATTGAAAATCGGCAGATTAATGAATTACACAGTAGGTTATGAAATCAACCAATTGAAAATCGACAGATTAATGAATTACACAGTAGGTTATGAAGTCAAACAATTGAAAATCGGCAGATTTATGAAATTACATAGTAGGATATAAAATGAAACAACTGAAAATCAGCACATTAAGAAATTACACAGTAGATAATTAAAACAAACAAATGAAAAACGGCACATTTATTAAATTACACAGTAGCTTATGAAATCGAACAATTCAGCATCGGCACATTTTAGGATGTAAATTCAAACAATTGAAAATTGACACAATTTTGAAATTACACAGTAGGATATGAAATCAAACAATTTAAAATCGGCAATTTTATGAACATACCCATTTGTGAAATCAGAATGATATTTTGCTGTTTAAAAAATAACTTATGCGGCAAAAAGTGGGACAGCCTGTATAAATAATTTCTATCTCTACAGTCTCTGTTTCACCCATCCTTGTTTTCAAAATGGTCAGCAAATATTTACATTCTCACTAGTGAGCAAAACAACCATTTTGCGCGCTCCTGTCAGTTGGAAATATTATCATTTCTAAGTGCTTACGGTTTTGTCGTACGTTTTGTCGTTATAGTGCATGTGCAGGAACTTTTTATATATTTATGACAAGTAAAATGTGTACGTCTTTTTGTTATTGTCTTACTCCAAATGTTTTTTGTTTTGTTTTAATGTTTGGAGTTTTTAATCTCATGTATGACAATATCTGGATTTCATAAAGCGTTTTAAAAAATAATTATAGTAATATATATTGATGATTACATTCAAGACAATATTATCCTTAATCTTGTTAATACAGATATTAATCTGACATGAACTCAAATGTAAACTCTAAAATACCGCTGTATATTTTTCAAATAATAATTTATTAGCATTGTTTTATAGAATAAAACGGAACGTTGACCAATAACTATCATCGCAACTCATAGCAACGGGCGTTTGTTTATTTTGTTCCGCCAGAAACCGCTTTTACTCCCCCGTAGAAAGGTTCCTCTATATTTTAATAAACTGTATATTTATCCGGCGTTTCTGCCTATTTTCTACTTTACCAAACTCTATACTTTTGTTTATACATCCCACCGATCTCACGTAGTCTAACAAAATCTTTTTCTCTTCAATTCCAGCTGGTGATTCTGACTCCGCAACGGTCGAACTGCGCGAAGAAAAACACGAGATCCACATCGAGAAGTCGCGAGCGGGCCTGGGGCTCTCCATAGCCGGCGGTAGGGGCTCCACCCCTTTCAGGGGCGACGACGAGGGCATATTCATCTCCCGCGTGACCGACGGGGGCCCAGCCGACCTCGCAGGCCTCCGCGTCGGCGACAAAGTCCTCACCGTCAACGGCGTCAACGTCACAATCGTCAGCCATTACGACGCCGTAGAAATTTTGAAAGCGTCCGGCTCGATACTAATTTTGGAGATCATACGAGAAGTCACTAGATTAGTCAAGGATTCCACCAAGGAATCCATGAAAGATTCCATGAAGGAACCCATGAAAGGTTCGCTAAAAGACTCGACGGTGGACTTGCAAGAGTTCAAGAGGATACCATCACCGTTGATAACGCCAAACAACACCTCGGTTTTAACCCAGAAAATCCCAATTCATACCACGCTGATCCGTGACTCGAGGGGTTTGGGTTTCAGCATCGCTGGAGGTCGTGGATCCCCGCCTTTTAAGCCTGATTCGGACGCAATATTCATTTCTAGGATAACAGAAGGTGGCGTTGCTTGTAAGGATGGGAAGTTGGCCATCGGTGATAAGGTGACTTCGATTAATGGTATTGATTTGAATGGGGCTACGCACGATATGGCGGTGGCGCTGTTGACAGGTCTGGAGAGGTTCGTGCGGTTGGTCGTGGAGAGGGAGGTCCCCGCGGACGGGGGAAGTCCCGGTGCGAGTCCAGGGCCTCAACAGAGTCCGAGGTTGTTTGGTTTAGCGAAACCATATACGGGGTACAACGCTAATAGCTACATGGCTAATCGGCAAGGGTTCGGGTCGTACCGGAGGTCTACGGAGCCGCCCGAGAGAAAGGTGAGGTTATGTTTGAGTTTTTTTTTTGTTGTGGTTTGAAAGTTTGTTTGTGATGAATACAAATCTAACCGTACGGTGGTTTGTACAATTTTTGCCCTGCAAGCCATTCAAACGAATCAGGGGATGCGTAGACACTCTAATAGTGCACGTAAGCTCCTACGAAATGGAACAGATAAGTGGGTGTGCATTTGTGTCAATAGCAATAAAGTGGGGGTATTGTCGGGGGACATTGTTTCTTACAAGTTACGCAATCTTTACTTATAGCATGAACCAAATAAATCATATAAAATAAATGATTGATACTAATTATGGATACTTAATGTTTTTATCTAGTTATTTTGACGTCGAATAACTGTTGAACTACTTTGGATTATTTTTTTGGTACATAGTGAGAATGACACTCATCAAGATTTCCACCTGCTTTTATTATTTTTTTTTTCTTTTACCTTCACAATCTTATTGCCGATGTTAACAGTCGATATGAAAAGTAATCAAATAATAGTGCTTTGCCTTCTTTTATGCACCTACCCGTCTATAAACATTAAATTGGTTGTCGGCATTCGTATTTCACGGTGACATAAATTTTTTGCGTGTTAGGATAGTAGGTACGCATTTAGAAGTAAGGTCCATATTTTTTTTGTCACAGTTTTGGCTCTATGAATGACTAAAAATCTCGAGCCGCCAAAGTCAACCATTGTTTATTGCTTTTAGAACCGTCGGTCTCCTTTTGTCGGATTCCTTATATCGGCAAACCGACACACTAATTTTTCAATTTTTCACAAAATAAGTAATAATAAGCAAAATAACAATTGACTATAAATAATTGTATATTACGTGTACTTTTATTGATATTTGCCATGCAAGAAGAGTAGCAAATTTCCGAAATTAAATCAAACCACTTTTTGTTTCGGGGTACAGAATAGGGGATATTTCATTTAAAATTTACATGGAGGAAAGAGGAGTCGACATAGCCGCTCGGATATGGGACCACATTCCCCGCTCCAGAGGACTTTTAATGTCAAAGTGATATTCGCAACGTTGACATGTAATTATTTGATTCATTTCGCTTTGTTTAAAGATATTATAGTCAATTTGTATGAAGATATACATAAAAAACAAACGTCTAATTGCGCTATTTGCAGCTGCAACAGCAGAAAATCAGCTATAAACCAGATTTCGACCGGGGTAACATTTCATCGGTAACTGACTGTATATATCAACAATGTACAGGCTTGTACTGGCCGCAAGCACGAAAATTTTTTGTAACATGTTTATTAGGTAGGTACGTATTTGTTATAAAAATTAGATTAAATATATTCTTAAAAGTGTTCATATAGCGTTTGACCCCCCCGGGGTCATTTTCTCGCTGGTAAAAGTAATAATAATAAGTATAGCGTATAGCGACTCCATCTTCCTCCATGAAAATTTATGAGAAACATTGAAAATGTACATAGTTTTTAATGAGCACAAGAGTTTTTTTTTAAATGTTACGTACATGAATTAACAATGTCCCCTATCCACAATTATTTCAATTCACTTTCTTGTCATTCGTACACCGTCATAAATAAAAATATAATAAACGGGCGTACCTATGGCGTCGTTCATCCGGTATACTACAAAACATTAGATTCGGTACATGGCTTCAAGATGGCGCCAAAACACACTGATCGCTATAAGTCCTGATCCGTCACTATATAAGGTGTGTGTGTTGTAGGTAGATTTAGAACCCAATTTGGAAAAATAAGGTTTTTCTAAACTTTTAGGAAAACGTTTTTAACAACCCGTTAAAAATTGCAGATTTTTTTTGGAAAATAGGTGGGGTAAGACCTGCCACGAGTTGTCCTAGCACTGCACTACAGCAAGGACAGCTCAACAATGACAAATTCAAACAAAACAATCGGCAGAGTATAGTTAATTAATGCAAGTACATATATATACTAAACGTCTAACACACTCAACGGAAGAGTTTTTGCAAAAAATGACATTCTTGGCGAAGTTATGTAGATTTATAGGGTGTTTTGTGAACCAAATTATAAACTAACGTTTAGAAGTCTTAACCAACTAGTTCTTTTTGATTTCCAGGTCGAAACGCCCACCAACGAGATCAAGACGAACGGCATAGACCTAACCTCAAAACCGCTCCAACCCGTCGAGAACCACCAACCTCAGCGCTCGAACAGCGTTTCACCACTACCCCCACAGCAACTCTCCAACAGCACGTCACCATTACCCCCACAAACGACACAAACAAGGCCCCAAAACGCCCCTCAGCCCGCTCCGCGACGGCTGAACTCGACGTCATCGACAACGGCAACGATAACACCGGAACCACACAACAACAACAACAATAACAACAGCCAGAAAGAGCCCGAGACTCAACAGCAATCGCAGAATCACCACAAAAAAGTGACGCCGACGTCATCAATGGAAGACGATGCTCAGGTATTGCCTCGGCCGATAACAAACGAGGACTTTCAGGCAATGATCCCCGCCCATTTCCTAAAAGAGAATCCCAATCCGTCCGTCCTAAATAATAATAGTAATGATAGTGTTCCTCCGTGTCGTCATCATCCCGCTTCTTCTGAAATCGCTCCTACTACGGTTTGCGTGACGATTAGAAAGCCTGACACGCTGGTGGAGTTTCCGCCTGCTCCGACTGGACCGGGTAGAGTGACGGAGACCATTACGAAGAGTACGTTTACAGAGACGGTGGTCACGAGGATCACCGACAATAAGTTGGTGGCGCCGATGATTATCGAGGTACGACGGCGTTCTGTGGACGCCGCGAGCGATTTGTTGACACGAAGCTACCAAGCGCTCTCAGTTTGTTGATTGATGTAGAGATCGCATGACGGTTCGCATGTGTACTTCCACCCGGTTTTTGGGCTGTTTTTTAGTTTTGGAGGATTTGGTTGTAGATAACCGGTGGATTAGTTTTTTGGTTTCTTTTGGCTTGTTTTTCTTTTTTAGTTTCTTGCTGTTTTTTGTTTTGGTGGCTTGCTGGAAGGTCTGCTGACTTTATTGAGGTTAGAAAATTCTTGTAGCGTTATCAGTCGCTTGACTATAAATGATTGACTTTTTTCATTCAGTTAGACACGTACGTAAGATTTAAGTTTATATTCCTAATTTTCAAATTAAAATATGACAAACCAAAAGAAGACGCTCGAACAAACCTGTTATTAGTCTTTGTTACGATATCAAAAACTTAACCAAAACTAACCTAAGCATCCAATAAGAGTTCTTGGCAGTTGCTCAGGTAACCAATCTACTAAATATGTTTCAAGGCAAATTTAGTAAGTTGGCAATCCTGCGCTATACCATGCCATTTTACATCTGTCTTTGCTTGATTTTATTTGTTGGTTATGTTTTTGATTAGCACTTAATTTTGACATTTGGATTTACATATTATGAAGCTGGACATAAAATTTTGATAAGTGCTAATTACAAAAACTACTACTATCTTTCGGTTTTTCCGGAAATGGCGTCTTCATTGAAATTTTTAATGCCACTATATTATTTGTAGGACATTTTCAATCCAAATGACAGTCTGAACACAAAATACAATATAAAATACACTCGATTTATCAGAGTATACCCGTGAATTACACGGGAAAAAATTTGTTATTGGCCAAAAAGCAATTAACTCACGCCAGAGGGTGTGAGGGATTATTAATATATAATATCGGTCAACATCGAATAAAGTTAGTGTGTATTTGACAATTTCCGACAAGTTTTCGTTGCCTTGGTGATAAAAATTAACAATCGATCTGTTTTTGTGTTCAGAATGTCATCCTGATTGAAAAAATGACAGAAATAACATAGACCGTCATTTAAAATTTCAATGATGACGTCAGTTCCGAAAAGAAAACGGAAGTTATACTAACCTCAGGACAATCCCAAAAATTGCATTGTTCGTTTATTATCACTCGTCACATTTTATGGCTTTAAATGGCAAAATGTTTAAGAAAAAGACGAGATTTTCGAAATAAAGTGAGGTTAAGATCATGGAATGTTCACCTTTTTCGTTTCTCTAATATTTTGTGACGTAAGTCAATAAAAATTTTTAACCACCATTAAGACAATTAAGTGTTCAGGTCAAAACATTTGCACTTTTAGAAATTAAATTTGTAAAACCGTTTCAAATCATAATGAAAATTTTATTTGAATCATTTTTTTATAAATAGTTTGCAGACCTTCACACCAGGGTGCTTGACTTAACTTTTTCTATGCCAATATAGATTTTAAAGCCTGTTTGACACTATACCAAATTTCCCACAGTTTTGTCACTCAATTTTGGACAGAATATGGCATGGTGTCAAATGGGCTTTAGCGAATTCTAACCTCTTCTAGAATTATCTTCCATCGCTTTCTTTGCCTACTTGGTTGTTGAACTAATGCTAGATCGCAACACTAATACTATATATAACCTTATTTTTTAGTTGCAAATCAATATTATTTTTTATTTAATCAGAACAGACAGATAAACAAATTAAAGAAAGATTACAATTGATTGTGATAAATTTTTAAACTGATGCATGATTTCTTTTTTGTTTTACATTCAATATTCTTTCTATCGTGGTGTCTTCTTGATAGTTGCATGTTAATTCTTCCTCTTTTTTTTTGATACGAATGAAACTTCTCTGTTTTGTGCATATATTTTTGACTGTAACTTTTTGCTCAACTCTACTGCAAATTCCAGTGCGGCAACAATACACAGGTAAAGGACAGACACCCCCTAAATTGTACCAACCCCTAAAATCGTATCCACCCTATGCTGTTTTTATTTATATTTATTTACTGTTTTTCTACCTGAACACACAATAAAACCACCGCCTATATCTTTCTAGCGTTTTTAGTCTCTTAGATTGGCAATCCTGAGGACGACTCTGTACCATACTTATTTATTACTCTTAGCTAGGGACATTTTCTAGTTTAGTCTCTATTTATTTTTTATTATTTTTTTGGTTTTTCGAGTAAATTCAAAAGTTTACCGGAAAAATCAGCGTTACCATTTTCTGTTATACGCAGGATGTCACTTTAAGCAAAGCTGGAGGCTCGTTGGGATTCAGCATCATCGGTGGAACTGACCATTCAAGCATACCATTTGGATCCAAGGAACCCGGGATTTTTATCTCACACGTGCGTAATAAATTATACTTTTTACTTAAGAAAAAGATATGGATGTACTAAAAAAGGCTTTATTTTTATTAATTTTTTTATTTATTAGTTCGTTAAAATAATTTATTCAAGTTTATTATCCTATTGAATAATAATTTTTGTAGATGGTTCCTTCTGGCACCGCGGCGAATTGCGGGAAGTTAAGGGTGGGGGATCGCATCATCAAGGTCAATGGAACGGATGTGACCCACGCGACGCACCAGGAAGCCGTGATGGAGCTGTTGAGGCCAGGCGACCAAATTACATTGAGTATTCGCCACGATCCACTTCCGGAAGGATTCCAGGTATTTCTTTTGATCTTGAATTGTCCAAAAAACCTAACCGCTACCACAAACCAAACTAACAAAAAATCCTAACAACGTAGCTTATCAAAAATTTCCTTCTAATTTACAAGCAACTAGAAATTGAGTACCTAACGGCTAAAGTAAGTAAAAAGCCTGTTAAGCAGAACCCTCGATTATTTCGATGTCCGCCAAATACTAACTTTAAAAAATCTCCAGGAGTTGACCATCGTCAAAGCCGATAACGAGAAACTGGGTATGCACATCAAGGGCGGTCTTCAGGGGCAACGCGGCAACCCTCTCGATAGAACCGACGAAGGCGTCTTCATCTCAAAAGTTAACTCTGTGGGAGCTGCTAGAAGGGACGGTCGTCTGCGAACAGGGATGAGACTCATCGAGGTGAACGGAAAGTCCTTACTGGGCGCCACCCATCAAGAAGCTGTCAACGCCCTGAGATCCTGCGGCAACAGCATTTATCTCGTGGTTTGCAAAGGCTACGATAGAGCTGAGGTGGACAAGGCTATCGCCGATGGCCGCCTGACGAGGGCTGGATCAGTCAGCAGTCGATCCCAGAGCGTCAGTTCTCTGGATTTCGTAGACGAGGATAGTATTCAGGTTAGTTTTCTTTTATGGAATTTTTAATTCATGCCATATAAATACATATTTTATGAAACAGGAAAGGCACATGCATTCTGAGTTGATACAATTCGAGAAGGAAGACGCCGAGAAACGCTTACGCCTCCCCGATGTTAAATCAGAGGAAGAGCTGTCTCTGGTTGAAGCTAAACCGCCAACTCCGGCTGATAAGGTGATGGACGTCGTGAGGGCAGTCGAGACCTTGGCCCATGGACCTGAAGCGCTTGTGCCTCCGAAGAGTCCGAGCGGGCAAAACGCAGAACTGAAGACGACCACGATCGTGATGAGCAAGCATACGCTGGCAACGCAGAATTCGACGGTGAGTTTCTGACTTTTTACGTTTTGATTTTTATCGGTGAGATCGCTTTTTGGCGTTTCCGTTCGGCTTTTTGAAGTTTTTGTTTTGTTTTTTTGAGTTTTGAGGGTTTATGCGATATGCGATTTTTGGGGGGACGAGTTTTGGTGTTTCTTTTGCGTGTTTGAGAACCGTGCATGCTCGTTGCGTTGGGGTGTACCCTTGACGGAGCTTCGAAATCGGAGCTAATCAAAACTAATAAAAGTCAAAATTGTTGACCATGACAAAAATTTTATGGGAAAACGATCGTTTTCTGGATTGGAATAAGGAAGAACACACGTAGAATATTCTGGTCTTTGCCATACTGAAACCATGAGGGTTGTTCCATGGCATTTTGAAGACCATGGCGTAAATTCTGATAGGAATCTTTCTATTTCTGGATTACAACTAAGAATGATACCCGCGGAATTTTCGGGTCTTCACCATACCTAAACCATGAGGATTCTTTGCTCGAATTTTGAAGACCATGACAAGATTTTGTACGAAGAACATCAAGACCAAATTGAATTAGATATAACAATTACTCCCGTCATTATATCTCTATCGGTTCCGGAGTTATTTAACATCAAACTTTTCGTATAAGTTGGCCATGAAAATATTTTTTTTAGCATATCTCGATAATTATCTAAGATAAATATGTCGTGTTTGTACTCGTTTAATAGGGAATTTTACGTACTTTACGATGGTATTATAAAATTTGATGCTACGATTTTGAAGCTCCGTCACGAACACCCTCGCACCCTGGGGGTGTCAATTAGTAATGCGTTTCTTTGTGAAATTTGCAGCGCCCAAGGAAAAAATAACTGCGTAGCGTTTGGCTTCGCTCACGAGCGTCGTGCGGCGCTTTGATTTTTTGACAGATGACTTTATTTATGTATAACGTGTTATGTACCATATAGTGTTGTGTAATTGTTGCCAAAAAAATAACAGTGTATATGTACATAAGATATATTTAAACAAGATGTACGTAAGGATGTTTTTTATAATCTGATAAATATAATTAATATATGACGAGAAGGGTTTTTAAATTGTTTGTGTAAAGTTACTACTAGGGTTGGGTTGAACAACAAAATGATTTCGAATCAGAAATATATAATTAGTTATAAAAAATTAAAGAAACGATCGCCGATATTATAATTTCTAATGCAACGTTGCCCAATCCTAGCAAGAGGAAAAGAATTTTACAACACCGTGTGTACGAAAATGGCAACACTGTACAGCCTTTATTATTAAAAACATTTGTATCGCATATCACAAACCGATTAATAAAAAGTAAAAATGTACCAATTACGTCTTAACTAAAAAACAAAACAAGAGAGGTGTTTCTACTGCCATAATTTTTCCTCTTTTTTCGTCTTGTGCACATTCCTTTGTGAGCAGCCCCCCGTATATGCATTCTTATTAATTCGTTTGTGTAGTGATTAAAAAAAATATGAACGACGATTCGTGTTTTTTTTTCGTTTGTGAATGTTTAGGCTTAGGAATTTTTAGCCCTTGTGCAGACGTTTATAAAACTGAACTATTGTCTACCGGATATTGCCTTTCTTTGATGATTATAAATGTTTAATTCCCGTCTATAGTGAATGTTATTGTATTGTTGACGTTGTTATCGTTCGAGTTTATTGTGTTTTATCGTTATTGAACTCGCTTGTGTGAGGTTAGTTCGAAAATATGTGCGCATTTTTTCGGACCAGCCTATATGTAATAAATAGTCCATTGTAACTCACCACCAAGGAAACTTAAATCAAAATTATTCTTAGATTAGATAAAATGAATCTATAATTTTTATTTCGTAAAATAATTGGTGGATTGAGGTTTTGGACCACCCTGTGTATTCGTACTAAATGTCTCGAAAGCAAATCTGTATTTACTTGGTCTTCGCTGAGCAACCTTCTTATGGGAATCAATATTATTGTGATTATTATTATTAATAATATTGGAAATATATATATTTTTGGTATATTCGTGCTTTTTTTTCGTCGTCCAAAAACTGCTTGGTGAGTGGCCGTAAGACCAATTTTTTTTACGAAACAGAATACCGTTGCGCAGGAGGAACCCAAACCAAAACCAACCCAGGTTGAAGAAGTCGAAACTTTTGACTTATCCGACTTACCGCCCATCGAGGAGCAAATGGACGAGGTTTTCCCGCCACCGCTAGATTTCGAACTCCCCCCACCGATCCTCGACGACCTCCTCGAAATCCCCATCGTCCCACCACCTCCCAAAAACACGTTCGAAAATTTAGAAAATTTCGATGAAAAACGATTCGATTCTGGAATAGAAATAGGAAGAACACCCGCGGAATACTCGGGTCTTCACCATAGCGAAACCATGAGGGTTGTTCCGGCGGGGTACGAAGACCATGAAGGAAATTTTGAGGGAAATCGGTCCGATTCTTGGCTGGGATTAGGAACAACACCCGGGGAATTCTTGGGTGTTGATGGTAATGAAACCACGAGGGTTACTCCGTTGAATTTTGATGGCCATGGTGGAAATTTTGTGGGAAGTCGTTTCGATTCTGGATTGGAAATAAGAGGAATGGATAGAGAAGGTTTGGGTGTGGAGGATAAGCAGACCATCGTGGGTGTTCCGTCGGGTTTTAAAGACCACGTGGGGGATTTTGATGGGAATCGCTCTAATTCTGGTTTGGGATTCGGAAGAGCACCTAGAAAAGATTTGGGCGTTGAGCATGACCAGAACACGAGGACGAATCAAACGAATATTGGAAATAAGTATGCGTTATCGAAGTCTGTTAGCGATTTAACGATGGTCGATGATGAGGAACGACAGAAGTTGATTCATAATTCCTTGAATAGGTTCAGGAAGAAGAGTGTTGGCGATGCTTTAGATAAAGTTGATATTGTTAGTTTGAAGCCAGTTCCAAAGGAGGAACCGAATAGAAAAGAGGAACAGTTTGAGTTGTACGAAATCGATAAATATTTAAAAGAAGATGAAAATATTTTACCTCCTGAACAGAGTTTTTCTTCTGATGTTATACCCCCACCCCTACCTTCAGTTCCCCCACCACCTTTAGACGAGTTGGAGGTAATAACTAAAGAAGAAGAGTCCTTTGCGGATAAGATCTTCAAAAAGTACGAGAAGCCTCCAAAAACACAACCGAAGCCTCCTAAAAAGGCTCAAATCAAACCAGCTAAATCAACACCAAATTTGGTAAACGATAAACCTCTTCAGTTCGTGCGATGCATCTCGCGGCATGACGAATTGGAGTTTGATCTTCACGTCACGAATCCGTTCTTGGCCGATATGAAGGAAACGTATATCTTCCAGAGCGTAGATCTTCAAACTGCCGGATTTTCAAAGATATCGAAGGTAAATTGTATATGTGGTAGATGTTGAGAGGAAGGATGTTTTCCTCCGTTTAGATAAACGTGTTTTGTTTCGTTATGTTTTGGTTTTGTCGTTACTGTGATGTGTACCTTGTTGTTTTTTGGTTGTTTTGAGGTGTTGTTATACTGATGTCGTTTGCATTTTTAACAGCCACCGCAGTCGCCGAACGCCAAGAAGGTTCCCATGAGCGAACGGTTGAAGTTCTTCGAGAATGCGATGGAAGAGAGTCAGAAACCATCTCCAAAACCGGGTGAGTCGCTAAAATGAACTTATAAATTACGGAATTTACGTGTTTAGAAAAATGCTAAATACTCGAGTAACCTTGGAGATATCACAATGAAACTAACACTGTTCGAACGAGCATTCTTCGACCAATCTAAAAGTGGAAAAGTCTGAACGAAAATTTGTAAATTAATATCCGTAATTAATTAATAACTGATTAGGTGACACGAAATATTAGCAAAAATTGGGATATTTAATTACTAATTACTAATTACTCTAATTACTCGAGTCTGCATTAACAAATATAATTTTTTTTATTATTAATTAACAGCACCCTTACAGGTACTTGTGTATAACACCTAGTCTGATGACTATCTAGCTATATTAATCTAACCTAAATTGCTACGTATAAAAGGTGTTCTATATTAAGTGTTCCCCATTGGTGTAACTTAAATTTAATTTGGATGCTGACGCTTTAAACTTCACACACTGCACGTTGCTCTGCTTTCTTCACCTATCGGCTTTCACTCACATAACACTGTGCTCTGCTTTTTTAACATCACTTCACCAACTCAAAAGGTTTGGTTCTTTTGAGTCTTCGCACACTGTCACAATTATCAAGGAGCTGGATTGCCTCGACATTCGTGTGCTGGAGAAGTCTGTTCTGATGATTCTCTGCAAACTTTCCAATTTCGTTCGTTACTAATTCCATCTCAAGATCCCTGTGGAGATTTCTGTTTCTTATATACCACGGTGCACCCACGATGTTTCTTAGCACCTTATTTTGGAAGCGTTGAATGATGGTGATATTGCTTGGCTTAGTGCAGCCCCACAGGTGGATACCATAGGTCCACACAGGTTTAAGTATCTGCTTATAAAGTAGAAGTTTATTATATGTCAACAAAGACGACTTCCTACCAATAAGCCAGTACATTTTTTTTGGTATCTTATGCCCAATTCTTCTCGTTTCTTTTTAACATGTGCTTGCCAGCGGAGCTTGGTGTCTAGCGTCATACCGAGGTATTTTGCCGTGTTCGAGTAGTGGTGAAATTTATTGTAACTGGAACGTATCGTACTCGCTTGTTGGTAAAGTTTATGTGAACTGATTTGGTTTCGTTCAATGTAATTAGCCACCGTTGCATCCAATCACTAATATCGTTGACAGCATTCTGCAGTTTTAGTGTTGATCCTTCAACATTTGTATCTACTGCCATGATAGCAGTGTCATCAGCAAACGTGGCAACGGTAACACCATCTGGTTGCGGAAGATCATGTGTATATAGAAGGTAAAGAATTGGGCCAAGTACACTACCTTGTGGTACTCCAGCTTTAATACATTTGAGGGTTGAGTACTCGTTATCTTGCTTTATGCGGAAGTGTCTGTCAGAAAGATATGATCCTAATAGTTTGCTATACTCGAAGGGTAGTAGTAGGTAGTAGTAGGTAGTAGTAGACAAATATTAATGAATTAATTTTTCATTTTGCAGAAAAAGTCTTCAGCTACTTGAGCGCTGACGAAATCGAAAAAATGAAAGCTGAAGAAGAACAGAAGATAGCGACCTTGAAACGATCCGAGTTGGGTTCCCTAGGCATCTTGGATCACTCCGATGACGAGAGTATAGATTCTCAACCAACAAGGTAAGCAATCCAAAGCCTAAACGCAAAAAGGTCCTTCGACAGTACTCTGGTTCCTAACTCCTAACTAATTTTTTTGACCATCAACATTTTCAATTCAGTTCTTCGTTTTCTTCTTTTGATTTAAACCTTTGACCATGCATTATTTAGGCCTGCCAGCACCATCGGTGTGGTGAGGACTGCGAAAGCCGAGAAGCGTCTCAAAGAAAAGCTTCGAGAAGAAGGTCTCTTGACTGACGAAGATGACTACGGGCGGTCTCCGGCCGAAGAGAGGGCTATAAGGGCTGAGAAGCGCGCTGCCTGGAGACAGGCTCGGATGAAGAGCTTGGAGAATGATGCGCTCCAAGCTCAGATGGTCATCAAGTCCATGACTGATATGGTTGGGCTGCCGGAAAATAACGTAGCGATGGATGATATCAACGAAGAGAAGACAGAGGTTAGCGTTTCTTTTTGTTTTCTTCCTTCGGAAGTTTTTGATTTTTATTTTGTTTTGATGATGGTATTTTTTGTAATTGTTTGAGTTTTTTTTTATTGGGTTAATGTATGTATGGATCGTTTTAACTAACTCGACAGGTTTGGTATTTGTATTGACATGGCTGTTTTTTTGTCGTAGTTGTTATTAATTTGAGGTTATGTTCCAAGAATGATTGAACGTTGACGGTTGACGGTTGACGGCACTTCTTTATGATGATAAAGCGTGAACAAATTTTAGTTTTAGAGACAGAAAAATGCTGTCCAGTAGAATTTTGAAAATTTTGTAGCAAACTTTTTTGATATTGCTGTCTCAGAAAATGTTATTCTTTATAAATGTTGGGGGATCGTCTAAAACTAATACTGTAACCGTCAGATTTTAGAATTTATGCACCATATACAGGGTAATACAGAAACTATGAATTTGTGTTAAGATAAAATGTTCTCAACATGATATGAAAATGTTTACTGAATCGTTGATATTATTACTGAAACTAATTAAAAATTATCAGTGATACTGAAAATTTGTTCTGTGAAGCTTAATTCATTCGGAGATATTGATGGAAACATTTCAGGACGATTTTTTTAATCACTGATAGTTTTTAATTAATTTCTATAACATATTGGTTTTCATTGATTTCAAATTGGATTATAATTCTTACTTGTGAACAACTTCTCCAAATAAATATGTTTCGTAATAATAAAAATAACGATACGTTACTCTTAACTCAAACTCATATTTTGTGATCTCCTATACATCAGATAAATGATCAAATTTGATAGCTACAGTTTTAGTTTCAGAAGACAAACTTTTATAAAGCCAATGTAAAAAAAATTGGGCTCTATGACTAAAATTATTCAAGGTATTTCATTCTCTATCATATAGGGTTATTTTTTCAATTTAAAGACACCAATATTCTTTATTTTCAAGTCATTTTTGGAGCGTATCTTTAAACATTTAAGTGTATATCGACATTTAACATTTAATTAATCAATCATAAATTAACAAACTCCCCAACAATTGTTTCCAACCTAACAATTAACAAACCAGGCTTGGCAAAAGAGGATTCATACCACTGTGTGTTCTTTTATTTATACACCGTTGAAATAAAATCACTCATATTTTGTTTAAATTGGTTGTGAGTAACGCAATGATGTCTCCCTTATGGTGTTTTCTGTCAGTAAGGTTGCCGTTATTGTTCTTCACTTGTTTTATATACATCACACTGATCTCACGTAATCCAAAGTCATTTTCACGTGAATCCTCTGAACACCGAGCCGGTATAACGACGCGATCTGCGTCGTTTTTCGCTAGACTAACAGCATTGTGCATGTTTACCCCCGCAGTTAAGGCCGTCTAGCGCGGATTTTCCGAAACTGTCGGTGCGGACTGAGCCCGGGAACAGGACAGTACGCGAGAGCGAGAAAATCATCGGCGAAAAGGTGACGCGGAAGACGGAGGCGTACGTCGACGAGACAACGGGCGAGACTAAAGTGCGTACAGTGGAGTATGTCGAAAAGGTTATCGAGAGAGAGGTATAGCCAACAAGCAAACCAAACCAATACCAACAACCAACAACACCATCCAAATCCAAGTATTATTATAATCCGCATGACACACCAAAAACCAACCTGCTACTATTTGTAGTAGTAGTACTACTACACACCTCTGTTGTCTATGGTTAGTTTTTCCTGTTATGGTAGAGTAGACACTTTCTTTTTTTTAGTTGTGTGTTTTGTTTTTGTAGTGTAGTCTTTTTTTTTTTCTGGTGAATTATTAGGTTTGAATTGATTTCTTGCTTTTGAAGATTATTATTATTACTATCTGGTGATATTCATTTTTTAATTTTATCGGCTATATGGTTGATTTTCAAATCTAATGTGTCAAATCAAAAACTGCCATGTTTATAAGTAACTGATGTTAACTGATGTTACACGTAACCTCGACAGTTGAAGGATACAGGGGAACAAGATGAATTTAAAAGAATTACCATTTTGACACAAATCCCATAATTTAAATTCTTGCAGAAGAAACACAGTTTCAAGTAAGGTAAATGCCCCAAATTGAGACAGGTTATCTGCAAAAATTTAGTATTAACCTAGCTTTTAAGAAAGGCCTGCAATTGCTAATTTTTTGACTAACGATTTGTATCCGTTATGTGCGAGTCAAATACGACGTTTTATCTACGACTCATAAATTCCATTTTATGCAAAATATTTTAAATGTATTTGTCAATGATGGCGAGTCGAACTGTCAAATAACTGTCATCCACGTAGGTTTTGACAAACTTTGACACTAGCGTTGTATAATGATGACAGTTCGTTCACATAATGAGGTCATTATTTGAACGAACTGTCATTATTATACAACGCTAGTGTCATTACAATCATTGGCGCGTATAATGATGGGGATTATATAGTCATAGATACGTATGCAATGAAATTATTATATGTGAGTCGTAGATAAAACATTTTTCCTTTCTCAAACGATTTGATGATAATCGACCGCCGGGATACTAATAACTCATTCTGTATATCGCCAAGAATATCTAAGAGTTGCTTTCTGCGAGTCATGAGGTGGTTAATAGTTCCATTGTTCCTTACTACGATGAACAAGTAAAGTAGAAAACTTGTTTCAGTATTTGCTGTACTTATTTTTATTAGCTTTCACAGTAAAGTGTCTATATACATAAGAAATGTTGTTTGGAAATCAATTTTAGAACATTTTATGATATTCATCCTTGTTTTTCTGTTCTCTTCAGCTGTCAAACGGTGTTGGTCCACCCTAGTCAGGGATGTCAACCAAAGTTGTTGAAATTATTTACATTCAAGTGATGTTTATTACGATAGAAAAGAAGTCGATTCAAACTTTTTAGTTACGCCTGTAGTTAGTATACTATTTTGCTAGATTGTAGTAGGTCCTATATTTTGGGTATTTATTTTTCTAATCACAGCACGATCTTTCTCATATTTGAGAGCAAGGCATGAAGCTTCGGGTTGCTTTGGTTTATTAGACAAATTGGTGATTTTATATTTATATTATTATTATATATTTTTCAAATTGTATATTTTTGAATTTATATATTTTTAATTTATATATTTTTGAATTTATATACCTTTTAATTCATATATTTTCTCTTTTTCTGCTTCTTACCGATAAGATAAAATAATTTGTAGGTAAAATGTGGGAATTTTAAGAATACGTTGACGTAAAGAAAGACAAATTGTAAATTATTGTATATTACCACGAGGGACGACCAAAAAATTACCAACACTTCACGTAAAAACGCAAAAAACTTTGTATAAAAAATCTCGCTTGGTATTTTAGGTTGAAACGCTCCAAGAGAAAATTATATCGTTGGAATTGACGGATCATGTGCCCGACATTCCGGCGTTGAACGTGTGCCTGAACGGAAACGGCGACGGCGCATACCAGATGGCGTACGAAGACGACGAGACCACTTCCGAACCTGTGACGCCGTCGACCGACGAACAGAAGAACCTGGACGGGCTGTCCGTCGCAAACGCCAAGAAAAAACGCCGCAAACGTTCGAAAAAGGGCAAACACTAAGTAATCGTGCGAAAAGCAAAATAAAGCATTTAAAACTTTGTCTTGTCATTCCTGTGCATCACTTTTTGATGAATTGGTGGATGGGTGAAAATTTGTTTTTTATATATATATATAAATATTATATATAGAGATTTATATTTATGTATGCGACATATTGAATTTTATGTAATTGTATCTCGTTTTAGTAAGTTTCTAAATTATTTCTTTAACGTTAAGGATTGTACAAAGTATTATTATTATTATTATTATTATCGAGTAATTTTGTTAGGTTATGTCGTCGATGTATCCGTTAAGACAAAAGACTGTCACAGTCCGCTTGCGTTTTTATTTTTTTCGATAACTTTGTTCTTTGTTTATTACTCTTTCCCTCTTATTGTGGTGGCTTAAATTGGTTACTGTGCCGGTTAATTGATTAATTAATTAATTAAACTAGTTAATTTGAGGTAATTTTATACGTTTTTGACTATTATATGTACCTACATACACACACACACATACACTGAAACACAACACATTTATACATATATAACATACATAATGATCGAGTATTGTAACATGTGCTATCCAAACCTTCAAATTTTATTAAAAATATATGTTTATTGTATAAAAAAAGCTGGTCGATTGTCTTTTCTTTATTATAACCTATAATTCTTACTTCTTCGGCGCTATTATGCCTTCCAGTTGAGCCTGAAACGAAAGAGGAACACTGCATTATCAACAACGTAAGTACATACTGCATTATTTACTAATAATACTTTTAATAATAATTTAATGCTACTTTTATATAAACAAGAAACAGAAAATACGTTTTCTGTTTATAATGTAAGGCTTTTTAGTTTTTAATTTACAACATAATCGATAACCGCAAAATTGGATAAACGTATATCCTCTCCACTTTAGCGTTTCTCTATGACAGTTGACTCACACCAGTGTCCGACATGTCGTTGTAGGGTGCTGTTCGCTGTTCGGAGTTTTTCATAATCGTAGTGTCAAGTGTGTGTGTGTGTAGCAAAGACCATGCAAAGACTGTCCTTATCAGTGCGATCAGCAATATGCCAAGGTTTTCTATGCTACTAGATCAGGTATGTACCTATAATTAGCAAAACTTCTTCCTATTTCTTAACACGCAAACATCTTGACATGATCCGACAGGCTTTGGGTTAAGCATACTAGTGATGTAAGTTTCGTACTTTCGTACTAGCAGTGATGTAAAATTTCTAAATATTTATACTCTGTCTGTATCAGCGGTGGCTCGTTATATAGAGCCAAGGGCCATGGCACTACCTATAGTTTCAACCTCAGCAAGAATTTTTCAATGCTGTGAACCATCCTATATTACCGCCAACCGAGCCAGCTTATTTCTGGCACGGCAGTTCCTTAGAGTTATGGCTACCGCGGGGCGTAGGTATGTGTATTTCGGGCCCAATAATATAATTAAAATTTACAGACTAGGTACTATAGCGAGCATACAAAACGGGGACACTCTAGTTTGCACTGATTAAACTGGGCTTCGTAATGCCATGTCAGTACGCTTGTAATGTCACATTAATGCCATCTTGAATTTTGACGTAATAAATAAAAATTTCGCAATTGAATGAATTTTAGAAGGCAAATTAAAACTCGACTACATGATAAAATCAGCATTCGAGAAATTGTTATTGAATTAAGTGTCGGCAAGAATACCGCGATGAATAAAATTGATGGAACCGGAACAAATTTGTAGGTTGACAAATACTGTCAGAGTTTAGACATCATAGGTTAACAAATACTGTCAAAGTAAATGTTACACAACTAAAATTGTTAAGAATATAAGTGCCCAATTTCACTTTGCTGTCCCCGTTTTTTATGCTCGCGATGGTACTTTCAAATCATATATTAGTAGTTATTCTTTAATTTGAAACATTTGCAGTCCAATAACTAAATGCTCTTTGAATTATTGAATTAAGGAAACGCATTCGGACATTAAAAGTAGTCCAGATGATGCTGATTATATTTATTCGATAATATTAATCCTTATAAATTATTTTTAACATTTAGTCCACATAATGCTGATTATATTTGGGTCCGTTCCAGTTATACGTAGTACATACAGTTCACTGACTAGCATAGACTTGAAAACATAGTTTCACTAGTTTTGATGCATTCCCACAACAACAAAAACATTTAACGCAAAGTTCTCAACGATACTTACCTTCAACTGCTGGTTGGTCTTCTTCAAGAAAGCAATTTCCTCAGCATGCTTCTTCTCCTCAGCCTGTCTCAACTCAGAAGCTCTCCTATCAGCCTGTTCAGCCCTTTGTCTCAAGTCCGTCAACTGCTTCTCCAAGTCAATCTTCTCCTCTCTCAACTGTTCAACGTCCCTCTCCAAATCGGACTTTCCCTGCTCAGACTGCAAAGCCTTCCTCATACCAAAGGCTATACTACTACAATACAGAGCTTGATAGGCCTCTATAGTCATCCTCATCTCATCTCTCACTCTTAACAACAACAAACCGCGTTCTGCGCAGTTAACAGTCACCTGTCTTATGATTTCATCAAAGCATTGCGTGTATAGTTCTCTACGAATTGGGCAGATCCCAGTTTCTCGAGCTTGTCTTTGCTGTAGCCTCATATCCAGTTGTTCTTGGAGGTTTACCACTTCTAATCTCGTGGCTGGAGTGGTTGATACTTGTTGTCTCCACATTTGACCACCTTCCTCCCATTCTTTCGGTGGTAGGATTGTGTTTAATATCTCTTCGGTCTCCCTGCGGACATCTGCGGTTGGGGCACCTTTGATTTTCGTATCAGCAACGCCCATATCCTAGGGGGAAACGTCTTTGAAATGGGGGTTTGTAAACTAGGAGAAGACCTACCTTATCTACGGCGGTGTGCTTGGTTATAAGGACCGGGTTTTCGTATTTTACCAGCGTGGTATCGTCCGTTAACATCCGCTCGCCCATCTTGATAAAAAATTGTTAGAACTCTTTGTGTTGAAGACGAAATTTAATAATGTGGAATTCGTGTTATCGATCAAACTTGAAGGATTCGAACTGTTGCTATGGTGAGATGCCATGTTGGATAAACATGAGCAGTGACATCTTGCGATCCGAGAACCAGGTTCTTCATACGGTACTATCACCGTATGCGGTTTGAATGTAACTTTTTTAATTGTAATATCTTTTTCAATTTAATTGGAACAAATTAATCAACCCTTAACTCTTGCAGAGACGTAAATACATGAGATAATAATCGCAGATTTAATAAAAGTTATATTTTATTCATATATTCCGCCCAATTAAAATTTACAGACTAGGTACTATCGCGAGCATAACAAACGGGGACACTCTAATTTGCACTGATTAAACTGGGCTTCGTAAAGCCATGTCAGTACGCTTGTCATGTCACATTAATGTCATCTTGAAATTGGCCGGAATAAATAAATATTTCGCAATTGAATGAACTTTAGAAGGCATATTAAAACTCGACTACATGATAAAATCTGCATTCGATAAATTGTTATTGAATTAAGTGTCGGCAAGAATACCGCGAAGTATAAAATTGATGGAACCGGAACAAAATTGTAGGTTGACAAATACTGTCAGAGTTTAGACATCACAGGTTAACAAATACTGTCAAAGTAAATGTTACACAAGTAAAATTGTTGAGAATATAAGTGCCCAATTTCGCTTTGCTGTCCCCGTTTTTTATGCTCGCGATGGTACTCTCAAATTATATATTAGTAGTAATTCTTTAATTTGAAACATTTGCAGTGCAATAACTAAATGCTCTTTGTATTATTGAATTAAGGAAACGCATTCTGACATTAAAAGTAGTCCAGATGATGCGGATTATATTTATTCGATAATATGAATACTCTTTTCACATTTTAAAATTTTATTCATTCGAAATTTGTATACATTGAGCGCGTAAAGAAAGGAAACATGACACAACGTCTGAAATGGTTTGTTATTTGAAAAATTTCGTCGATTTTAATTATCAAGATATACATATTTACATCAATTTTGATTTCCGGCTTTCAATTGTTTTCAACTTTTGACACCATCGACACTTACTACATGGCAACTCCATATTTTGTGTACTGGTATTGATAGGTCTGTTAATTGTAAAGTAAAACATTTAAAAAAAATCGAGAAAAAAAGAGCTGAAACTTAGCTTTTGATATAAGTTAATGTTAGTGCCATAACTCGTAAAGTATAGTACTAAAAAGAAAGGTTACTAATACACAGATGGTAGAAAATTGAAAGAAAAGGTCCTACAAATTTGTACATTTGATCTATACTGAGGTGCAAACGAGACATAAGAAAACAGTCTTTTAGCAGAATCTTTATTCCAAGAAGTTGTTTCTAAAAATTGCTGGCTTTCATCATGAACGCTTTGACAAGGGTGCAAATTTTCGATTTTTATTACGGCGCCAAAAGTACAATAGTTACCAAAACCAAACATTTTTTTATCTTTTTGCAAGCTCAAGCTACCTGTTGACTAGTGGCAATCACAAAATTTCAAACAAAACTAAACTTAAGGACTTTTTATCGATACTTTATTTCAGAAAAATATTCGTTATAACAAGAAGATCTTAAATAACAATAATAATAATAACATACAAGACAATAATAATTAAAGCGTTGGTTGTAATAATCCTAGTAAAAAAATAAGCAGTCTTAAAAACAACCTATTTTGAGGTTAAGTTTGAGGTCTGTAGTGTGTAGATGAACACTGAATACCCAGTCTTATTTGATTAAAAATAAACACCACCCGTGTCTATGAAACTTTCCAATATTCTAAGTTCATCTTTGGGATCTCTTCACATTTGACCAAATCATTCCTACAAGTACGAAAACTTAGATAAAACAGTTTAACTATAAAATGCCAACTTACTCGTCATCAATAGCTTTAAAAGCGTTCCACTGCATTTTCTGTATTCCAGAATTTTCGCAGAACAACGTTGCCAAAGTAACTCTTTTAATTTCCCTCAATTGTTCGTTCGTAACCGCTTTTGGCTGGTTCAAATGCGTATAAAAGTATCTATCGCCATGTCTGGTTCGCAAAAATTGATCGGCTATTATACAAGAAAACGTTGGGCCTAATAAACCATCACCACTAGGTATTTCAGCCAATCCTCCAATAAGCAAATCGATATCTTTAACATCCGCGTAGATTTTTGATAAAGTATCGATAACCTAAAACGAAACAATTGTTATAATCTCATTTTTATTTTGTATTGTTAGTTATGTGAGGTTAATTCTTACATTTTTGGGTATTTCTTTGGCTAAATCTAGGAACTTTTCGACTTTTGACAACCCGCACAATCTCCTGTAGGTTGCATAACCTGGCAAGCCGTGATCGCGCCCTCTTTGGATATCTAGACTAACTACATCCAACCCAAAATTACCGTCGGTAAATAAGTAGTTCGTAACCTAAAAATCTACTGTCAAAATCATGTTTTATTAGTGTTTATATATACTTACGTCATCTGGTAAGTTCAAATCCATCTGTTGACTGTTTTGAGTCGCCAAAGTCCTTACTAACTGATCAAAATACCCCATATTTTCCACTAAATGCGGTTTGTTGTATGTGGCTTTAAGATCTAAGGTTATGTTCGCGTTCCTGTTATGGTCGTATAACCTAGAAGAACAAATGATGCGATTTTAGCTGTTCTATTGCGACTTGTCGGCTGTTTTTACGTTATGGTTCCATCTAGGAGTGATTTTGAGAATCGCATGGCAGCGGTAGCGAAACTGTTGCTAACGTCAGGGTCTACGAACTCGGAGAAATCGTTGGATTTGTGGTGTGCCATCTGTTCAGTGTTTTTAGATCCTAAAAATTTGATGGTCAATACGTGATGCAAATGTATTTGGTATGCAACCCGCAGTGCAGTGGTTAAGCTATCTCTTTCTATCTCATACGGTACTATCACCGTATGCGGTTTGAATTGAACTTTTTTATTTGTAATATCTTTTTCAATTTAATTGGAACAAATTAGTCAAACCTTAACTCTTGCAGAGACGTAAATACATGAGATAATAATCGCAGATTTATTAAAAGTTATATTTTATTCATATATTCCGTCTAATTAAAATTTACAGACTGGGTACTATCGCGAGCATAAAAAACGAGGACACTCTAATTTGCACTGATTAAACTGGGCTTCGTAATGCCATGTCAGTACGCTTGTCATGTCACATTAATGTCATCTTGAAGTTTGACGTAATAAATAAAAATTTCGCAATTGAATGAATTTTAGAAGGCAAATTAAAACTTGACTACATGATAAAATCAGCATTCGAGAAATTGTTATTGAATTAAGTTTCGGCAAGAGTACCGCGAAGAATAAAATTGATGGAACCGGAACAAAATTGTAGGTTGACAAATACTATCAGAGTTTAGACATCATAGGTTAACAAATACTGTCAAAGTAAATGTTACACAACTAAAATTGTTGAGAATATAAGTGCCCAATTTCACTTTGCTGTCCCCGTTTTTTATGCTCGCGATGGTACTCTCAAATTATATATTAGTAGTTATTCTTTAATTTGAAACATTTGCAGTCCAATAACTAAATGCTTTTTGTATTATTGAATTAAGGAAACGCATTCTGGCATTAAAAGTAGTCCACATGATGCTGATTTTATTTATTCGATAATATTAATACTTATAAATTATTTTTCACATTTTAAAATTGTATTCATTCGAAATTTGTATTTACTTTCCGACACTTACTACATGGCAACCCCATATTTTTGTACTGGTATTGATAGGTCTGTTAATTGTAACGATAATTGTAAAGTAAAACATTTAAAAAAATCGCGAAAAAGACAGTTGAAACTCAGTGTTATATTGATAACTTTTTGTTTGTTTGTGGTAAGCGAATAGGCGTTTTCAAAAGCTGCATGTCTTGTCAGGTTATTGCGTTTTTTTACGTTTTTTTATGAAGTGTCCGCACCCCACTTAAAGAATCGCCGTAAATGCGTCAAAAACATTTGGGAACAAATTTCTGCTTTTTCACGTAAAAATACAGAGATTTAGGTTTACTATGAGACCATTGTGAGGTTTCTAGGACAATGGGTTCAGCTAGAATAAAATAAAAAAGCGAAACACTACTGCCTTGCGCTATCTACCTACGGTAGTCAGAGAGTGACACATTGCCCACCGTATCGCTCTGTCTCTTTTGCTTGCGCCTGCAACACTTCTCGCCGGCCAATATAAAGCGCGGGTCTGTTCCACTTATACGTAGTATATACAGTTCACTGTATTTAGAGGATTATTTGGGGGATTTTGTTGTTTCTTACCTAGAATAATTGGTAACCATTCGTTGTATGTTATGTGTTGCATTTCAGCTACAACAATCCTCCTGGTTTCTTGGTATATGACTTCGTCTGTCCATTTTTTGTTGATTTTGTGCAGTTCTTTAGCTATCCTGTTGTGTTCCCTTAGGAATATTGTGTGAAGAACTGTTAGCAATAATTGAGCGTTGGTTCTTGAGTCGCCTGTTTTGAAATATTCATCACCAGATTCGTTTTCAATTGCTTGTGCGGTTGGTAGGTATGTTTGCGAATCTTTTTCGCTGTATTTGAGAAGACCGTCCTTCATTTTGCGTAGTGCCAAAGCTTGGTCATAGGTGACGCCGTAGATGTGAGAACCGTCCAAGAAGTGAGTTGCTTGGTTCACCTATAACATATAGAATAGTATTCCCGTTGATAATTGAACAAAATCACGGTAATACCTGTTCCAGAGGTCCGAAGGTGCACTCATTTTTTAACGCTGGAACTGATCTCACGTAAGACATGCAGTCAATTCTAAATTCTGAGTAAAATGGATCATCTTCTGGTATGGAGATGGGCATGCAAAACGGGTGAACATATCTTGGAGTCAAGCCTGTGCCTTGTGAATCGCAACAAGTGATCTTTTCCTTGGAGTGTACTAAAAATCAAAACAGGAAAATGAACGTTTATTCACAGTTGAAGGGTGCTAAATTATTAATGTCCAAACAATTGCAATTTTGAGATTTAAGGTATGAATTTTTAGCAGACATTTTGCGATCTCAGAAACATAAGGTTCTACTATCGGTTGCAAAAGTATTGAGCCCTGTGTTTGAATGCTCATGACTTTGAAACGACTGAACAAAAACAATTAAGTAAAGTGCTTTATACTCCCAAATCCATATATCGTCGGGTTAAAGATAAAAGTCACTAAGTGACATATTACTACTATTGAGAAAAACATACTTTTATAAAGAAATTGGAATAAAAAAAATAATATAATATATATCGCCATATTATTAACCTAAAAAATATATACAGGGTCCTGCAACTAAGCTCCCATCTTCTGTAGCTCACTTACTCATTAAGCTAAGAGTTTGACATCTTGCAGGCTTACCCTGTACTTCAAGGTACAATTCAAGAAATTATTTTTTATTATACAGGGTGTTCCAAAAATGTGGAACGACATGGTAATATATTTTTTTAAATTGCATGCTATACATTTTTCTACACATTTGGAAGCCTTTTATGGTTGCCTACATATCACCAAAATTTTATTGAAATCGGTTGAGTGACCGCAGCGGAAAAAAATCTGATGTGGCCAGGCACATGACTTTATCATACAATATATAAAATTAATAGTTTAGCTGCATGAGAATCTATTCTATTAAGATAAATCGTAGGTATTGTCAAAGCATCAGCATTTGACACTACCTACACTACATCATTAGAATAATAGTTATTTATGTCACAAATGCCGAAAGTAGGGAATAGTGCGACGAGCGGTGATGCGGCGCGTCACCGAAGGCGGAGTGTCGCCGTCGCATGTGAGCGAGTCGCGCTATCTAGTTTTTGGCAGGAGCGACATCAACGTTTATTGTGTTGCTTTTTAAGAAATACGTATTTAAAAAAAATAAATAAATGATTTCTGTATAGTAAATGCTAGGCTGGTACCACTTTGACGAAACGTCAAGTTTAAAGGTGCGTTCCGATTGGTAGGTAATGGTAGCTAATGGCGGTGGTAGAATACGAAATTATAGTATTTCTTACATATCGTGATAATGACACATATTAGTTTGCATGTACATAAACATGAGTCACTAGCAATTTTCTATTGGAAATACTATAACGGCGTCTGCTACCACTGCCATTATCACTAATGAAAACGCACCTTAAAAAGGTAATTCAAATTCTGACAGATTTATATTTGTTCATGACACATCCCTACCAACATACTAAAATAAAACTACACTCATCGCTATACTTTATTTATAATTTTCGCAATTTATCGTTTTTAGAATTAGATATAAAGACGGGTTGATATTTCTTATCAACAAACAATCAAATTGGTGATCTTACTTTATTTTAAATTTGTATTTTATAATTTTGCGCACTACAGCGGCACGTTCCATAGTGGTTCTCCAACCTCTGATGAGATCAGCTGTTTTCGAATGTGACAACACAAAAAAATATTTGTCAAAATCCTGGCTACTATGTAATTTCATATCAATGCAGATGCGACCGATCTCGATCAAATAGAACTTTGCTATTGAAGCTAAACTATTAATTTTACCAAAAAATAGGCATAAATTATTCAAAATTTCCTCTACTTTAATTTATTAATGAACTATTTTGTCGAAATTACAGAAATGGCGGCTCATTTCCAAAATCCTTCAAAAAGGCTTAGAATAACCTAAAAAGCTAAACTATTAATTTTACCAAAAAATTTCATAGGCATAAATTATTCAGAATTTCCTCTACTTTAATTTATTATTTAACTATTTTGACGAAATTAGAGAAATAGCGGCTCATTTGCAAAATCCTTGAAAAAGGCTTAGATTAAACTACCAGTTCCTTTGGACCCTTTTTAACCAAAAGCTTTTCAGCTCTAAGTTAGGTCATGAAACTTCTAATTATGAACTTTCGTCCCGATACCTTTAGTAGTTTTTCCGGAATCATCGCCACAAAAATCGTTTACACACGCACACACACACACACACACAGACATTTTTTTGTACCTTGGTCAAAAATGTTCAGGGGACCCAAAAAGACCTATTTCCGCTAAAATCTCAATTTTTTTTTTCGGCATGATTACAATACTTTATCTTACTGCGTATGATAAAGTAAAAATAAAATCAAAATAAAATTGATTTTGCATCGTAGGCTTTAAAAATCAATAAAAACCACAAAATGCACCTCGTTAATAAAATTTTGCGACGTGCTTATTAAGTTAGATGTAATAGTCTCGTTAACCAAGTGACATTGATCCAAATTATACAGGGTGACCAAAGTCGAGTGTCAAACTTGTCATACTTCAAAGCGCGCTATTGTTCTTATTTTAAATTGGAACCCATATTTTTTTTTAGGTGAAACGATGCTTAATTAAAGAATAAATATTGTTTCTGAATACAACCCCATCACAATCCCCAATATTCGTTATTCGCCAAAAACTCATTTTTCAACGTTTCCAACGGCAATTTTAGGTAATAAATATCGTACGTGGCGTTGAAAAACAATTTATTACATAAAATATAACGCAAAGAGGTATTTTAGATTTTACTGTACTTAATTAAGTAGTTATTCAATTGCTAAATTTACAGCAAAATTTACCTATAGCCACATTTCCGTCCTTACGCTATAGGTAAATTATGCAGTAAATTTAGCATTTGAATAACTACTTAATTAAGTACACTCAAATCTAAAATACGTCTATTATTTTTTTATGAAATAAATTGTTTTTCAAAGCCACGTACGATATTTATTATCTAAAATTGCCGTTGGAAACGTTGAAAAATGAGTTTTTGGCGAATAAGTTTTAAAATATTGGGAATTGGTATGGGGTTGTATTTAGAAACAATGTTTATTTTTTAATTCTGCATCATTTCACATAAAAAAAATTATGGGTTCCAATTTAAAATAAGAACAATAACACGCTTTGAAGTTTGACAAGTTTGACACTCGATTTTGGTCACCCTGTATAATTTGGATCAATGACACTTGGTTAGCGAGACTATTACATCTAACTTAATAAGCACGTCGCAAAATTTTATTAACGAGGTGCATTTTGTGGTTTTTATTGATTTTTAAAGCCTACGATGCAAAAAGCCCCGATTTCAATAAAATTTTGGTGATATGTAGGTAACCATAAAAGGCTTGTGTAGAAAAATGTATAGCATGCAATTCAAAAAAAAATAAATAACCATGGCGTTACACATTTTTGGAACACCCTGTATAATAAAAAAATAATTTCTTGAATTGTACCTTGAAGTACAGGGTAAGCTTGCAAAATGTCAAACTCTTAGCTTAATGAGTAAGTGAGCGACAGAAGACGGGAGCTTAGTTGCAGGACCCTGTATAATACAAATAACAATTAACTTATGGAAAATGAATTTAAGAAATTTGAAGGTTCTTCGTCTTCCCTGTTCTGGAATTGCATAGTTTATGTATATCTTCTGTCAGGCAATTTCACTACCAGATTGGCTTACTCTTTTTTTATTTGCTAACTTTTTGTTTTGTTGTGGTCAATAGGCCAATCTTTAGATAGATCGTATCTTCAATTAACGCAGTACGAGATGCATTTATTGTAACAGTTGTTAAAATCACTAGTCAGTTAGTGACTTTTTGCATTAAATACACATACGTTACATCGTACATAATTACTTCTTCCGGTAAATTATTAGATTATGGACGCATTTGAACACTTTCTGCTAGTATCCCCCAATAGAACACGTATTTATAATCATATGGGTACAATTATCTCGTTTTTCTATAAAATGTTACTTAGTGAGTTTTAGTTTATATAAAACTGATGTGAATATATGTAAAATGGACTATTAAAAAATCGATTAATAAAAATCGATTATTAACATACGATTATTAACAATCAATTATTCAAAATCGATTATTAAATATCGATTATTACCATACGTCAAAATCGATTATTAAGAATAATAATCGAGATATTTCGATTATTTCAAGAATCGATTATAATCAATTAAGAATCGATTATAATCGATTAAGAATCGATTACAATGATCATCACAATGAAGATTCATTCACTGTGATTCGCATCCTTTGAATACGATCACATTTGGCCTAATCGTTTCGGGCTTTCAATAAAAAATAGTAAACAAAATATTACAGGTCCCAACAGGGCATCAAATTGTCGTTAAAGTTGAAAAAATTTGAAAATAATTGGAAACTTCTGAACTTTAATGTCCATAACTTTTCGATTTGTTATTGGATCTGACTGAACAGTACATCTTTATAATGATCTATGCTTCCTCTTTCGTTTGCATTTTTTATTTTCGAAATCGACTAGAAAATGGCGGAGTTATGAATTTTTATACACGTGGAAGTATCCAAAAACGGTTTTTATGAAAAAAAATGACATATTGGGGTGTTTGGAAAATTTCAGTTATGCCATTATGTTCTGTTCTACCCGCTCAACAAACAAACATTTTATGGTAAAATTAATAGTTTAGCTGTATGAGCAAAATCTATTTGATCGAAATCGTGTCTGCATTAATAGTAGGTAGCCAGGATATTTTGAAACTTTTGACAGTATTCAGAACGTCAGCGGTTGCGAAACGTCAATTCAACACGCAAATGCATGGAGAATGTGATGAGGAGGAGAAACACGCGCGCACGTACGCTATGTGAAACAATATTGAAACAGCTTGGTGTTTCCATGGTGTTTACAAAGTCAATGTGTATTTCAAGTGCGGATTGCGGATAGCAAAATTTTTCAAATATTTTGCAAATGAGCCGCCATTTCTGTAATTTCGTCAAAATAGTTAAATAATAAATTAAAGTAGAGGACATTTTGTATAATTTATGTCTATGACATTTTTTGGTAAAATTAATAGTTTAGCTGTTGGAGCAAATTCTATTTGATCGAGATCGTGTCTGCATTAATATAGGATTTGCCAGATATTTTTATTCTAATGACAGTAGGTAGTTTTAAATGCTGATTTTTTGACAATACCTACTGTCAATATCTGTCAAATCCTGGCTAATTCGTTTTATTTTACTGCAAACACGATCGATCTCGATAGAATCTCATGCAGCTAAACTATTAATTTTATATATTGTATGATAAACTCATGTGCCTGGCCACATCAGATTTTTAATCGGAATATCGTTGTAAATTATTTTGTTGATTACCCAACAAAGTTGTAAACCAATATTTGAAAAAATCATCATTTTTTCTTGTACTATTCATTTCTACTATAAACCTAGATATTTACCCATTTTGTTGGTGACGGTATGGGCCATATCATGCGACACAAACTGTGTCCACTGCATCAAATTCATAGTATATCTCACATCAGTTTGGTTGTTGTCATTTATTATACTTGACGATATCTTCCTTGGTGATGGTAGATCGCTTCTATGTGTTGACCTCCTAATCTGCTGAATACTGTCCAAATAATCAGGATAAGCCAACCGTTTGTAGCTTGTACCAGCCTGACCACGTACAGCGTTAGTCAAATGGTTACAAGAGCCATCTATTGACCTAAACTTGGACTCAACCTCTTCTTTTGAGCAGTACCTGACTCTGTCTTGACAGGCATTGAAAAGTGGCGTCGAATTCAAATTGTACTTCGACAAATGGTTGATGCATGCGTTCGTTGACAGTTTGTACCTTCTGCAGTACTTGTGCATGAGTTGTTCGCTCGCGTGTGTGGAGATTAACGCGTTTTTTCCGTGTTCTAAAGCTTTGGTGTTAGGCGAGCTCTCTTTGAAGTTGTTATATGGGGGTGTGTCGTTTTGTAGTCTGATATTTGACCAGCCTAAGGACATTTCTAACCTCTCTAGTCTGTCTATGATGCTCTTTGCGAATTTGACGGAGTCTGTTAGGTCGTGTGAGCTGATTTTGATGAAGGCTTTCTTGTGCGAGCCAGGTGGATTGCTGTCGTAGTCTGTTTGGATGTATCCTGAAAAATATATACCTATTAGGCTGGACCTTCATGACAATATCTAAATTTTTGTAGAAGAAACAAATGTAAACGTTTGCAAATCTGTGTTACCAGAAAACTGGAGAACTAACTATAGATTTTAATCAACATTTAGTTTTTCAAATAAAACAAAAATAATTTTTCAACCGGATCACAGAAGACGAAAGGGTAATTTCATGTCAAATTAACTCAGCGTTATTCCCCACCACCTTGGATTTTGATGAAATTTTGTACAATTATTGTCTTCATGTAGTTATAGAATATGTACTACCAAAATTTATGATATTGTTATGTTATGTTATGCCGTTTTGGAATGATGGGTATGCAAAATTTTGAAAATCGGATGATGTTCTAAAAACGAAACAGATCGATTGACAATTTTTCACTTCTTCCGGTTTTTCCGGAAATAACGTCATGTTTTATATTGTAAACTGCAGGCTATTATAGTTTGTCACCGGTATTTTCAATCGTGCTGCTTTTCTGAACTCAAAATGTAAAGATTAGTAATGAGTACTATCGTGGCCATATATTATGTCCCCTCTTTTGAAGTCCATTTTCTAGCAAATCTAGGGGCGAAAAATATTGAAAAAATTCTGATGCCATCCTTGGTGAATACGCTATAACTCATAAAAATTAGAAAGCTGTATATGTTGGCGTTTTCCTGATTTTTACAAATTAAGACGAATTGGCGCTGTTTTTGCCCCGTAACTTTTATTTGTTGAACTTTAGCAATTAATTACTCCGGAAATAATCTATAGACTTCAACGAGTTAAAAAGCAAAATCATTGGATTAGTGCTTGACCCAGAAAAACCTACATAATGCCAGCAATTGCTTTATAAGAAGAGCTAGAATAATGAAATGTGGACTATAGGCTACCCACTAATTCATAGGTTTAAAGCTTATTACATAATCATTGTTTATCTTGCATTTTCCCTACAAAAGACCGCCAAAGAAATTTGGATGTCCGGCGACAGATAACCGAATTAAAAAATAATGGCAAAATGAGTCAATAAGATAACAGAACCACGAACCGGCATTTGGAAGTCCCATGGAAATTCTTGGCAATTTAAATCGGGTTTCGGGATTAGTATATAAAATTAATGAACGATCTGCAAAATAATCTATGTGTCTACAAATTAACGATGCTAAATTTGTCAAAGTTTTTTGATATTTAAGTTTTATACGCTCAGAGCTGACTTTGTAATATACGTAATATATCAAGAGTTGTATTTATTTTATATTGTTTGTGCATGTATTTAAATATTATTAATAAATAAACTGTTATAATAGTTTGAATAATTATATAACAAAATCGGGCATACTTTTTAAATATTTTTCGGGTTTATCAAGCAAACTAAATTTAGTATTCACCACTAATCGGAAAATCTGCTAACTGCATATTATTAGATCTATCCGCTTCCATCAAAATCTTGTTTACAACCTTATTGTATAAAAGTGAAGAAAACATAAACGCCAATCGATAGAAGAGATATCTCTCGTACCGGGTCACATATTATAATCAGGACTATGCAAAAATTAAGAATTTAATTGTTAGTTAAAATTACTACCTTGACAAGTTATCGTTCTTTTTGTGTATTGATAATAAGCTGCCCTGGTTCTCTCAGCTGTGTCGGTTCTCTCCGACATGACAGCACCGCTAAAGCCTCCCTTTCCCGCAGCACCCCAAAGACCGTAGAACGTCGGAATTCACGCGGAGTTTCAGCACGATCTTTTGTATGAAAAATGCAAGATAAACAATGATTATGTAATAAACTTTAAACCTATGAATTATAGGGTTGCCTATAGTCTATATTTCATTATTCTAGCTCTTCTAATAACGGAATTGCTGGCATTGCATAATATAGGTTTTTGTGGGTCAAGCACTAATCCAATGATTTTACAAAAATGCACATTGAAAGCTAGCATTCCGCAGGTGATTTTACTTTTTAATTCGTTGAAATCTATAGATTCTTTCTGGAATAATTAATTGTTAAAGTTTAACGAATAAAACTTACGGGGCAAAAACAGCGCCAATTCTTCTTAATTTGGAAAAATCGGGAAAACGCCAACATATACAGCTTTCTAATTTTTATGAGTTCTAGCATATTAATCAAGGACAACACCAGAATTTTTTCAAATTTTTTCAGTTTTTTCTTTCAAAGCTTCGCATTCAACTGAATTTTAAAACAGAATTCCGTTATTGGGAAATATAAAGCACATTTCCAGTCGGATCTAAAGATCTTTTCGGCTTCCATCAAAGAAATAAAATAAAAAAGAGATGCATCTAACATCTAAAATAAGTTTTAGAAAATTAACACTATTCTTTAGAACTGAAGTAGTAAAGAACACAAAATGACAAAACTTCTTTAAAAATGTTACGAAAATCACTCAGTAGGAGAAAAACCGACGTAGTTATATCAAATGTTTCGTATTGGATTGGGAAAATTTTAAAAATAGTTAGCACAACCAAAAATTTTTTGCCACTCTGTTTGCTATCTTAATGATAACAAAAAGATTATTCAAAAATTATGACTAAGTTAAAAGAAATATTTAATTATTGATAATATTTATTTATTTATGTGACCCCCCCCCCCTCCCCAGATCTCTGTATCCCGCCTTGGAGTACTTAGACCGGCCATTTATTCCACATAAACTGCAGAAAATATATCTTGATTAATACACTGGTATAGAAAACATCAGAACAATATAAGTGTAGATCATATTCACAAAAAATTGGTATTTAAAATAGAATCGTAATAAAGTTTTATTATGTCCTTGATAGATTTTAATAAAATAATTTGATATTACCTTATTGCGTATGTATACTGTATTGTTTAATCAATTTCAATTGCTTTTTTTATTATTATTGCTTGGAATAACGTCTTATATCGCGAATCGTAATAAAAATTTCAAATACTCACCAGAAGTATAATCAGGATAGCTTGCTTCTAGTGATATGCCCAATAATAATAATACCAACGCTGTCCACACAATCATGGTGCCTTTGAAAAATATTATCTGCAAAAAAAGAAGAACATATTGGAAAGATAAAACATACAAAATAAAAAGTCGTGGTTTCCATTTGAAACTTTGAGAATTAACAGAACTCTTAAGTCTCCCGCCTCATCTCAAATAGTGAAAACAAAAATACCAGATGTAGATGGCGCTATAAACATATCTGTTTTTATTTCGCATTTATTACATTTGACGTATGCACAGATAGAAAAGATTTCTTGTTTTAAAGAAATGTATTTGTTTGAATTTATTCTTTTGGGTCCAAACATATTTCTTTGACGCCAACAATATTTACTTCATTGAATACTCTAGTTTATTTGCTAGCAGAGATTAATTTATTTGAAATATTTATTTAAGTGGAATAAATATATATGGATACAAACAAAAATTACTTTCCTTTAAAGTAATATTTTAGTTTTTATTTTTAAAAAACGTTTCTTTACACCAATGAAATATAATTTTGATTCTAACATATAAATTTGTATATAAGGAGAGATTTATTTTGCTTAAAGTAATATTTTGTCTTTGGCTTAAAAATAGGTTTACTTCCGCCAAAGAAATCATATTTTCATTAAAATAAATATATTTGTACACAAGAAGAGATTTATTTCCTTTAAAGTAATATTTTTGTTTTGGCTTTAAAATAGGTTTACTTCCACCATAGAAAACATATATTTTGATTCAAATAAATATATTTTTAATGTCATCCAACTGTACTGTTAGATGGCGCTGTAAACTCTCTCCTCGCACTTCGTACATATCGAGAGTATAAAGCCGAGTGATCGACAGTATAGAACTTATAGAGTACAGTGCCTGCAGGTTCAAGTTGCGATTCCAAATCAGAGTACACTTTACTAACTTAACCTTGACTATATGTTGGATTGGGAAGACCAAGCACTGGTCGAGGATGTGCGACATCCCAAAAAGGAGGTGACACATGGCGAGTCTTCCGAAAAATTCTTGTCTATTAATTCCTTCAACAAATTAATAATTTTAAGCATTCTAACTCGACCAACAATTTTTTTAATTAAAAAAAATTTAATTCTTTCACTCAACACAATCATAATTATTTGAAGTAAACAAATCTCATTTCTTATAATACACAAATTGCAAACTTTAACTGGAAACATAAGTTGTTTAACACAAATTAACGTTCTTTCTACCAAGCAAATATTTCGAAAAAATGCGTTTTTATCCGCAAATAAATTTCTTTGCCTCTATTGAAACAAGAAATTTCTTTGAGTCAATGCATATTTATTTGAATGAAACAAAAATTTCTCTCTGTGTGGTATAACCTAAAGAAATAAATGCATTGCTTCTTTCTATTTGGACAAATATGCAAACTGGACTGTGATTTGAACTGAGATTTCTAGTCGATGATATAGTACTTTCACAATCGTCGCTATTGTAAACATGGTTGCCAACTCACTACAAACACGCGCTACAATACTCCAGAGTGCAAGGCTAGAGAAGTTCAGAAGAAAATAACTTGTGCTCTTATAGTTAACATTTAATTATATTTTATGATGTATTACAGCAGACAATAATCAGAGGCAACTGCCATGGGAAAGCATTTCTATATTTGTAGTCCACACCAAAATTTGCATAAATAATTTTCATAAATATTGAAATTCCTTTCCTATGGAAGTTGTTTAAGGACCTTCGGAATCGAATGGTAGCAAGCATTTTACGATTGGCACTTGTGTGTCTCCAGCGTTATAAATCAAACTGGGTTAAATCAGGAGATCTAGTTTGTCAAAACGTTGGATCACCATGAACAATTTAATGTCTTGGATAAATATTATTTAAACAATTTTAGAGTGGAACATAGAAACTACTTTTTTGATTAAATAAACTAAATGAACCTACTGAGTTAAACAATTTAGCAAGGTGACAATATTAGTTTAAGTAGAGGACCACATTTTGATACCCCTTGTGGGACTCCCCTAGTCCCACAGTGTATGATGATGATAACATTAATACCCAACAAGTCTTTTATAGATTTATTTAATTATAATTGACCACGATCGAAACCAGTGATCAATATCTAAGATCCAAATATAATTTTTGGCAATGGCGTGGGCAATTTTGAACATTTAGAGCACCTATTTTAAGCCAGATGCAAACATTGTTATTAAAGTTAAGTGCTACCGCACACTTTAACGAGTTTATCTAGAAGTTATAATTTAATTATCGTAGCTACATCATGGCCAAGGATGATAAAATTATCATAGCCTACGTGAATAATAATTTGGGATATTGTACTAAAAATATACTAGTTCCGGTTTTCGTATGACTGAGCTTGAGATATAAAAAGATGATTTCAACAAATTAATAATAACCAGTTATCGTTCTTTGATTACAAGTTTTATTGTGAGTATGCTATCACAATAGAAAAAAGAAATGATAAAAATATTAGTTGTTTTGTTGATAATTAATGTACATATAATGGAAATTAGTATTTATTGGCAATGGAGTTTTCTTAGATTTCGATTTTTTTTATTCTGTTTAACCTTTATACAAAAATGCATATAAATACGTACATAAATAAAAAAAGTTGACAGGTTTTAAATAATAATACCTACATATTTATTTTGTACCAAGATAATAACTTTTTTAATGACCAGTTTACTTGGTAAAATAAACTAGTTCTAAAGAAAGAATAGTCTAACAATAAAAAATTATATAACAGAAGTTCAATTGTTATACAAAAGTAAAGTAAAAACATCACTTACATTAAAGTAATATAAAATAATTTAAATTTTGATGCTACTTGGATTGTTTTGCTATCCCCATTTTCTTTTTTAAATTTCATGCTCGGTGAAAGTTAGTTTCAAAGCTCAAATTTGCCTCAATAATTAATTTTGTCCTATGATTGTCCTTTAAATTAATATTGCTGACAACAATGCAGATTTGGGCTGTCATCAACCCCTCTCCGGCAAAACATGAAGGGGTTGTCTTTCCATTCATTTGTAACTGAACGGAAAAGTTATAAGTGGGTCGGTTATGGTGTAGGGAAGAAGAAGACACCCAACATAAGAGATGGAGCAGGGCAGAAAGACCTAGGTCAATAGCCCGTTCGAACACCAAATGAAATTTATTAAATGAAACTAATTGTGTCATAAACTTGTACAAAGCTGGATGTTGGAATAAAGATTATTACTACTACTATAATACAAGTTTTAGAAGACAAAAATTGGCGCACGAGTTGTTTTGTTATATACTATTTTTTTCTACCTTGCGACATTAATTTTACATAAATTTCGAAAAATGCGGTTGTCATATTACAATTTAAAGTAATTTATATTCAACAGTTGGTAATTAGTGTAAAATTCACAACTACGACTGACGCGAACCAATGGCGATTGAGATGTCACCGTTATTTGACACTTCACGTCAATATAATAAATCTTGGTAAACCAAAACTTACTAAAAGTTTGTCATCTAGTGTTTTTATAACGACACCGAAAGCGGTTTCGTTATGAGTTTATAAAGAACGCAAAGTAGAAAAAAATATTTACAATTTTGAAATAGTTATAAATAAGAATAAAATAAATAAAGAATTTAGAACATAATACAATTAAAATAAAAATGGTTATAGCTCTGCTACACATGCCACATAAAAAGTTCTGAAAATATGTAAACATTTTGAAATATATTTCCTAAAATAAAGATAGTAAATATGATGTTTTGATAATATATATTTTTGCCCTCATCTACATATCATCCACATGTTATGTGCGGATTTATTACGCCTTAGTTTAGTATAAAGTTGTATCCAAAATGAGCTTATCAAAACTACTTGAGTAGGTGGTACGTAACTGCTAATATAAAGACTCCAGCCAAATTACCTAAATATTTGACAAACTAAGCAGGTTTTGAAAGTTTTATTATATTTAAATTTATATTACCGCGAACATGTCAGATGCTTGGAGGAACTATCACAATATACCAAATAGGTGGCGGCATTTATAACCACCAGGTGATAGTTCACGAACAAAATTTTGTGGGGCCAGAAAATCAAAACATACACACACAAAATGTGGAAAATATGTGAATACGGGCAAAAAGAAAACTTCGGAAGCAATTCGGTACATCGAGAGTGCTTTTTCCCTCAAACATTCAAGAGTCGGTTTGTAAAAATAAAATCCAAAATTCCTGTTATGTTCTAAATTTATACAGAAATATATCTTTTTCTTTTCTGTATCAGACTAATGATTTTCGCCGCAAATAAACTTCATTCGAGTATTCATCTTTTCAATTCGGTAAAAAGTTAGAGCTGATAAAAATATCAATAAAACCGTATTTTAAACGGCTACAACTTCTTAAGGAATTGAGAAGACCAATAAGTCAATATGAACCTTTTTACTCGGAATGACGTTTAGTTTTTAGAAGAAATTCGAGTTTTATGTGGATTTTATTTTGTTACTTAAATTTATTTACTTTTTATTGTTGTAATGGGTATTGATTATGTTATTTTTTCGTTTTCGCATTGTTTGTTATGAATGACATTTGATTTCTAAAAATTAATACCTGAAAAAAGGTAGACTATTAATATATTTATATTTTTTTCTAATTAATGTTTTTTTTTTTTAACTGTTATTTAATAATCGTTTTAATTTTGAGTAAAAGTTATGGCAATGTTTTTGGTGCTCCGCGAATTTTTCATATGATTTGCGTAGATTTTGTATCTTTACATCCTCAAATTTATAGAAAATGGCTACTAAAACGGCTACTAAATTGTTTACGCAAACAGTATCTCTATTTATACATTCATTGAGAGTATATATATATATGGTAATGAATATCCGTATTTTGCAATTCTTAAGGACAAATTATCACTGGTTCGCTATAGATATTGCGCGACTAAAATTCATATAAATAGAAATTATCGTCAGCATACAGCCTTCCTTTTTTTTATTTTATTTGGTATCAGATCTGTTTAAAGTTTAAAAACAGTAATAAATATTTATTTCTATGCCATTAATGTATATCCAATTTTTAAATTTGCACAAATTTGATTTAAAAACTAAGACAAAAACAATAGAAACTTTGAGTAACTTACTGTAGCCACCGAAGCTTGTTCTCTAGTTGTAAGGCACTAACACAATTTAAAACCGACTTTGCTGTCGCAGCTATATTCGCAGGTGTGTATGGGCCTTGGTGTTGTTTAAAACTGAGCTGTTCCAGAAGCATACAGCGTATTTATTTTAACAACAGACCTATCGTGTGCTTTAGTATGCATCATTGTTTGTAGTGATTCCATAATATGAGTTATGATGAGTTATACCTACCTGTTAGCTACTATAATTTTTTTTAATTATTCCTTTAGAAAAAGAACTTCTAATAATTAATTTAATAAATCGTGTTATTGAAAATATAAATGTGTTGCTTGTCTTTTTACTAGGAATTGTTTACAATTCTTCTGTTTTGCCTACAATAGCAAATATACCAGTAATGACTTAATTTGAACATTTGGTACTTATATTAATGCTTTTTCAGCAATATTGGCAATATTTTCGCGCAATATTTCGTAATCAAATTCAGAAACTGTTCTAAATTCTGACATATTTCTGTTTAGGTGGATAAAATTCTTTACTGGAATTTATATCAGTAACAAATCACTCAGATCAAAAGATTGATTGACTATTGTCAAACTAATGAATCAGGTATTATTTTTGATCGGTAGAACACATCTAGCTTTGAAACTTGCAAATGGAAGAATTTTGGAAATCTAAAAAGGCCTCAAGTCATAAGTACTTTGCCAAGAAAAATGCGTTCATTTTACTACTTTTCGATACTTATTGAGAGCTAAACAAAATAATGATGATTTAGGGGTAACAACTCCGTTGCTAACTGGCAACAGAGCGACTAGCCGATTAGTATTGTAACAATATTAAGTATCGACAGCCAAAGAAAAACAAAGTTGATTGCTGAAAATTGTTTATAACGTTTTAAAAATTACTGAACGACGATATTCCATACGTCAAAATGTAGACTACCTATCTCAATTAGTTAGTCACTATTTCCCGTTCTGTAGCAAACTTTCTATGCAAGCTTTCAGATATACTACGAAAAACGCCAGAGAAAAATTGTTATAACTTTTACAAAAATTAAATGTATAGGAAATGAAAAAAAATAATGTTACATATGTTTGCTTCATATGACAAATTCGTAGGTAAATAATCGTTGTATTTACTCATTTACGCTGAGAAATTTTCTTTGTGGCATACAACCCCTAAATCACAGTAATTTTGTCTACTACTTATTTGAGTATTGCGGTACAAATTACATATCTTTACAACAGAAAAATGCTTATAACTTTTACAAAAACCTTCTCTTAGGCCAAATTGTAGGTAATTGATTGAGATTTTACTTTAAATGATTACATTAAAAGCTGAAAAGCCTCCACATTACGATATTATGTATGACACCAAGTGGAGGGAGTTGATATTTTGGTTGGCTGTGATAACAACATGTTATAACATGTTAACATGATTATAACTTTTTCAAAAATTATTATATAACTTTCTTAAATTGGTGGTGCAAGAAGGCATTAAAAATCTAATATCCTAATCTGCAATTCTTTAAAATAATTTTTCATTTGGATCTAAACATTGGTATGTATTAACCTTAAAATTTTCTATCAGTCTGAGGAAGTTTCTATCCATTGTTGTTTCTCTTTGGCAGTGAAGTTATCTGGTATACTCATAGTTTTTGGAGTTCTGATCCAATTTTGATTGTCATAGTTTTCTGGAAAATAACTGTTAAACTTGGTTATTATGACAATTTTTTCAAGAAAGCCTTCTAATGCTGACAATATAAACTACAATAATTTTTATTAGCTTCTTTTTATTGTTGCGCTAATTTTACAATAATAAAATATTAATATAAACAATAACAAGAAACGACCATTTCTCCCTGTAAAACTAAATTTATATTATTCAACTTTCCAAAAATATCAGCTAAATATGCTAACCGGACTATCCACAATTCATCAAAGAAACAATATTTGAAGTCGAAATTAGCTTCTGCATGGAAAACTTGAACTTCTGATTTATGTACGAAGAGACAATGTTATCTTTTTACTGCTTGATCCAAAACTGTTTTTAGTCTGTCTGGTATAGATTTTGCTCCTAGAAAATCCCGATGGATTTTGCAGTAAGTGAATTGAGCTTCTGTTTTGAATTTTTTGTATGAGGGCCGCGATTTTTTTCTGTTAAAACCCGCGCTCCATCAGTGCACCAATAACAACACCAATAAATTTCTTCCATGGAATGGAATTGTTAAACATACAATTATTAAAATTTATCACCATCTCTTCTTTCGGGCTGAGGTTCCTAAAATACTTATTCCTCTGCAATTTCCTCTTTAACCTCAAATCAGTTAAATACTAATAATTGATCAAAATAACTTATGTCGGTACTTTCATCTAACTGTAGCTTAAAATATTTACTTTGTTTTGTCTTTTTAACTACACTTTCTTTTATAAATATCACACAAATAATATATCGTGCCATTTAAATTGCAATGATGACGTTTCCGGAAAAACCGGAAGTCATCCTAACCGCAAGAGTAATAATAATATGACCCTCTATAATGTTTTCATTGACTTGGGTAAAGGAAAAGGTTTACCCAGCACATAAATAAGTTGTTTCTCCTCCGTTTTTATAGTTTATAGTTATAGGTATAGTTTTTCTATACCTATAACTTGGAAACGGCAATGTTTTTGTCGGTTTCCATGGTGATACGGTGACGTACTGACACACATAGATACAAACCATGACATTTGATCTTTCCTCAGTAGTCATTGAAATGTTAGTAAATACAAGATAATAAGTTTCAAATGACACAAACACTTTAAAACATTTAAGAAATACCTACCTAAAACTTAGAATAAAACCAAAAAACTACCGCACAAGAAGCAACGTTAAAGATAAGCCAACAACGCACAAAACACCGGACACAAAAATCCCCAACTATTATCCAGAAACAACACGAAAAACATGGAAAAGGAGCATTTAATACAACACGTTACTTTTCACACTGGATATAATGTCATACTAGCCGGACATAAAACAGTATTAACGAAACTTGTGTACAAGGTTTCAACATACGCAACTCTGTTGAGTTGACCTACCTACCACGTTGTTATCACGTGCTCATAAAAAAAGTTTTAATTTGTTCATTTAATCATAAAAAAACAGCATTGCGGAACTGGACGTTTGAGCATTAATTTCTATCTGCTTCTCCAAGCTTGTTGCTTTTGATTAGATGAATTGGTAGATTGTTTAAAGACGTTCTGGAATTTTCCATTGTGAATAAGGTTAAGTTACGCATCGTTGAGAATAAATTATAATGTTGTTTGAAAAGGTTATGGAAGATTACAGTGATTACAGTGTCCTAAAGTAATGAAAGCAAGCATGGCACAAACTGTCATAACTAGAATTACCAAAATATGTAGGTTATATTTTTTATCGGGTGCATTTTTAAACTGTATTACCGACTGGGTCTGTCAGTTTGGTTGCATACCTACTAAAGTTAATAAACAGTGAACTGTATATACTACGTATAACTGGAAAGGACCCGTAATGGCCAATACGTGATGCAAATGCATTGGTATGCAACCCGCAGTGCAATGGTTAAGTTTATTCATATATTCCGCCTAATTAAAATTTACAGACTAGGTACCATCGCGAGCATAAAAAACGGGGACACTCTAATTTGCACTGGTTAAACTGGGCTTCGTAATGCCATGCCAGTACGCTTGTCATGTCACATTAATGTCATCTTGAATTTTGACGTAATATATAAAAATTTCGCAATTGAATGAATTTTAGAAGGCAAATTAAAACGAGACTACATGATAAAATCAGCATTCGAGAAATTGTTATTGAATTAAGTGTCGGCAAGAATACCGCGAAGAATAAAATTGATGGAACCGAAACAAAATTGTAGGTTGACAAATACTGTCAGAGTTTAGACATCATAGGTTAACAAATACTGGCAAAGTAAATGTTACACAACTAAAATTGTTGAGAATGTGTCCAATTTCACTTTGCTGTCCCCGTTTTTACTTTATCATACGCAGTAAGATAAAGTATTGTAATCATGCCGAAAAAAAAAATTGAGATTTTAGCGGAAATAGGTCTTTTTGGGTCCCCTGAACATTTTTGACCAAGGTACAAAAAAATGTCTGTATGTGTGTGTGTGTGTGTGTGTGTGTGTGTGTGTGTGTGTGTGTGTGTGTGTGTGCGTGTGTAAACGATTTTTGTGACGACGATTCCGGAGAAACTACTAAAGGTATCGGGACGAAAGTTCATATTTAGAAGTTTCATGACCTAACTTAGAGCTGAAAAGCTTTTGGTTCAAAAGGGTCCAAAGGAACTGGTAGTTTATTCTAAGCCTTTTTGAAGGATTTTGCAAAAGAGCCGCCATTTCTGTAATTTCGACAAAATAGTTAATAAATAAATTAAAGTAGAGTAATTTTTGAATAATTTATGCCTATCACATTTTTTGGTAAAATTAATAGTTTAGCCTTTCAGTTTATTCTAAGCCTATTTGAAGGATTTTGGAAATGAGCCGCCATTTCTGTAATTTCGACAAATTAGGTAATTAATAAATTAAAGCACAGGAAATTTTGAATAATTTATGCCTATGAAATTTTTTGGTAAAATTAATAGTTTAGCTTCAAGAGCAAATTCTATTTGATCGAGATCGGTCGCATCTGCATTGATATGAAATTACATAGTAGCCAGGATTTTGACAAATATTTTTTTGTGTTGTCACATTCGAAAACAGCTGATCTCATCAGAGGTTGGAAAACCACTATGGAACGTTGCCGCTGTAGTACGGCAAATAATAAAATACAAATTTCAAATAAAGTAAGATCACCAATTTGACGTTTGTTAATAAGAAATATCAACCCGTCTTTATATCTAATTCTAAAAACGATACATTGAGACAATTATAAATACAGTATAGCGATGAGTGTAGTTTTATTTTAGTATGTTGGTAGGGATGTGTCATGAACAAATATAAATCTGTCACAATTTGAATTACCTTTTTAAGGTGCGTTTTCATTAGTGACGATGGCAGTGGTAGCCGACGCCGTTATAGTATTTCCAATAGAAAATTGATAGTGACTCATGTTTATGTACATGCAAACTAATATGTGTCATTATCACGATATGTAAGAAATACTATAATTTCGTATTCTACCACCGCCATTAGCTACCATTACCTACCAATCGGAACGCACCTTTAAACTTGACGTTTCGTCTAAGTGGTACCAACCTAGCATTTACTATACAGACATCATTTATTTTTTTTAAATACGTATTTCTTAAAAAGTAACACTATAGACGTTGATGTCGCTCCTGCCAAAAACTAGATAGCCGACTCGCTCATATGCGACGGCGACACTCCGCCTTCGGTGACGCGCCGCATCACCGCTCGTCGCGCTATTCCGTACTTTCGGCATTTGTGACATAAATAACTATTATTCTGATGACGTAGTGTAGGTAGTGTCAAATGCTGATGCTTTGACAATACCTACGATTTATCTCAATAGAATAGATTCTCATGCAGCTAAACTATTAATTTTATATATTGTATGATAAAGTCATGTGCCTGGCCACATCAGATTTTTTTATGCTCGCGATGGTACTCTCAAATTATATATTAGTAGTTATTCTTTAATTTGAAACGTTTGCAGTCCAATAACTAAATGCTCTTTGTATTATTGAATTAAGGAAACGCATTCTGACATTAAAAGTAGTCCAGATGATGCTGATTATATTTATTCGATAATATTAATACTTATAAATTATTTTTCGCATTTTATTCATTCGAAATATGTATACATTGAGCGCGTAAAGTAAGGAAACATGACACAATGTTTGAAATGGTTTGTTATTTGAAAAATTTCGTCAATTTTAATTATTAAAATATACATACATATTTACATCAAATTTAATTTCCGACTTTCAATTGTTTTCGGCTTTTGACGCAATCGACACTTACTACACTTACTTTTTGTTTGTTTGTGGTAAGCGACTAGGCGTTTTCAAAAGCTGCATATCTTGTCAGGTTATTGCGTTTTTTTACGTATTTTTCTATAAAGCCGTCCGCACCCCACTTAAAGAATCGCTGTAAATGCGTCAAAAACATTTGGGAACAAATTTTTGCAATTTCACGTAAAAATACAGAGATTTAGGTTTACTATGACACCATTTTGAGGTTTCTAGGACAATGGGCTCAGCTGGAATAAAAAAAAGCGAAACACAACTGCCTTCCGCTATCTACCTACGGTAGTCCGACAGTGACACATTGCCCACGGTATCGCTCTGTCTCTTTTGCTTGCGCCTGCAACACTTCTCGCCAGCCAATATAAAGCGCTGGTCCGTTCCAGTTATACGTAGTATATACAGTTCACTGTTAATAAATTACATATCGTTTTGACAGCTTGTTTATTTCCATTTGCAATTATCAAGTACAATAATTATATTTATATCTATCGTCCGTCTTAAACTTTAGAATTTTTAATCTCCGCTTTAAGTTCTTTGAGCACCTTGATTTCCATCATTTTAATTCGATTGTGGTCGCTAGCTTTCTGTCCGTAGGTTTTTTGTTTCTGTAGTTTTGTCAGCTGTAATGATAAAACGGTTACTTAATAAGAAGAAATTATTATTAAAATATTTGAAGATGTTTGATGTTACCTTTTCTTGGGTTGAGACTAGGTCAGGGCCTAGACTGCCCAGTTTTGGTATCAAAAGTTTGACGTCCAAAGTACTCTTGGAGTTTTTCGATTTAGTACTATTGCAGACTGAATATTCGGAACTGCTGGTCAAATTATCGCTTGTAGATGCCATGGAACACGATTTCCTTCTTTTGCTGCATTTCTTTTTAGGTTGTTGGTCCTTGGTTTCCATCTTTTTGATTATGTCGAAGTAATAACTGCAACAATTTATATTAGTTGACTCGACATGTATTCGGTACTATTTAGACATGAAATGTTGACTCATTTACCGTATGTGATTGAAATAATAATATTTGTATTTGTATATTATTAACGTACAAAACATTCTAACTTCAACTAAACTAACAATTATAGTATATTATAATACAAGAAGACAACCAAAATAAGAGATGGAGCAGGGCAGAAAGACCTAGGTCAATAGCCCGTTCGAACACCAAATGAAATTTATTAAATGAAACTAATTGTGTAATTAACCTGTACAAAGCTGGATGTTGGAATAAAGATTATTACTACTACTATAAAACAAGTTTTAGAAGACAAAAATTGGCGCACGAGTTGTTTTGTTATATATTATTTTTTCTACCTTGCGACATTAATTTTACATAAATTTCGAAAAATGCGGTTGTTATCTTACAATTTAAAGTAATTTTATATTCAACAGTTGGTAGTTAGTGTAAAATTTACAACTACGACTGACGCGAACCAATAGCGATTGAGATGTCAGCCTTATTTGACACTTGACGTCAACATCATAAATCTTGGAACACCAAAAGTTACTAAAAGTTTGTGATCTACTGTTTTCATAACGACACCGAAAGCGGTTTCGTTATGATTTTATTACGAACGCAAAGTAGAAAAAAATATTTACAATGTTCAAATAGTAATAAATATGAATAAAATAAATAAAGAATTTAGAACATAATACAATTAAAATAAAAATGGATATAGCTCTGCTACACATGCCACATAAAAAGTTCTGAAAATATGTAAACATTTTGAAATATATTTCCTAAAATAAAGATAATAAATATGATGTTTTGATAATATATATTTTTGCCCTCATCTATATATCATCCATATGTTATGTGCGGATTTATTAAGCCTTAGATTAGTATAAAGTTGTATTAAAAATGAGCTTATCAAAACTACTTGAGTAGGTGGTACGTAACTGCTAATATAAAGAATCTAGCCAAATTACCTAAATCTTTGACAAACTAAGAAGGTTTTGAAAGTTTTATTATACTTAAATTGATATTACCGCGAACATGTCAGATGGTTGGAGGAACTATCACAATATACCAAATAGGTGCCGGCATTTATAACCACCAGGTGATAGTTCACGAACAAAATTTTGTGGGGCCAGAAAATCAAAACATACACACACACACAAAATATGGAAAATATGTGAATACGGGCAAAAAGAAAACTTCGGAAGCAATTCGGTACATCGAGAGTGCTTTTTCCCTCAAACATTCAAGAGTTGGTTTGTAGAAATAAATTCCAAAATTCCCGTTATGTTCTGAATTTCTACAGAAATATATCTTTTTCTTTTCTGTATGAGACTAATGATTCTCCTCGCAAATAAACTTTATTCGAGTATTTACTTTTTCTATTCGGTAATAAGTTAGAGCTAATAAAAATATCAATAAAACCGTATTTTAAACGGCTTCAACTTCTTAAGGAATCTCTTAACATATTGTTCTTTTTGAAAAACGCCGTATTACCCTATGGCATATTTTATAACTAACCTGGTTGTATCTGAAATTGTAGACAGTGCATCTGAGAAATGCGTGACATTGGAAACTTCAGAAATGTTGCTTCTATGAGTGGAATCTCCATACTGCGACCTCACAGTGTCATTCAACAATCTATCATTCAACTTCGCGTTCTTGGCATGGAATAAGTTAACGTACGAATTTTTGGTTCTATACTCCAACAAATCTACACTGCTAGCATTGCAATACTTTTTCCCCAGGTAAACCCTATCACTTCGAATTCTCTCGTACGATCTTTTGCTGTCACATTTTATGGGTATCCTTGAACCGTGGTGTGTCTTCAATGGCTTGGGTTTTTGGAAGATTTCTTTTGGAGTATCTCCTAGATATAGTGGTACGGCTGATGATATGTCGTATTCGGACCATGTTGCTGTGGAGGCAGCGTAGCTCTCGCATTTGGCGCTGAGGTCATCGTCTTCAAGTGAATCGTACAGTTCTTCGCTATCCATATGACCGTGACATCTCCTTGACAGCTGTCAACTCGACAAAACCATACTTCTCGCAGAAATCGTTCGGCATATGAAAAGAAAACGTCTAGTTTGGGGAAAATATAGAAGAGACCAAAATAACAAGTTTATAAAAATAAATTTATTCTTTCGTATTATTTAATCATACGTAGTATGATAAAGTATTGTAATCGTGTAAAAATAATGTCATTTTGGTCCCCTGAACATTTTTGACCAAGCTACAAAAAAATAAATAAACTTAAAGGTGAAAGAAGTTTTGTTCAAAAGGGTCGAAAGGAACTGGAGGTTGTACTCAACTTAAATTAAAATTGCTGGTTCTTGATACAATTTTTGACGGTGATTACGCCGATGTCATTAGATTTTTCCTACTTGGAACGGTTCGGAAGTTAGGACGTTTCCAAGATATCAAAAATAATGCAAAAACAGCCAATTTAGTATGTTAGCAACTTTTAACGCAAGCTGTGTCTGATCTAAACGACCAATCTTCACGTTTCAAACGGTACCGGATGGGAAATTGGCCGAGGAATTCAGTTCTGAGAGCCGCGTTTCTCTAAGGTGCTCGGTTCGCGAGAAAAACGCGATAAGCCGCGGAAATTATATTTTTCGACATTCTAGCCAAACCGTACACGCTACGGGAAAACCGACCTCACCGTTGAATTCAGCACATCCCAATGCATAAGCATGACTACATTAGAACGCTCTATCTCTGAAAAAGTTTTAATTGTTTTTTCGATCTAAATTTAGCACTTTTAGATAGAAAAAAATTGAACATTGCAACCGTTGGTGATAGAAAGGTTTACCCACTACCAAATGATAGCTCTCGTTGAGTCTATCAACAAAATGTATACTTTTATATGCCTAAGATTTACCATTTTCATGTTATGTGGTCCACTTCGCTTATTTTTGTTTTATTTGAAAAACCGTAATTTCAGCACAACTCGGTAACCAGTAGAGACAGAGACTTTTCCTATGTAAATTTGTAATCAGCGCACCCATTTTAGTAAGATAGCAAAGCTTTCATGTTGATCCGGGTCCTAGTTTTAGAGATAGGAGTGCCAGTTCAAAATTATAGTTTAAAATACGTGATTTCTTACAAAATTTTAGCCAGACGGCAAAAACTCAACTACCTTCAATCAAACTAAGGTTGTGGTTCTTGGTACAATTTTTGACCCTGATTACGCCGGTATAATTAGATTTTACTTATTTGGAACGGTTGGGCAGTTATTACGTTCCCAATTATCAAAAATGATGCTAAAAACACCTATTTTACTATGTTAGAAACTTTGAACGCAAACTGTGTCCGATCCAATCGACCGATGTTGACGGTTCAAACGCTAGCGGATGGGAAATTGGCCGAGGAATTCATTTCTGAAAGCCGCGTTGCTCTAAGGTGCGCGGTTCGCGAGAAAAACGCGATAAACCGCGGAAATTATAGTTTCACACTTCCTGGCCGAACCGTACACGCCACGAGAAAACCGACCTCACCGTTGAATTCAGCACGTCCCAATGCATAAGCATGACTACGCTAGAACGCTCTATCTCTCAAAAAGTTATAATTGTTTTTTCGTTCTAAATTTAGCACTTTTAGATAGAAAAAAATTGAACATTGCAACCGTTGGTGATAGAAAGGTTTACCCACTACCAAACGATAGCTCTCGTTGAGTCTATCAAAAAAATGTATACTTTTATATGCCTAAGATTTACCATTTTCATGTTATGTGGTCCATTTCGCTTATTTTTGTATTATTTGAAAAACCGTAATTTCAGCACAACTCGGTAACCAGTAGAGACAGAGACTTTTGCTATGTAAATTTGTAATCAGCGCACCCATTTTAGTAAGATAGCAAAGCTTTCATATTGATCCGGGTCCTAGTTTTAGAGATAGGAGTGCCAGTTCAAAATTATAGTTTAAAATACGTGATTTCTTACAAAATTTTAGCCAGACGGCAAAAACTCAACTACCTTCAATCAAACTAAGGTTGTGGTTCTTGGTACAATTTTTGACGCTGATTACGCCGGTATAATTAGATTTTACTTATTTTGAACGGTTGGGCAGTTATTACGTTCCCAATTATCAAAAATGATGCTAAAAACACCTATTTTACTATGTTAGAAACTTTGAACGCAAACTGTGGCCGATCTAATCCACCGATGTTGACGGTTCAAACGGTATCGGATGGGAAATTGGCCAAGGAATTCATTTCTGAAAGCCGGGTTGCTCTAAGGTGCGCGGTTCGCGAGAAAAACGCGATAAACCGCGGAAATTATAGTTTCCCACTTCCTGGCCGAACCGTACACGCCACGAGAAAACCGACCTCACCGTTGAATTCAGCACGTCCCAATGCATAAGCATGACTACGTTAGAATGCTCTATCTCTCAAAAAGTTATAATTGTTTTTTCGTTCTAAATTTAGCACTTTTAGATAGAAAAAAATTGAACATTGCAACCGTTGGTGATAGAAAGGTTTACCCACTACCAAACGATAGCTCTCGTTGAGTCTATCAAAAAAATGTATACTTTTATAGGCCTAAGATTTACCATTTTCAGGTTATGTGGTTCATTTCGCTTATTTTTGTATTATTTGAAAAACCGTAATTTCAGCACAACTCGGTAACCAGTAGAGACAGAGACTTTTGCTATGTAAATTTGTAATCAGCGCACCCATTTTAGTAAGATAGCAAAGCTTTCATATTGATCCGGGTCCTAGTTTTAGAGATAGGAGTGCCAGTTCAAAATTATAGTTTAAAATACGTGATTTCTTACAAAATTTTAGCCAGACGGCAAAAACTCAACTACCTTCAATCAAACTAAGGTTGTGGTTCTTGGTACAATTTTTGACGCTGATTACGCCGGTATAATTAGATTTTACTTATTTGGAACGGTTGGGCAGTTATTACGTTCCCAATTATCAAAAATGATGCTAAAAACACCTATTTTACTATGTTAGAAACTTTGAACGCAAACTGTGTCCGATCCAATCGACCGATGTTGACGGTTCAAACGCTAGCGGATGGGAAATTGGCCGAGGAATTCATTTCTGAAAGCCGCGTTGCTCTAAGGTGCGCGGTTCGCGAGAAAAACGCGATAAACCGCGGAAATTATACTTTCCCACTTCCTGGCCGAACCGTACACGCCACGAGAAAACCGACCTCACCGTTGAATTCAGCACGTCCCAATGCATAAGTATGACTACGTTATAACGCTCTATCTCTCAAAAAGTTATAATTGTTTTTTCGTTCTAAATTTAGCACTTTTAGATAGAAAAAAATTGAACATTGCAACCGTTGGTGATAGAAAGGTTTACCCACTACCAAACGATAGCTCTCGTTGAGTCTATCAAAAAAATGTATACTTTTATAGGCCTAAGATTTACCATTTTCATGTTATGTGGTCCATTTCGCTTATTTTTGTATTATTTGAAAAACCGTAATTTCAGCACAACTCGGTAACCAGTAGAGACAGAGACTTTTGCTATGTAAATTTGTAATCAGCGCACCCATTTTAGTAAGATAGCAAAGCTTTCATATTGATCCGGGTCCTAGTTTTAGAGATAGGAGTGCCAGTTCAAAATTATAGTTTAAAATACGTGATTTCTTACAAAATTTTAGCCAGACGGCAAAAACTCAACTACCTTCAATCAAACTAAGGTTGTGGTTCTTGGTACAATTTTTGACGCTGATTACGCCGGTATAATTAGATTTTACTTATTTGGAACGGTTGGGCAGTTATTACGTTCCCAATTATCAAAAATGATGCTAAAAACACCTATTTTACTATGTTAGAAACTTTGAACGCAAACTGTGGCCGATCTAATCCACCGATGTTGACGGTTCAAACGGTATCGGATGGGAAATTGGCCAAGGAATTCATTTCTGAAAGCCGGGTTGCTCTAAGGTGCGCGGTTCGCGAGAAAAACGCGATAAACCGCGGAAATTATAGTTTCCCACTTCCTGGCCGAACCGTACACGCCACGAGAAAACCGACCTCACCGTTGAATTCAGCACGTCCCAATGCATAAGCATGACTACGTTAGAATGCTCTATCTCTCAAAAAGTTATAATTGTTTTTTCGTTCTAAATTTAGCACTTTTAGATAGAAAAAAATTGAACATTGCAACCGTTGGTGATAGAAAGGTTTACCCACTACCAAACGATAGCTCTCGTTGAGTCTATCAAAAAAATGTATACTTTTATAGGCCTAAGATTTACCATTTTCAAGTTATGTGGTTCATTTCGCTTATTTTTGTATTATTTGAAAAACCGTAATTTCAGCACAACTCGGTAACCAGTAGAGACAGAGACTTTTGCTATGTAAATTTGTAATCAGCGCACCCATTTTAGTAAGATAGCAAAGCTTTCATATTGATCCGGGTCCTAGTTTTAGAGATAGGAGTGCCAGTTCAAAATTATAGTTTAAAATACGTGATTTCTTACAAAATTTTAGCCAGACGGCAAAAACTCAACTACCTTCAATCAAACTAAGGTTGTGGTTCTTGGTACAATTTTTGACGCTGATTACGCCGGTATAATTAGATTTTACTTATTTGGAACGGTTGGGCAGTTATTACGTTCCCAATTATCAAAAATGATGCTAAAAACACCTATTTTACTATGTTAGAAACTTTGAACGCAAACTGTGGCCGATCTAATCCACCGATGTTGACGGTTCAAACGGTATCGGATGGGAAATTGGCCAAGGAATTCATTTCTGAAAGCCGGGTTGCTCTAAGGTGCGCGGTTCGCGAGAAAAACGCGATAAACCGCGGAAATTATAGTTTCCCACTTCCTGGCCGAACCGTACACGCTACGAGAAAACCGACCTCACCGTTGAATTCAGCACGTCCCAATGCATAAGCATGACTACGTTAGAACGCTCTATCTCTCAAAAAGTTATAATTGTTTTTTCGTTCTAAATTTAGCACTTTTAGATAGAAAAAAATTGAACATTGCAACCGTTGGTGATAGAAAGGTTTACCCACTACCAAACGATAGCTCTCGTTGAGTCTATCCAAAAAATGTATACTTTTATATGCCTAAGATTTACCATTTTCATGTTATGTGGTTCATTTCGCTTATTTTTGTATTATTTGAAAAACCGTAATTTCAGCACAACTCGGTAACCAGTAGAGACAGAGACTTTTGCTATGTAAATTTGTAATCAGCGCACCCATTTTAGTAAGATAGCAAAGCTTTCATATTGATCCGGGTCCTAGTTTTAGAGATAGGAGTGCCAGTTCAAAATTATAGTTTAAAATACGTGATTTCTTACAAAATTTTAGCCAGACGGCAAAAACTCAACTACCTTCAATCAAACTAAGGTTGTGGTTCTTGGTACAATTTTTGGCGCTGATTACGCCGGTATAATTAGATTTTACTTATTTGGAACGGTTGGGCAGTTATTACGTTCCCAATTATCAAAAATGATGCTAAAAACACCTATTTTACTATGTTAGAAACTTTGAACGCAAACTGTGGCCGATCTAATCCACCGATGTTGACGGTTCAAACGCTAGCGGATGGGAAATTGGCCGAGGAATTCATTTCTGAAAGCCGCGTTGCTCTAAGGTGCGCGGTTCGCGAGAAAAACGCGATAAACCGCGGAAATTATAGTTTCCCACTTCCTGGCCGAACCGTACACGCTACGAGAAAACCGACCTCACCGTTGAATTCAGCACGTCCCAATGCATAAGCATGACTACGTTAGAACGCTCTATCTCTCAAAAAGTTATAATTGTTTTTTCGTTCTAAATTTAGCACTTTTAGATAGAAAAAAATTGTACATTGCAACCGTTGGTGATAGAAAGGTTTACCCACTACCAAACGATAGCTCTCGTTGAGTCTATCAAAAAAATGTATACTTTTATATGCCTAAGATTTACCATTTTCATGTTATGTGGTCCATTTCGCTTATTTTTGTATTATTTGAAAAACCGTAATTTCAGCAGAACTCGGTAACCAGTAGAGACAGAGACTTTTGCTATGTAAATTTGTAATCAGCGCATCCATTTTAGTAAGATAGCAAAGCTTTCATATTGATCCGGGTCCTAGTTTTAGAGATAGGAGTGCCAGTTCAAAATTATAGTTTAAAATACGTGATTTCTTACAAAATTTTAGCCAGACGGCAAAAACTCAACTACCTTCAATCAAACTAAGGTTGTGGTTCTTGGTACAATTTTTGACGCTGATTACGCCGGTATAATTAGATTTTACTTATTTGGAGCGGTTGGGCAGTTATTACGTTCCCAATTATCAAAAATGATGCTAAAAACACCTATTTTACTATGTTAGAAACTTTGAACGCAAACTGTGTCCGATCCAATCGACCGATGTTGACGGTTCAAACGCTAGGGGATGGGAAATTGGCCGAGGAATTCATTTCTGAAAGCCGCGTTGTTCTAAGGTGCGCGGTTCGCGAGAAAAACGCGATAAACCGCGGAAATTATACTTTCCCACTTCCTGGCCGAACCGTACACGCCACGAGAAAACCGACCTCACCGTTGAATTCAGCACGTCCCAATGCATAAGCATGACTACGTTAGAACGCTCTATCTCTCAAAAAGTTATAATTGTTTTTCGTTCTAAATTTAGCACTTTTAGATAGACAAAAATTGTACATTGCAACCGTTGGTGATAGAAAGGTTTACCCACTACCAAACGATAGCTCTCGTTGAGTCTATCAAAAAAATGTATACTTTTATATGCCTAAGATTTACCATTTTCATGTTATGTGGTCCATTTCGCTTATTTTTGTATTATTTGAAAAACCGTAATTTCAGCACAACTCGGTAACCAGTAGAGACAGAGACTTTTGCTATGTAAATTTGTAATCAGCGCACCCATTTTAGTAAGATAGCAAAGCTTTCATATTGATCCGGGTCCTAGTTTTAGAGATAGGAGTGCCAGTTCAAAATTATAGTTTAAAATACGTGATTTCTTACAAAATTTTAGCCAGACGGCAAAAACTCAACTACCTTCAATCAAACTAAGGTTGTGGTTCTTGGTACAATTTTTGACGCTGATTACGCCGGTATAATTAGATTTTACTTATTTGGAACGGTTGGGCAGTTATTACGTTCCCAATTATCAAAAATGATGCTAAAAACACCTATTTTACTATGTTAGAAACTTTGAACGCAAACTGTGTCCGATCCAATCGACCGATGTTGACGGTTCAAACGCTAGCGGATGGGAAATTGGCCGAGGAATTCATTTCTGAAAGCCGCGTTGCTCTAAGGTGCGCGGTTCGCGAGAAAAACGCGATAAACCGCGGAAATTATAGTTTCCCACTTCCTGGCCGAACCGTACACGCCACGAGAAAACCGACCTCACCGTTGAATTCAGCACGTCCCAATGCATAAGCATGACTACGTTAGAACGCTCTATCTCTCAAAAAGTTATAATTGTTTTTTCGTTCTAAATTTAGCACTTTTAGATAGAAAAAAATTGTACATTGCAACCGTTGGTGATAGAAAGGTTTACCCACTACCAAACGATAGCTCTCGTTGAGTCTATCAAAAAAATGTATACTTTTATAGGCCTAAGATTTACCATTTTCATGTTATGTGGTCCATTTCGCTTATTTTTGTATTATTTGAAAAACCGTAATTTCAGCACAACTCGGTAAATTTGTAATCAGCGCACCCATTTTAGTAAGATAGCAAAGCTTTCATATTGATCCGGGTCCTAGTTTTAGAGATAGGAGTGCCAGTTCAAAATTATAGTTTAAAATACGTGATTTCTTACAAAATTTTAGCCAGACGGCAAAAACTCAACTACCTTCAATCAAACTAAGGTTGTGGTTCTTGGTACAATTTTTGACGCTGATTACGCCGGTATAATTAGATTTTACTTATTTGGAACGGTTGGGCAGTTATTACGTTCCCAATTATCAAAAATGATGCTAAAAACACCTATTTTACTATGTTAGAAACTTTGAACGCAAACTGTGTCCGATCCAATCGACCGATGTTGACGGTTCAAACGCTAGCGGATGGGAAATTGGCCGAGGAATTCATTTCTGAAAGCCGCGTTGCTCTAAGGTGCGCGGTTCGCGAGAAAAACGCGATAAACCGCGGAAATTATAGTTTCCCACTTCCTGGCCGAACCGTACACGCTACGAGAAAACCGACCTCACCGTTGAATTCAGCACGTCCCAATGCATAAGCATGACTACGTTAGAACGCTCTATCTCTCAAAAAGTTATAATTGTTTTTTCGTTCTAAATTTAGCACTTTTAGATAGACAAAAATTGTACATTGCAACCGTTGGTGATAGAAAGGTTTACCCACTACCAAACGATAGCTCTCGTTGAGTCTATCAAAAAAATTTATACTTTTATATGCCTAAGATTTACCATTTTCATGTTATGTGGTCCACTTCGCTTATTTTTGTATTATTTGAAAAACCGTAATTTCAGCACAACTCGGTAACCAGTAGAGGCAGAGACTTTTCCTATGTAAATTTGTAATCAGCGCACCCATTTTAGTAAGATAGCAAAGCTTTCATGTTGATCCGGGTCCTAGTTTTAGAGATAGGAGTGCCAGTTCAAAATTATAGTTTAAAATACGTGATTTCTTACAAAATTTTAGCCAGACGGCAAAAACTCAACTACCTTCAATCAAACTAAGGTTGTGGTTCTTGGTACAATTTTTGACGCTGATTACGCCGGTATAACTAGATTTTACTTATTTGGAACGGTTGGGCAGTTATTACGTTCCCAATTATCAAAAATGATGCTAAAAACACCTATTTTACTATGTTAGAAACTTTGAACGCAAACTGTGTCCGATCCAATCGACCGATGTTGACGGTTCAAACGCTAGCGGATGGGAAATTGGCCGAGGAATTCATTTCTGAAAGCCGCGTTGCTCTAAGGTGCGCGGTTCGCGAGAAAAACGCGATAAACCGCGGAAATTATACTTTCCCACTTCCTGGCCGAACCCTACACGCTACGAGAAAACCGACCTCACCGTTGAATTCAGCACGTCCCAATGCATAAGCATGACTACGTTAGAACGCTCTATCTCTCAAAAAGTTATAATTGTTTTTTCGTTCTAAATTTAGCACTTTTAGATAGAAAAAAATTGAACATTGCAACCGTTGGTGATAGAAAGGTTTACCCACTACCAAACGATAGCTCTCGTTGAGTCTATCAAAAAAATGTATACTTTTATATGCCTAAGATTTACCATTTTCATGTTATGTGGTCCACTTCGCTTATTTTTGTATTATTTGAAAAACCGTAATTTCAGCACAACTCGGTAACCAGTAGAGACAGAGACTTTTCCTATGTAAATTTGTAATCAGCGCACCCATTTTAGTAAGATAGCAAAGCTTTCATGTTGATCCGGGTCCTAGTTTTAGAGATAGGAGTGCCAGTTCAAAATTATAGTTTAAAATACGTGATTTCTTACAAAATTTTAGCCAGACGGCAAAAACTCAACTACCTTCAATCAAACTAAGGTTGTGGTTCTTGGTACAATTTTTGACGCTGATTACGCCGGTATAATTAGATTTTACTTATTTGGAACGGTTGGGCAGTTATTACGTTCCCAATTATCAAAAATGATGCTAAAAACACCTATTTTAATATGTTAGAAACTTTGAACGCAAACTGTGTCCGATCCAATCGACCGATGTTGACGGTTCAAACGCTAGCGGATGGGAAATTGGCCGAAGAATTCATTTCTGAAAGCCGCGTTGCTCTAAGGTGCGCGGTTCGCGAGAAAAACGCGATAAACCGCGGAAATTATAGTTTCCCACTTCCTGGCCGAACCGTACACGCCACGTGAAAACCGACCTCACCGTTGAATTCAGCACGTCCCAATGCATAAGCATGACTACGTTAGAACGCTCTATCTCTCAAAAAGTTATAATTGTTTTTTCGTTCTAAATTTAGCACTTTTAGATAGAAAAAACTTGAACATTGCAACCGTTGGTGATAGAAAGGTTTACCCACTACCAAACGATAGCTCTCGTTGAGTCTATCAAAAAAATGTATACTTTTATATGCCTAAGATTTACCATTTTCATGTTATGTGGTCCATTTCGCTTATTTTTGTATTATTTGAAAAACCGTAATTTCAGCACAACTCGGTAACCAGTAGAGACAGAGACTTTTGCTATGTAAATTTGTAATCAGCGCACCCATTTTAGTAAGATAGCAAAGCTTTCATATTGATCCGGGTCCTAGTTTTAGAGATAGGAGTGCCAGTTCAAAATTATAGTTTAAAATACGTGATTTCTTACAAAATTTTAGCCAGACGGCAAAAACTCAACTACCTTCAATCAAACTAAGGTTGTGGTTCTTGGTACAATTTTTGACGCTGATTACGCCGGTATAATTAGATTTTACTTATTTGGAACGGTTGGGCAGTTATTACGTTCCCAATTATCAAAAATGATGCTAAAAACACCTATTTTACTATGTTAGAAACTTTGAACGCAAACTGTGTCCGATCCAATCGACCGATGTTGACGGTTCAAACGCTAGCGGATGGGAAATTGGCCGAGGAATTCATTTCTGAAAGCCGCGTTGCTCTAAGGTGCGCGGTTCGCGAGAAAAACGCGATAAACCGCGGAAATTATACTTTCCCACTTCCTGGCCGAACCGTACACGCTACGAGAAAACCGACCTCACCGTTGAATTCAGCACGTCCCAATGCATAAGCATGACTACGTTAGAACGCTCTATCTCTCAAAAAGTTATAATTGTTTTTTCGTTCTAAATTTAGCACTTTTAGATAGAAAAAAAATGAACATTGCAACCGTTGGTGATAGAAAGGTTTACCCACTACCAAACGATAGCTCTCGTTGAGTCTATCAAAAAAATGTATACTTTTATATGCCTAAGATTTACCATTTTCATGTTATGTGGTCCATTTCGCTTATTTTTGTATTATTTGAAAAACCGTAATTTCAGCACAACTCGGTAACCAGTAGAGACAGAGACTTTTGCTATGTAAATTTGTAATCAGCGCACCCATTTTAGTAAGATAGCAAAGCTTTCATATTGATCCGGGTCCTAGTTTTAGAGATAGGAGTGCCAGTTCAAAATTATAGTTTAAAATACGTGATTTCTTACAAAATTTTAGCCAGACGGCAAAAACTCAACTACCTTCAATCAAACTAAGGTTGTGGTTCTTGGTACAATTTTTGACGCTGATTACGCCGGTATAATTAGATTTTACTTATTTGGAACGGTTGGGCAGTTATTACGTTCCCAATTATCAAAAATGATGCTAAAAACACCTATTTTACTATGTAAGAAACTTTGAACGCAAACTGTGTCCGATCCAATCGACCGATGTTGACGGTTCAAACGCTAGCGGATGGGAAATTGGCCGAGGAATTCATTTCTGAAAGCCGCGTTGCTCTAAGGTGCGCGGTTCGCGAGAAAAACGCGATAAACCGCGGAAATTATACTTTCCCACTTCCTGGCCGAACCGTACACGCTACGAGAAAACCGACCTCACCGTTGAATTCAGCACGTCCCAATGCATAAGCATGACTACGTTAGAACGCTCTATCTCTCAAAAAGTTATAATTGTTTTTTCGTTCTAAATTTAGCACTTTTAGATAGAAAAAAATTGAACATTGCAACCGTTGGTGATAGAAAGGTTTACCCACTACCAAACGATAGCTCTCGTTGAGTCTATCAAAAAAATGTATACTTTTATATGCCTAAGATTTACCATTTTCATGTTATGTGGTCCATTTCGCTTATTTTTGTATTATTTGAAAAACCGTAATTTCAGCACAACTCGGTAACCAGTAGAGACAGAGACTTTTGCTATGTAAATTTGTAATCAGCGCACCCATTTTAGTAAGATAGCAAAGCTTTCATATTGATCCGGGTCCTAGTTTTAGAGATAGGAGTGCCAGTTCAAAATTATAGTTTAAAATACGTGATTTCTTACAAAATTTTAGCCAGACGGCAAAAACTCAACTACCTTCAATCAAACTAAGGTTGTGGTTCTTGGTACAATTTTTGACGCTGATTACGCCGGTATAATTAGATTTTACTTATTTGGAACGGTTGGGCAGTTATTACGTTCCCAATTATCAAAAATGATGCTAAAAACACCTATTTTACTATGTAAGAAACTTTGAACGCAAACTGTGTCCGATCCAATCGACCGATGTTGACGGTTCAAACGCTAGCGGATGGGAAATTGGCCGAGGAATTCATTTCTGAAAGCCGCGTTGCTCTAAGGTGCGCGGTTCGCGAGAAAAACGCGATAAACCGCGGAAATTATACTTTCCCACTTCCTGGCCGAACCGTACACGCTACGAGAAAACCGACCTCACCGTTGAATTCAGCACGTCCCAATGCATAAGCATGACTACGTTAGAACGCTCTATCTCTCAAAAAGTTATAATTGTTTTTTCGTTCTAAATTTAGCACTTTTAGATAGAAAAAAATTGAACATTGCAACCGTTGGTGATAGAAAGGTTTACCCACTACCAAACGATAGCTCTCGTTGAGTCTATCAAAAAAATGTATACTTTTATATGCCTAAGATTTACCATTTTCATGTTATGTGGTCCATTTCGCTTATTTTTGTATTATTTGAAAAACCGTAATTTCAGCACAACTCGGTAACCAGTAGAGACAGAGACTTTTGCTATGTAAATTTGTAATCAGCGCACCCATTTTAGTAAGATAGCAAAGCTTTCATATTGATCCGGGTCCTAGTTTTAGAGATAGGAGTGCCAGTTCAAAATTATAGTTTAAAATACGTGATTTCTTACAAAATTTTAGCCAGACGGCAAAAACTCAACTACCTTCAATCAAACTAAGGTTGTGGTTCTTGGTACAATTTTTGACGCTGATTACGCCGGTATAATTAGATTTTACTTATTTGGAACGGTTGGTCAGTTATTACGTTCCCAATTATCAAAAATGATGCTAAAAACACCTATTTTACTATGTTAGAAACTTTGAACGCAAACTGTGTCCGATCCAATCGACCGATGTTGACGGTTCAAACGCTAGCGGATGGGAAATTGGCCGAGGAATTCATTTCTGAAAGCCGCGTTGCTCTAAGGTGCGCGGTTCGCGAGAAAAACGCGATAAACCGCGGAAATTATACTTTCCCACTTCCTGGCCGAACCGTACACGCTACGAGAAAACCGACCTCACCGTTGAATTCAGCACGTCCCAATGCATAAGCATGACTACGTTAGAACGCTCTATCTCTCAAAAAGTTATAATTGTTTTTTCGTTCTAAATTTAGCACTTTTAGATAGAAAAAAAATGAACATTGCAACCGTTGGTGATATAAAGGTTTACCCACTACCAAACGATACCTCTCGTTGAGTCTATCAAAAAAATGTATACTTTTATATGCCTAAGATTTACCATTTTCATGTTATGTGGTCCATTTCGCTTATTTTTGTATTATTTGAAAAACCGTAATTTCAGCACAACTCGGTAACCAGTAGAGACAGAGACTTTTGCTATGTAAATTTGTAATCAGCGCACCCATTTTAGTAAGATAGCAAAGCTTTCATATTGATCCGGGTCCTAGTTTTAGAGATAGGAGTGCCAGTTCAAAATTATAGTTTAAAATACGTGATTTCTTACAAAATTTTAGCCAGACGGCAAAAACTCAACTACCTTCAATCAAACTAAGGTTGTGGTTCTTGGTACAATTTTTGACGCTGATTACGCCGGTATAATTAGATTTTACTTATTTGGAACGGTTGGGCAGTTATTACGTTCCCAATTATCAAAAATGATGCTAAAAACACCTATTTTACTATGTAAGAAACTTTGAACGCAAACTGTGTCCGATCCAATCGACCGATGTTGACGGTTCAAACGCTAGCGGATGGGAAATTGGCCGAGGAATTCATTTCTGAAAGCCGCGTTGCTCTAAGGTGCGCGGTTCGCGAGAAAAACGCGATAAACCGCGGAAATTATACTTTCCCACTTCCTGGCCGAACCGTACACGCTACGAGAAAACCGACCTCACCGTTGAATTCAGCACGTCCCAATGCATAAGCATGACTACGTTAGAACGCTCTATCTCTCAAAAAGTTATAATTGTTTTTTCGTTCTAAATTTAGCACTTTTGGATAGAAAAAAATTGAACATTGCAACCGTTGGTGATAGAAAGGTTTACCCACTACCAAACGATAGCTCTCGTTGAGTCTATCAAAAAAATGTATACTTTTATATGCCTAAGATTTACCATTTTCATGTTATGTGGTCCATTTCGCTTATTTTTGTATTATTTGAAAAACCGTAATTTCAGCACAACTCGGTAACCAGTAGAGACAGAGACTTTTGCTATGTAAATTTGTAATCAGCGCACCCATTTTAGTAAGATAGCAAAGCTTTCATATTGATCCGGGTCCTAGTTTTAGAGATAGGAGTGCCAGTTCAAAATTATAGTTTAAAATACGTGATTTCTTACAAAATTTTAGCCAGACGGCAAAAACTCAACTACCTTCAATCAAACTAAGGTTGTGGTTCTTGGTACAATTTTTGACGCTGATTACGCCGGTATAATTAGATTTTACTTATTTGGAACGGTTGGGCAGTTATTACGTTCCCAATTATCAAAAATGATGCTAAAAACACCTATTTTACTATGTAAGAAACTTTGAACGCAAACTGTGTCCGATCCAATCGACCGATGTTGACGGTTCAAACGCTAGCGGATGGGAAATTGGCCGAGGAATTCATTTCTGAAAGCCGCGTTGCTCTAAGGTGCGCGGTTCGCGAGAAAAACGCGATAAACCGCGGAAATTATACTTTCCCACTTCCTGGCCGAACCGTACACGCTACGAGAAAACCGACCTCACCGTTGAATTCAGCACGTCCCAATGCATAAGCATGACTACGTTAGAACGCTCTATCTCTCAAAAAGTTATAATTGTTTTTTCGTTCTAAATTTAGCACTTTTAGATAGAAAAAAATTGAACATTGCAACCGTTGGTGATAGAAAGGTTTACCCACTACCAAACGATAGCTCTCGTTGAGTCTATCAAAAAAATGTATACTTTTATATGCCTAAGATTTACCATTTTCATGTTATGTGGTCCATTTCGCTTATTTTTGTATTATTTGAAAAACCGTAATTTCAGCACAACTCGGTAACCAGTAGAGACAGAGACTTTTGCTATGTAAATTTGTAATCAGCGCACCCATTTTAGTAAGATAGCAAAGCTTTCATATTGATCCGGGTCCTAGTTTTAGAGATAGGAGTGCCAGTTCAAAATTATAGTTTAAAATACGTGATTTCTTACAAAATTTTAGCCAGACGGCAAAAACTCAACTACCTTCAATCAAACTAAGGTTGTGGTTCTTGGTACAATTTTTGACGCTGATTACGCCGGTATAATTAGATTTTACTTATTTGGAACGGTTGGGCAGTTATTACGTTCCCAATTATCAAAAATGATGCTAAAAACACCTATTTTACTATGTTAGAAACTTTGAACGCAAACTGTGTCCGATCCAATCGACCGATGTTGACGGTTCAAACGCTAGCGGATGGGAAATTGGCCGAGGAATTCATTTCTGAAAGCCGCGTTGCTCTAAGGTGCGCGGTTCGCGAGAAAAACGCGATAAACCGCGGAAATTATACTTTCCCACTTCCTGGCCGAACCGTACACGCTACGAGAAAACCGACCTCACCGTTGAATTCAGCACGTCCCAATGCATAAGCATGACTACGTTAGAACGCTCTATCTCTCAAAAAGTTATAATTGTTTTTTCGTTCTAAATTTAGCACTTTTAGATAGAAAAAAAATGAACATTGCAACCGTTGGTGATAGAAAGGTTTACCCACTACCAAAAGATAGCTCTCGTTGAGTCTATCAAAAAAATGTATACTTTTATATGCCTAAGATTTACCATTTTCATGTTATGTGGTCCATTTCGCTTATTTTTGTATTATTTGAAAAACCGTAATTTCAGCACAACTCGGTAACCAGTAGAGACAGAGACTTTTGCTATGTAAATTTGTAATCAGCGCACCCATTTTAGTAAGATAGCAAAGCTTTCATATTGATCCGGGTCCTAGTTTTAGAGATAGGAGTGCCAGTTCAAAATTATAGTTTAAAATACGTGATTTCTTACAAAATTTTAGCCAGACGGCAAAAACTCAACTACCTTCAATCAAACTAAGGTTGTGGTTCTTGGTACAATTTTTGACGCTGATTACGCCGGTATAATTAGATTTTACTTATTTGGAACGGTTGGGCAGTTATTACGTTCCCAATTATCAAAAATGATGCTAAAAACACCTATTTTACTATGTTAGAAACTTTGAACGGAAAGTGTGTCCGATCCAATCGACCGATGTTGACGGTTCAAACGCTAGCGGATGGGAAATTGGCCGAGGAATTCATTTCTGCAAGCCGCGTTGCTCTAAGGTGCGCGGTTCGCGAGAAAAACGCGATAAACCGCGGAAATTATAGTTTCCCACTTCCTGGCCGAACCGTACACGCCACGAGAAAACCGACCTCACCGTTGAATTCAGCACGTCCCAATGCATAAGCATGACTACATTAGAACGCTCTATCTCTCAAAAAGTTATAATTGTTTTTTCGGTCTTAATTTAGCACTTTTAGATAGAAAAAATTGAACATTGCAACCGTTCGTGATAGAAAGGTTTACCCACTACCAAATGATAGCTCTCGTTGAGTCTATCAAAAAAATGTATACTTTTATATGCCTAAGATTTACCATTTTCATGTTATGTGGTTCATTTCGCTTATTTTTGTATTAAGTATTTGAAAAGCCGTAATTTCAGCACAACTCGGTAACCGGTAGAGACAGAGACTTTTACTATGTACATTTGTAATCAGCGCACCCATTTTAGTCAGATAGCAAAGGTTTCATGTTGATCCGGGTCCTTGTTTTTGAGATAGGTGTGCTACTTCAAAATTATTGTTTAAAATATGTGATTTCTTAAAAAAGTTTAGCCAGTCGGCAAAAACTCTACTACCTTCAATCAAATTAAGGTTGTGGTTCTTGATACAATTTTTGACGCTGATTATGCCGGTATAACTTGATTTTACTTATTTGGAACGGTTCGGCAGTTATTACGTTCCCAATTATCAAAAATGATGCTAAAAACACCCATTTTACTATGTTAGAAACTTTGAACGCAAACCGTGACCGATCCAATCGACCGATGTTGACGGTTCAAACGCTAGCGGATGGGAAATTGGCCGAGGAATTCATTTCTGAAAGCCGCGTTGCTCTAAGGTGCGCGGTTCGCGAGAAAAACGCGATAAACCGCGGAAATTATAGTTTCCCACTTCCTGGCCGAACCGTACACGCCACGAGAAAACCGACCTCACCGTTGAATTCAGCACGTCCCAATGCATAAGCATGACTACGTTAGAACGCTCTATCTCTCAAAAAGTTATAATTGTTTTTTCGTTCTAAATTTAGCACTTTTAGATAGAAAAAAAAAATTAACATTCCAACCGTTCGCCATAGAAAGGTTAACGTCCCACCAAATGATAGCTCTCGATGAGTACATCAAAAATATATATGCTTTTATAGGCCTAACATATCCCATTTTGAAGTTATGTGGTCCATTTCTCTTATTTTTGTATTATTTGGAATAACGTAATTTCAGCACCACTCGGTAACCAGTAGACACAGAGACTTTTTCTATGTGAATTTGGAATCAGCGCACCCATTTTAGTAGAATAGCATAGATTTCATGTTGATCCGGGTCCTAGTTTTTGAGATATGTGTGCCACTTCAAAATTATAGTTTCAAATATGTGATTTCTTACAAAATTTTAGCCAGTCGGCGAAAACACAATTGGCTTCGATAAAATTAAAATTGCGGTTCTTGATACAATTTTTGACGGTGATTACGCCGGTGTCATTAGATTTTTCCTACTTGGAACGGTTCGGAAGTTATGACGTTCCCAAGATAACAAAAATAATGCAAAAACAGCCAATTTAGGATGTTAGCAACTTTTAACGTAAGCTGTGCTTAGTATACTATTCAGGATGTCAACTTGTATATTTGTAAAATTCCAATTTTTTAAATTTTCTTCAGTACAACTTGCATAACTTTAGTAATTGAAAAATAATTAGCTTCCTTGAGAGAGATAATACTATTCAAGAGATGTGACATAAGTAACAATGTATCAAGGAAATGCTTATTGTATTATATTATAGAATATTGTAGCACACATGTCTTCATACACAATAAATGTTATAACATGCATTCTAATATAAGTATAATGTATTACATATTGTATAGAGGAAAAAAAGCACTCAAATTCTAAACGTGGTCTGGCCAGTTTGTCTGGTGTATATCTAGCATTTTTTGGTCTTTAGATTTTAGTAATTATTCTATAAAATATTCAAGATTAATACATGCTATTATATTGTTTTAAGAGATTCATATTTTCAGGACAAACTCTGGTTATTTTAAATGCACTTTAAATTAATTTTGCAATATACAGTTTTACAAGAAATCGTACAATTTTGTACAAATGGCGAAATGTTAGATAATAACCTAAACAATTTTTGAACGATCTGCACTGATTGTCTATAATCTAAATAATATACAACAACAACAACAAGTGGTGCGTGTAGAAAGTAGAATAGAGCGCATTTAAAACGACTGCAGCGAAAGCAAAAGTGTTCCAGATATTGTTTACAAAAATGCAGAAACTTGCACTTACTGCTAGGTTAGTGCAACTGGTAAAGTGCTGCTTTCATTCTGCATAGAAAATACCAAGTTTTAGGAGAGTATATCGCAGCAAATGTGGTGGGTTTCGAAGAAATGGATACTTTTACTTCTTCTTATCACATAGGATACAGGTCATGCGGTGCATTACCTCTTAAGCTACCAAACTAAGAAGTTCTCTGTAATATTTCTTATTTAAATACCGTTTTCATTAAATAAATAAGTTTAGTTTGTTATTAGGTTTGTTAACTGTAAGAAATGGCGACTTATACAGCTACTAGCGCTTTGTTGATGTGTTTTTTAAGTAGTTTACCTGGTAAATAAACATTTTGAGATTTTTTTTTGAAAAACGTGTATTTTTTGGTTAAACTAAAAATTGTTTTATTGTTTTGGTCGCAGGTCCACCTGGTGTTAGTATTCAGGATGCTTATGTGCAGTTATATCCTATCGACAAGTCAAAATGTAAGGATATCGACCAAATTAGGGATATTAACTATCAATTGTTTACAAGGTAAGATTGTTATTGTATTTATTTTGTTAGAGTATTTCATACAGAAATTTTACGTTTATTTTAAACGGTTTGATATTGTTTATTTTTTAATTAGACCACAGAAAGGTGACATAGGTTATTCTGTTTTTTTTTTTTTATTTATAAAGGGAATGAAATTTAATGAGTGTTAATAGATTAAAACATGCTAAATCTAACGCAATACATTTCTAGGTTCTGGTACTTGAAAATGTAATTCTCGACGTGTTCTTTTTTTCTTTTTGACGTCACTTTGTTTGACAAAAAAAAATTTTTTTAAGATAAAAAAGAAAAGTAAATGCTCAGCCCATGTCGCCATATAAAGAAATGGATTAACTACTTTTGAGATATTGTTCAAAACATTAAAATAATTCTGTTTCTTCTATAAAAAAATCTGATGTGGCCAGGCACATGACTTTATCATACAATATATAAAATTAATAGTTTAGCTGCATGATATTCTATCGAGATCGATCGTGTTTGCATTAAAATAAAACGAATTAGCCAGGATTTGACAGATATTGACAGTAGGTATTGTCAAAAAATCAGCCTTTGACACTACCTACTGTCATTGGAATAAAAATATCTGGCAAATCCTATATTAATGCAGACACGATCTCGATCAAATAGAATTTGCCCCTACAGCTAAACTATTAATTTTACCAAAAAATGTTATAGACATAAATTATACAAAATTTCCTCTACTTTAATTTATTATTTAACTATTTTGACGAAATTAGAGAAATGGCGGCTCATTTGCAAAATCCTTGAAAAATGCATAACAATATTGCTATCCGCAATCCGCACTTGAAATGCACATTAACTTTGTAAACACCATGGAAACACCAAGCTGTTTCAATATTGTTTCACATAGCGTACGTGCGCGCGTGTTTCTCCTCCTCATCACATTCTCCATGCATTTGCGTGTTGAATTGACGTTTCGTAACCGCTGACGTTCTCAATACTGTCAAAAGTTTCAAAATTTCCTGGCTACCTACTATTAATGCAGACACGATTTCGATCAAATAGAATTTGCTCCTGCAGCTAAACTATTAATTTTACCAAAAAATCTTATAGCCATAAATTATACAAAATTTCCTCTACTTTAATTTATTATTTATCTATTTTTACGAAATTACACAAATGACGGCTCATTTGCAAATCGTTGAAAAATTCTAAGAGTAAATAGCCAGTTCCTTTGGACCCTTTTGAACCAAAAGCTTTTCAGCTCTAAGTTTGGTTATAAAGCTTCTATAATATGAACTTTCGTCCCGATACCTTTAGTAGTTTCTCCGGAATCGTCGCCACAAAAATCGTTTACACACACGCACATACAGACATTATTTTGTATCTTGGTCAAAAATGTTCAGGAGACCCATAAAGACCTATTTCCGCTAGAATCTAAAAAAAAAATTTCGGCACGATTACAAAATGCCATTTTGGAACTAGTTTTAGTATTTATACACTGATTTATTTTATAACACATAAAATATTGTCGTGTATTTTTTGCAAAATGCCTGCCTTTTTAAAGGCGTGTCATGCAAATACAATTTTTGGAAAATATGTGACGTCACACGCTATCAACTTATTTTGTATTTATTTTATAACCTGTTGTTGTTTATTTTTTGTATCTAGAGAAAGAGTTGACATAGCTTATTGTATTTTTTTTATATAAAGCGAATGAAATTTAGAATGTTAGTGGACAAAAAAATGCAAAATTTAACACAATACTTATTTTTATATTATATACAGTGTGTCTCACGAGACGTTGGTTATACAGTGCTCTTTCATGATCTGTTCAGAAAACAGTTGTATTCCAGATGGTTTCCAAGCTATTTTGAAAAAATAAAAAATATATTTTTTTTTAAATGTGGTTATAACTTCTTTATTTGTGGTCCAATCGAAAAAGCGTTTGGACAATATAAAGGCAATTTTTGTCTACAATTTGATTATGTCAGTTTAAAATTTTTATCGCCGATGAATTTGTCAGAAACAAACTAAACTTTTGCTTTTCTTCAGGACGTTTCTTCAGAGGTTTTTATACATGTTTGGATTCAGATTTTTTTTCTGAGTAATTTGGTATGCCATTTGCCATATTTAGAATACAATAAACCGACAAAATTGGCAATTTAAATTAATTATGCAATTTAAAAAAATATGTTACCATGGCATTGCACATTTTTGGGACAACTTATTTATATTATATAGTTTTGAAAATGGAATTCTGACGTTTCTCTATTACATTTTGGCCTATTTTATTTCGAAAACCATACCTAATAGTCTTATAGTATTTTGATTACAATTCTTCAACAAATTTTTGATCTCTATCATATTACATTCCTGAAATACGTAAACATTTAATAGAAAATATAAACAATAGCATAATAAATTTAGAAACTTAGTCATCTTTAGACCGAATTTTTATACCAAACTACAGAGTATTAATTACATACTATCAAATTTCATATCGTAAGAGCAACAGTATTTTTGCCAACTGACCTAAATATTTCATATTTATTTCCGTTCTATAATTTGATGAAACGGTTCAAATTGCCCAAACTATTTGAAATAGTAAATTTACTGGATTGTGACGTATCCGTTGATATTTCAAATGATCTTGTAATGAAAGCTCATGAATTATGCATGCTCGTTTTTATGATTGTATCGAGAGAAGTGTCTACGGTACGGTCTATGTTGATAGGGGTCAGTAACATTTGCAATGTAACCAACCTTACTACGTGAGTAGTCATTAGATATAGCAGTTAGTCTTTACGCCATCTTCACATGCAGATAGATTATGTTATGTAATTTTGCGTATACGTAGTAATAATCGAGATTACGCTACGTGTTTTCATCCAGAGTTGGCATGTGCGTCATCAATCTCAGAAGACCTGTTTTCCTAGTCAGGGTTGCCAGATTAGTCTCATAAGAATGCCGGAGATGATCAACTTTGCGATTTTGGCAAAGAATAGATCATAATCGCCTATACAGTTTCCATTTCCAAAAGCCACGTTCTACAGGATTGCAGATATTTTGCGCTTTTTAATTTTGTTTCTTTTTCAATTTTCTTATACGGCTAAGAAAAAACGTCTTTGAATACGTCGATTTTTTACTATAAAAATAGACATTTTGATGTAATGGCAATACCATATTTGAAAGTTATTTTAATATAACATTTAATTGTCTTAATGGTAGCGGAAGAAACTTTAAAGGCTTAAAGACCATAATTGAAATTGCAGATATTGATAACTTTGAGTAGCATGGAGGTTGTAAATGGAACATAAAATGTACTCTGGAACTTTATTTGTCCTGAATACGAATGCGAACTCAAAATTACGTAAGACATCGGGAAAAGTGAGGTCAAATGTCAAAACTGTAATTTTAGCAACATTAGTAAATGTATGCCATTTGTAATCAATCTCCCAGAAACCTCAAAATCTGTATAAAATACACAATGTAACACTAATTTTCAACTACCTTTTTCTAACAAATTTTCCTATGTACGGCCATCATACTATTATATTCTGTTATTAAGCCAATGGTGTCATTTGAAAAATATGTCGATTCCGTCTTAATTCAAAAACCATTGAAGGTCGGAAACTTAGTTTACGATAAATATGTGTACATATTTTGCAATTCAAACCCGAGTTTTTTTTAAATAACAGACCTATTTAGAGATTTTGTCATGTTTCAATACTTTGTGTTCTCAATGTATAATAGCGGTTTTACACTATTGTTAATGGCACTATACGCAATTTTGTATTGCTTAAAAAGTTGTAGAACATTTTGCGTGATAAATTGCGTAGTGTAAAATAATTTGAATAACATTGAATATGTAAAATTCACCAAAGATATGTCTCTGTCTGCATATCGTCTGGTGAAAAGTAAAAGTAACTAACTAACATTTCAAATAATTACAAAAACCTGATCTACAATAGAATACCAATAAATATAATGACATTTTCCAGGGAATTAATGGATTTTAAGAATTTATTGAACTTATTTTAATAACATGTAATGTACTTAGTCTAAGTACAGTGCCAGGTTCTTCCAATAAAACACTCCTAGTGATTTTATATGTTTATTTGACTAGGAACATCTTAAGACTAACAGTAAAATAATATATGTACAGAAATGCATATTCTATTGTACGTACAAGGTGTCACAATTCAGCTGACAGGCTGGATTGCCTGCCCCGCAGTTATTATGAGCCTTGTACGAAACATCCTGCTAAATGTGTCTTATAAGCTAATTCCGCAATCGAGGTGCTATGGACATTCAACGCGTATTCTCTGACTTAAATATGATTATTTATAAATTAGCTAGTTCAATATATATAGTCCATTACAAACACTTAATGATCGTATTTTCGTTTAGATACGCATTTATCAGCATTTGACCACAATTAATTCGTGCTTCAATAAAATATAACAAATTGTTAGTTAGTGACATTTTACTATTTTACCTTTAACCCGATGAAATATTATTTACAATAATGTAAAACTATTTCCTTCATGTTTGATTTTGCAAGAGATGCTTGGTTGAGAAGACATGTAAAAGCGGCCAAAGTTGTAATAATTTCGAATTGGGCGTCTCTAGACTTGAAATTCATCGTGGAATGGGATTTTACCGAATATCTTCCGAATCTAATGATCGCAGTAAAGTTATTAATGACAATTTGCGTATCAGTTGCTTCGTTTGCAAGGCGTTGTAGCAAATTTAAATTAATTAAAAATTATATGCGGGCACAATGACCCAGACGAGACAATAGAACACCAGTCAACACAAAATATAAAATTTAAAAATGTGTTTGCGATTGTTAAAGCTAGAAAGAAGAGATTTTAAGAAGAGAAGAGATTCTCTATCATACATACATCTATATGAAAGGTTGTACTTTCGTGGCCATATATTATGTCCCCTTTTTTGACGTCGTTTTTCTCGCATATCTAGGTATCAGGTACCTATCTAGAAAGAAAAATTGGTAAAGAAATATTACACACAATGGGCGAAGATCCGCGGTCACTGGCTGGCATGATTGGGCCACTCCAGGTGATCTGGAATAAAAATATCGAATAGCGGCCTACTTTATACAGAAATAGTTATCGTTTGATGAACCAGAAAATAAATATATAGATATTTGAGGAAATGGTGACTTGTCAAAGTCAAATTATCGATTTTTCTCATAAAAATGGACAATGTTTTCTCTATGAAAAGAAAAGTATATCACATATTGGATTTCTGGATCATCACACGATAAAGGGATGTTTACTTAACATCCAGTTAAAATTTGAAGCCAATCGGTCCAATAGTTTTTGAAATATCATGCCAAACGTCCGTGAAAAAACGATTTCGAGAAAACCACGTTTAAGCTTTCAAGTACAGTGTATAACGTGATATCGAGTACTTACAGTATTATTCTGCCAATATGTTATACCAGGGCCATACTTTATTCCTTCCGCCACTTCGTAAAATATATTTTGACATATTTGCTCATTCCTACGCCTTGTTTAAGCTTATTTTGCAGCCTCGAGTGCACGTCTCGACGACCTCACCAGACGCTGTTTTTCGCGCACATTTGCAAATATCTTCGTTTCCGTGCCAATAACGATTCCTATTGTTGTCATAGTATTAAGGACGGCAGAAAAGTCTTTTTTTATAATTCCTGTTGCTGCATAAGCCGCAATTTTGATAGGTTTTGACCCACGGTAAAGATGTTTGGGTGCGAGGCGCCAGACAGTAGATTTGAAGCTTTAGGTTGTTGTTTTGAGTTTCTCCTCCCCAAACACCGTTCTAGCAACGCTCTCGACGACAAGTTGTTGTAGATCGTCTTGGTGGCATTATCGACATTGTTATCAAGTGTTATTGAATTCATCTAGAGTTTTCTCGGCTTCTGTTTTTCGCATTTGTATCACCACTGTGATCCCGCAGGGCAGTACATATGCTGGGGATTTTCATTCATCTAGATCTTATGATAGGATTTGGTCCACACAGCATTGTACATATTATGAACAGTCTGGATGTCTTCTGATTGGTAAAACATAGAAACTTGTCTATTCTTTTCAATGTACAAGCCGCATCGGACCCAGTGCTCCAACCCACTGCCCCGCGGAATATGTCTTTGGTAGAATCAACTATTTCTCCCGCTGACCCAGCATATTCGCAGTACAGTTGTCTGTATGTACTTCGATACAATTGTCACGTTGCCAGATTCTGATTCCCAAAACTTACAGGCATGACAATAGGAAAATTTCACGGCAAACTCAACCATTTTGTTAGTATATTTCTTCATAAGTAGGTACTGTGATCCCATACAACGGAAGTGTAATCTATCTTCTTTCATATCCCGTCTCGAAACCCATGCACTATAATTTCTTCGTCTTCCGCTGTCGACAATATATCGACAGACGTACTAGCCAATGCTTTTCTTTCACGAGTGTGAATTCCCAGAACATTTTCTTTTTTGTTTTCTATCGGCACGTGAAGGAGTTTTTTCTTGAGTGTTTCTTATCCATGACTGCGCGCGATCCGACCGATCCGCGCGCTCCGTATTTTTGGCATCTGCACGCTAATTGCTTATAACTTGGCTAATTTTGAATTTAAATATTTCCTTGAAACTTCGTACACACATTCTTAAGAACTTAATAAATAAAATAGTGTATAGAAAGAAAAAATGGGGGCGGAAGTAGACATATTTTTAAACCAAATATGTTCTTCTCTCAACAACTTTTTTCTTTATCTCGAATACTACAAACTGCAATGCTATAGAAATGGCAAATAGAATACAATATACGATTATGACCTACCGCATTTGCACGGAAAGGCGAGGTGAACTTTCACCCAGAGTGCCTTGTCGCGATATACCAAAGCTAGCTATCTAACAATCAGTCACAATTGCAGAAAAATCTGGACGGCAATGGAATGCAGTAGTCATGCAGCTCTTATTGAACGCGATAGGGATTTGTGATATATGGGGTTTTAATTTAATTTAAATTGTAATTGGACAACATTGGCGTTTGATTTAGAAAGTCAAGTCTATCCACCTCGTATATTTTATTTTATCTTTATTTGAATGGCTGTTTTATTAATATTTATCTCGGCGCATTCGTTCGAATTTCAATGGCTTAAATAAAATTGTGTCATTACTATTCTGCGCTCGCTCTGATAGTTTTGTAGCGTGGTTTTGTTTGTCCGCGATTTTGTAATTTATCGCTCTTGGTACTTGCTGGTATTATTAAGTGCAATTATGTATCAAAAAGGAAGTTTTATAACTTTACAGTACTGTCGTATAGAGCGTTCAAGAAATTCCTGAATTATCCTTTTGAAGAAGTGTGTTACAAACTGAAATTAGTAAATCGTATGTTCAGAATTTACAAAGAAATAAAATTAAACCATTTACACCAGGATTTAGATATACTTTGGATGCCAGCGATGATGCCAAACGTTTGGATTTCTGTCTTGGGATTAATAACGAAATATTACATAACCAAAATTATCATAAATTTATTGAATTTTTGTTGTTACTAGAGTGATGTAAATCTACGTTTTGCATATTCCACATATTTCTTTGATGGAAATGTGAAATCAACTGAAATATTTGAATATGCAAAAGAATTATTTTAATAAACAACTTGACGAACTTTCCCAAAATGTTATACGGTCAATGTATACACAATAGGAAATATTTGAGTCATGTCTCTGGGTAAATAATATTGCACAATGTGCTCATTTACTTTTACTCAAAAACAACAGCACAGTTTAATGTGTATAGTAAATTTTGGATTTTAATAATAACCATGTGTTTTTCATAATTTTTTATATATATTTTTTCATTTATATGTGACGTTGCAAGTTGTTCTTATTTGTTAATGGAATTTAAAAAGTTTTGTTCTATTTTTCAATGTAAATTGTAATATTTTGACTCTGAATAGATAATTTTCGTTTGCAAAGCTAGTTAAGTTAAATGTGAAATGTGAAATCAACAGAAATATTTCGATATGTTAAATAATTATTTTAATGAACAACTTGAAGAATTTTCTCACCATACAAACATTGTCACCAAATGGTTTAATGTACAGTTTCCTCAAAAATGGATTGGACGAAATGGCCTTATTCTATGACCACGTGTATCTGACAAATTTAGATTTTTATTTTAGGGACGATTGAAACAAATATTGTTTACGGTGAACTATTATACCGGTTGGAAGCGTCAACGCGAAACGACTCTGATCGTATTCCCCTCACCCCCACCACATATTGTAGTTTTCGTCTGATGATGGCTCTTTAGCCGAAACCGGTTGCGCAAAAGAAATATACTTTTTACAATGTAGAACTACGTTTAAATACCTTTTTTGAATACCTTTTCGTTAATAATATTTTACATGGAATACAATTAACGCATCCAACGAAGAATATTGTTATTTTCCAACTAGAGAAGGTCCCTTCTCTTTAGATGTCTATGTCAGGTACATTGACGGTATAATAGCGCAATCATCGATGCTGCATAGGCATGTATGCGTCAAAACAACGACTTTCTTAAATAAAAACTATCGTTGTCTTAAACAAATTATATTAAGAATGTATTTTTTTTAACATGAGAGTACTAGTACTTTTGAATTGTAAATGCGTTAGATTCAAATAAACAAATAGTTTTTTGTTGTTACCAAATCATTAAAAACTGTGTTCATTTGAATCAAAACTTGTAAGAAACTAAATTCTTTATTATAAACAAAAATCCAGTTACTTTAATAACATATCTGTTTAGGGCGATTCTTGGAGTCAATACTGTTTTTTCTCTCTGTGTATACCGGGTGATTCAATTTCGAGCCTCAAAATGGAGATCTCGCTTATTAGTGGAGATAGAGCATATGTTTAAATTTGGCAAAGTTTCGTATTTTTGTGCTAATCAATTATCTGAAAGGAAATTTAAGCTATCATTTTTCATTTTGATGATATCCACAAAAAACTTAAATGTTAGGATATCGTTTTTTTATTTTTTTATTGAAAACCAAATGCAGCTAGAGTTTACCAATAACGAAAAGCGTGATATAACAAGGGTTTATTATTGTTGTCTTAGAAATGTCGCATCGTACAATATTCCTAACATTGGACGGAAATTTAGCGGACCATGGATCGTTTAGTAAACCCTGCAATTTTTATAATCCTCATGGAAATGTTGAAACTGATCAAAGAGGTATTTTAGAAATGGTAAACGTTAAATTACCATAATTTGCAATGCTTCAACTACTGGTTTTTAGATAAATGACGATCCACACGTGTTTGCAGACCATTACGAAGAAAGAAATTGAAACCGTACAAACTCCACACAAGTCAAACTTTGCAATTGCACGAAATTATTTCAATCAACAATTTCCAAATCGCTGGATTGGTAATGGTGGAGTGGTGGATCCCCTGATTTAAGTCCTCTGGACTATTTTCTTTGGGGAACTGTGAACGACGAAATTTATCACGATTCTCGCAGAAATATCGACGATCTGCGGGATGGAATAACAAATGCGGTCAATGCTATTCCGGGAAGAACAGTTAGAACAGCATAACAACATGTAGAAAAGCGGGCACGCTTTTATGCCTTCAAGAAAATAACGGCTAATTTGAATATTTACGTAAAAAATAATCTTTATGTTGTATAAACTTGCTTCTTTTACAATCTGAATGTTTTTAATCCAAAGCATTCTTGGTCAGCTGCAGTTGGTTACTTAATAAGCATAACAAACAACAAGAAAAAGAACAACATGTTTTTTATTATTAAAACATTGTTTAAAAAAATAATGCCAACATGTTACACATTTCGAAAATGAGAAAAGGCACGACTATCGGAAAACGTCAAAATTCAATTTAATTTCTTAACTATATCACGCTTTTCGTTATTGGTAAACGACATTTTACATCCACAATCAACCACAATTAAGGTTTATTTGGTTAAATGGCAAACATAACGCTGAGGGCGCCGCTTGATCCAAGTGCATTTTGTTGGCGTTGCTTGGCAACGACTCCGGCGGTCTGTAACCAAGCTCCAGTTGGGTACCTGAAGGTTTTTTGATTATTACACCATTATTTAAAAAAAAGAATGGTAACATGTTATAAATTGCGGAAATGAGAAAAAACACGACTATCGGAAAATGCCAAAATGCAACATGACGCCCATAAGAAAAACAAAAGTTGGGCATGGTTACACCGCCATCTTTGATGTTATTTCAAATAAAAAAATGACACTGCATTCCTTGTTAAAAAGTAGAATGTTTTTGTTTCAAATGTCTAGCTACATTTGGTTTTGAATAAAAAATTAAAAACGATAAATTAACATTTCAGTTTTTTGTGGATATCTTCAAAATGAAAAATGATGGCTTAAATTTCTTTTCGGATAATTGATTAGCACAAAAATACGAAACTTTGCCAAATTTAAACATATGCTCTATATCCACTAATAAGCGAGATCCCCATGGTGAGGCTCGAAATTGAATCACCCGGTATAGTCGCAAATTTTCAAGGATACAATTTCTCATACGTAACAATATGCACTACTATGTGGGTGTAGGTACAGAACTTGAACAATACTGTTGGTGAACGTGGTCGGTCTGAATCGTTAAAAAATAAAACCCTGCCATAAATATATTTCTATAGGCGTGTTATAGCACTACCAAGTTACGAAATATTTCCAAGTGAATATAATTCGACTTCTCACTTGCAATATTTATCATTTTTTCGATTGATTCCGTCCCCTGTCATTAAAGGTTACCGGTATAATCGTAATTATTTACCAACAATAGTTATCTATGTCAAGAGACTTTCAAAAAAATCTACCAAACGCATAGGTGCGTTAAAGTGCACCTTGAATTTGTTGAACTGCGGTTGCTCTAGTCGATTTTAATCAATATTTTATGCTTGCTTAGCGCAAGAGGTTATAAAGTTGCCGGATGTGCTGCAATACTTCAGAATTTTTGATATGCTTAGTCTTCTGTATGTACATGACCGACAGCGATGATATAAGTTTTTGCTTTCTAAGTTTTTCTGTGCATAATGATGCTATATTTCAGAATAGGAACGCTAGATAGTTCTTTTATTCGATTACGTGGTATTCTATTACCCTAGATTTGATCAGAAAATTAATATTACCTACTTTTTAATGGATTGTTGTTTCAGTGAATTTGTTTTTTTACACTATTAAGTAACTATAAGAGTTACTTAAGAGTATAAAAAATATGGAAACGTGTGTGAAAGTATACTATTAGAGTAACGTTCTAAATATGAAATCTATGAAATATTTGCCAAATGTCAAATATTTGGCAAGCAAATCATGGGTCTAAACGATGCAGTAAACTGTATATACTACGTATAACTGGAAAGGACCCGTAATGGTGATAAGTGATGCAACTGCATTTGGTATGCAACCCGCAGTACAGTTGGCAAACTATCTCTTTCTATCTCATACGGTACTATCACCGTATGCGGTTTGAATTTAACTGTTCTATTTGTAATATCTTTTTCAATTTAATTGGAACAAATTAATCAACCCTTAACTCTTGCAGAGACTTAAATACATGAGATAATAATAGCAGATTTAATAAAAGTTATATTTTATTCATATATTCAGCCTAATTAAAATTTACAGACCAGGTACTAACGCGAGCATAAAACACGGGGACACTCTAATTTGCACTGATTAAACTGGGCTTCGTAATGCCATGTCAGTACGCTTGTCATATCACATTAATGTCATCTTGAATTTTGACGTAATAAAATTTCGCAATTGAATGAATCTTAGAAGGCAAATTAAAACAAGACTACATGATAAAATCAGCATTTGAGAAATTGTTATTGAATTAAGTGTCGGCAAGAATACCGCGAAGAATAAAATTGATGGAACCTGAACAAAATTGTAAGGTTGACGAATACTGTCAGAGTTTAGACATCATAGGTTAACAAATACTGTCAAAGTAAATGTTACACAACTAAAATTGTTAAGAATATAAGTGCCCAATTTCACTTTGCTGTCCCCGTTTTTTATGCTCGCGATGGTACTCTCAAATTATATATTAGTAGTTATTCTTTAATTTGAAACATTTGCAGTCCAATAAATAAATGCTCTTTGTATTATTGAATTAAGGAAACGCATTCTGACATTCAAAGTAGTCCACATGATGCTCGTTATATTTATTCGACAATATTAATACTTATAAATTATCTTTCACATTTTAAAATTTTATTCATTCGAAATATGTATACATTGAGCGCGTAAAATAAGGAAACATGACACAATGTCTGAATGATTTGTTTGAAAAATTTCGTCGATTTTAATTATCAAAATACTTACATCAAATTTATTTTCCGACTTTCCATTGTTTTCGACTTTTGTCGATTTTTTGAAGTTTACTGATAACAGATGACTTGACAGAATAGCTTACGACATAATATCTCGGATCTGAAATCCCATTTTGTAACTTTCTCCCAAACCTACATCTTTCAATATTTTTAAGTAATTTTTTATTTATCACATAATTAGTGTAATTAGTAAATTGATGGAAATATTTCATGACAAATATTTGTAGTCCCTGATAGTTTTGAATTCATTTCAATAATAATATCATCGAAGATTCTGTAAACATTTTCATATGATGTTGAGTGCAGTTTTTTTAAATCTATTTGTATTATTTACAATCCATCAAATTGTCAAACCTGTCCAGCCAATACTGTAAGTCTGGCCACCCTACTCTACTTTAAGAAATCAACATCAAAAAATCGCTTTTCTCGCATTATAGCAATTAACGATTGAGTACTTATAATAACCCAAGATTAAAGTAATTGCTATTGAGCCACCGAAGTAATTTATTATTTAGCAATAAATATTTGTTAATATACAATGCTAACTCTCTATATAGATACAATAATACTACAATAACCATATTTCTTTAATTAGATCTCATTATAATTATAATTCATTACTACATCCACACAGTACCTATTTAACTGTGTTTAATTATTATGTAGATACAAATTATTGACTGATTTGTTTGTATTTTTATTACAGGCACAACCCAGTCCAAGCATCAGTTCTCAACACAAACGATGACGAAGCTTTATTCAAGTCGCACTTCAACTTTTCCGAACCAACAGTGCTGTTCTTCCATGCCTTCTTTGAGTCATCTTCATCCATAACAGCTACAGCAATCAGAACAGGTAAACAACCACACAAAAAGAAACAACAGCTTCTGTATTGTTTCTAACCAAACCCTAAACTAAACTAAAATGTAAAAATCCTCAGCATATCTCCAAAGAAAAGACCACAACATAATCCTACTGAACGCACCAAGAATGGAAGCAGGACCCTGGTACGTCACAGCATCCAAAAACACAAGAATCGTAGGAGAATACACAGCTGCCTTCATCGACTATTTAGTCTCCAGAGGCTTATACCTTCCATCTCTACATCTGATAGGGATGAGCCTCGGTGCACAGATGGCAGGTGTCACCGGCCATAATGTCAAAAGCGGAAGGATTCGCAGGATAACCGGGCTGGATCCAGCCGGTCCACTATTCAACAAATGGCCGAAAAGTTTGAGGTTAGATAAGGGAGATGCAGAGTTTGTTGACGTGATCCACACTGACGCTGGGATCTTTGGATATCCCAGAGGTATTGGTCACGTGGATTTCTGGCCAAATGGTGGTATCTCTCCGCAACCTGGTTGCACGATAAAGGAGGTAAAGAAGAGGAATCCTGATGCTGTGATTGAAACTTGTAAGTTGATTTTGATGAATGATGGCCTAGAGCCCATGTTCAGGTTTCTGCACTGAAAAAAAAATCCGATGTGGCCAGGCACATGACTTTATCATACAATATATAAAATTAATAGTTTAGCTGCATGAGCTTCTATCGAGATCGATCGTGTTTGCATTAAAATAAAACGAATTAGCCAGGATTTGACAGATATTGACAGTAGGTATTGTCAAAAAATCAGCATTTAACACTACCTACTGTCATAAGAATAAAAATATCTGGCAAATCCTATATTAATGCAGACACGATCTCGATCAAATAGAATTTGCTCCTACAGCTAACCTATTAATTTTACCAAAAAATGTCATAGACGTAAATTATACAAAATTTCCTCTACTTTAATTTATTATTTAACTATTTTGACGAATTTACAGAAATGGCGGCTCATTTGCAAAATCCTTGAAAAATGCATAACAATATTGCTATCCGCAATCCGCACTTGAAATACACGTTGACTTTGTAAACACCATGGAAACACCAAGCTGTTTCAATATTGTTTCACATAGCGCACGTGCGCGTGTGTTTCTCCTCCTCATCACATTCTCCATGCCTTTGCGTGTTGAATTGACGTTTCGCAACCGCTGACGTTCTGAATACTGTCAAAAGTTACAAAATTTCCTGGCTACCTATTAATGTAGGCATGATTTCGATCAAATAGAATTTGCTCCTCCACCTAAACTATTAATTTTACCAAAACATGTTATAGACATAAATTATACAAAATTTTCAATTTTCATGATAATTTCATGATAAAGTAAAAATTTAGTTGCTGAAGTAAAAAGTAAACTTTTGCGCTATGACGCTTCAAACTTTTGCAAAGTTTAAAAGTTAATAACTTCGCTCATATTTGGAATAAACAGTTCTGGAACAATTTCGATATTAGTTTCAATATTTCATATTTATTTATTTATTGAGTGTACTATTGTAGTATATTGTTAACTTTAAATCACTGCTATTATTTTACTAGATTGGTGTGTTATTTATTCATAAACTTATAGGTATGTAAGTGATCTTCTGTATTTTCTTGTTAATATGAAACACATAATGTTACTTATTTTAAAAGAAACAATTTGCCAATCCCAAAATTTCAATGTTAGGTAAAAGTTTCAATTGCCTAAAAAGCTTTCTTCCAAATAATTTTGACAAAAATTTAAAAAAGTCGCTGTGAGAAACTTGAAAAAATGTCCCTAATCATCATTTGAATGGGGTTAGAAAAACGTACTGTGGCATCTTAACCAACATTCACCTGAACTGTGAAAATGTTTTCAAGGTTGTAAGTTATGTTGTTATTTTAATGGTAGTCAAAAAACCACTCAGACGAACAGATCTGATATAAAAATCATTATAAAGAGGCTAATATAGCGAATAAAACAAATATTTGTATTTTGAACCAGTTTAACTTTGTTTGCGATTATCTGCATAACTAGAAACGGTCAACTGGTCCCTTTTCACATCCACACGCACACAAATCTTCTTTTGACTGTGCTATGAACGATTGAGTTAAGTTGTAAGTTAAACCATTATTTTTTTTTGTTGTTTAGTATTCTGTAGCCATTGGAGAGCCTATCAGTTCTATGCAGAATCCGTGTGGAATGAATTCTCGTTCCCTTCGATACAATGCAAGTCTTTTAAACACTTTCGAACTGGACTTTGCGACAACAACCAACCTGTCGTTAGTATGGGATTTCTGGTACACCCATTGTAAGTTTTTGGTTGTTTGTGTTTCTTTCTCGAATTGATTTCTTTGTTTTGTGTTCTAGAGCAAGAGGGAATTATTTTCTAGCGACAAATCCTGAGGCACCGTATTCTCAATGAGAAGAACAATGGAACGGAAACAACAAGATGCCTTTGTTTCTCGTTCAACACCAAAGCAAACATTTCCCGAACAAATCGACAATTGTTACAAGAAAACCAAAGTCTACACATTAGGAGAGGTTAACAGAGAGCTCAAGAACTTATTTATTATAATCCTGTCAATTGATGAAAGAAAACTGAAGCTTTGGAAGACAAAGCGTTCCTGATGTTTTTTTTAAGTTTTAATGTAATCATAATAATAATAATAATAATAATAATAATAATAATAATAATAATAATAATAATAATAATAATAAAAAATAATAAGAGAACGAAACTATACACTTAAACACTAATAATGCCATTGCAACATGATTTGAAAATATGATTGAGCATCATATTTTATAATAAAAAACGTGATCTAAACTTAAATAAATAAATTTCTTCTTACGCTGATGGACAGAAGGTAAGTGACTTAAAATACTACATACCGTTCGATAAAGTGAAATTAAATAGTAATCCGATTCGAAATATGTAAATTAGTATCCGTAAATAATTTATAACTGATAAGGTGTCATGGAAAAAGAAAAAATCGGGATATTCAATCTCGTTGACCCTTTGTTCAATCTTAGTACAAAATGCCTCTGTCGCGCATTCGCGGGCACAAAAACTGGTCGAAAAGCCTTCCGCGAGCCATCGCGACTGCAAAAACTAGTCAAAATGTCTATCTCGCGCATTCGCGGGCACAAAAACTAGTCGAAAAGCCTTCCGCGAGCCGCCGCGGCAGTAAAAACTAGTCAAAATGTATCTTTCGCGTCTTCGCGGGTCTAAAAACTGGTCGAAAAGCCTTCCGCGAGCCGCCGCGGCAGCAAAAACTAGTCAAAATGTCTCTTTCGCGTCTTCGCGGGCACAAAAACTGGTCGAAAAGCCTTCCGCGAGCCATCGCGACTGCAAAAACTAGTGAATATGTCTCTCTCGCGCCTTCGCGGCCACAAAAACTGGTCGAAACGCCTTCCGCGAGTCATCGCGACTGCAAAAACTAGCCAAAACGTCTCTCTCGCGTATTCGCGGGTACAAAAACTGGTCGAAAAGCCTTCCGCGAGCCATCGCGACAGCAAAAACTAGTCAAAATGTCTATCTCGCGCATTCGCGGGCACAAAAACTGGTCGAAAAGTCGTCCGCGAGCCATCGCGACAGCAAAAACTAGTCAAAATGTCTATCTCGCGTATTAGCGGGTATAAAAACTGGTCGAAAAGTCGTCCGCTAGCCATCGCGACAGCAAAAACTAGTCAAAATGTCTATCTCGCGCCTTCGCGGGTATAAAAACTGGTCGAAAAGTCGTCCGCGAGCCATCGCGACAGCAAAAACTAGTCAAAATGTCTATCTCGCGCATTCGCGGGCACAAAAACTGGTCGAAAAGTCGTCCGCGAGCCATCGCGACAGCAAAAACTAGTCAAAATGTCTATCCCGCGCCTTCGCAGGTATAAAAACTGGTCGAAAAGTCGTCCGCGAGCCATCGCGACAGCAAAAACTAGTCAAAATGTCTATCTCGCGCATTCGCGGGCACAAAAACTGGTCGAAAAGTCGTCCGCGAGCCATCGCGACAGCAAAAACTAGTCAAAATGTCTATCTCGCGTATTAGCGGGTATAAAAACTGGTCGAAAAGTCGTCCGCTAGCCATCGCGACAGCAAAAACTAGTCAAAATGTCTATCTCGCGCCTTCGCGGGTATAAAAACTGGTCGAAAAGTCGTCCGCGAGCCATCGCGACAGCAAAAACTAGTCAAAATGTCTATCTCGCGTCTTCGCGGGTATAAAAACTGGTCGAAAAGTCGTCCGCGAGCCATCGCGACAGCAAAAACTAGTCAAAATGTCTATCTCGCGCATTCGCGGGCACAAAAACTGGTCGAAAAGTCGTCCGCGAGCCATCGCGACAGCAAAAACTAGTCAAAATGTCTATCTCGCGTATTAGCGGGTATAAAAACTGGTCGAAAAGTCGTCCGCTAGCCATCGCGACAGCAAAAACTAGTCAAAATGTCTATCTCGCGCCTTCGCGGGTATAAAAACTGGTCGAAAAGTCGTCCGCGAGCCATCGCGACAGCAAAAACTAGTCAAAATGTCTATCTCGCGTCTTCGCGGGTATAAAAACTGGTCGAAAAGTCGTCCGCGAGCCATCGCGACAGCAAAAACTAGTCAAAATGTCTCTCTCGCGCCTTCGCGGATATAAAAACTGGTCGAAAAGTCGTTCGCGAGCCATCGCGACAGCAAAAACTAGTCAAAATGTCTATCTCGCGCCTTCGCGGGTATAAAAACTGGTCGAAAAGTCGTCCGCGAGCCATCGCGACAGCAAAAACTAGTCAAAATGTCTATCTCGCGTATTCGCGGGTATAAAAACTGGTCGAAAAGACGTCTGCGAGCCATCGCGACAGCAAAAACTAGTCAAAATGTCTATCTCGCGTATTCGCGGGTATAAAAACTGGTCGAAAAGTCGTCCGCGAGCCATCGCGACAGCAAAAACTAGTCAAAATGTCTATCTCGCGCCTTCGCGGGTATAAAAACTGGTCGAAAAGTCGTCCGCGAGCCATCGCGACAGCAAAAACTAGTCAAAATGTCTATCTCGCGTATTCGCGGGTATAAAAACTGGTCGAAAAGTCGTCCGTGAGCCATCGCGACAGCAAAAACTAGTCAAAATGTCTCTCTCGCGCCTTCGCGGGTATAAAAACTGGTCGAAAAGTCGTCCGCGAGCCATCGCGACAGCAAAAACTAGTCAACATGTCTATCTCGCGTATTCGCGGGTATAAAAACTGGTCGAAAAGTCGTCCGCGAGCCATCGCGACAGCAAAAACTAGTCAAAATGTCTATCTCGCGCCTTCGCGGGTATAAAAACTGGTCGAAAAGTCGTCCGCGAGCCATCGCGACAGCAAAAACTAGGCAAAATGTCTCTCTCGCGCGCCTTCGCGGGTATAAAAACTGGTCGAAAAGTCGACCGCGAGCCATCGCGACAGCAAAAACTAGTCAAAATGTCTATCTCGCGTATTCGCGGGTATAAAAACTGGTCGAAAAGTCGTCCGCGAGCCATCGCGACAGCAAAAACTAGTCAAAATGTCTATCTCGCGCCTTCGCGGGTATAAAAACTGGTCGAAAAGTCGTCCGCGAGCCATCGCGACAGCAAAAACTAGTCAAAATGTCTCTCTCGCGCCTTCGCGGGTATAAAAACTGGTCGAAAAGTCGTCCGCGAGCCATCGCGACTGCAAAACTAGTCAAAATGTCTATCTCGCGCATTCGCGGGCACAAAAACTGGTCGAAAAGCCTTCCGCGAGCCATCGCGACTGCAAAAACTAGTCAAAATGTCTATCTCGCGCATTCGCGGGCACAAAAACTGGTCGAAAAGCCTTCCGCGAGCCATCGCGACTGCAAAAACTAGTAAAAATGTCTGTCTCGCGCCTTCGCGGACATAAAAACTGGTCGAAAAACCTTGCGCGTGCCATCGCGGCAGCAAAAACTAGTAAAAATGTCTATCTCGCGCCTTCGCGGACATAAAAACTGGTCGAAAAACCTTGCGCGTGCCATCGCGGCAGCAAAAACTAGTAAAAATGTCTGTCTCGCGCCTTCGCGGACATAAAAACTGGTCGAAAAACCTTGCGCGTGCCATCGCGGCAGCAAAAACTAGTCAAAATGTCTGTCTCGCGCCTTCGCGGACATAAAAACTGGTTCGAAAAACCTTGCGCGTGCCATCGCGGCAGCAAAAACTAGTCAAAATGTCTGTCTCGCGCCTTCCGCGGACATAAAACTGGTCGAAAAACCTTGCGCGTGCCATCGCGGCAGCAAAAACTAGTAAAAATGTCTGTCTCGCGCCTTCGCGGACATAGAAACTGGTCGAAAAACCTTGCGCGTGCCATCGCGGCAGCAAAAACTAGTCAAAAGGTCTGTCTCGCGCCTTCGCGGACATAAAAACTGGTCGAAAAACCTTGCGCGTGCCATCGCGGCAGCAAAAACTAGTAAAAATGTCTGTCTCGCGCCTTCGCGGACATAAAAACTGGTCGAAAAACCTTGCGCGTGCCATCGCGGGCAGCAAAAACTAGTCAAAATGTCTTGTCTCGCGCCTTCGCGGACATAAAAACTGGTCGAAAAACCTTGCGCGTGCCATCGCGGCAGCAAAAACTAGTCAAAATGTCTGTCTCGCGCCTTCGCGGACATAAAAACTGGTCGAAAAACCTTGCGCGTGCCATCGCGGCAGCAAAAACTAGTCAAAATGTCTGTCTCGCGCCTTCGCGGACATAAAAACTGGTCGAAAAAAACCTTGCGCGTGCCATCGCGGCAGCAAAAACTAGTCAAAATGTCTGTCTCGCGCCTTCGCGGACATAAAAACTGGTCGAAAAACCTTGCGCGTGCCATCGCGACAGCAAAAACTAGTCAAAATGTCTATCTCGCGTATTAGCGGGTATAAAAACTGGTCGAAAAGTCGTCCGCTAGCCATCGCGACAGCAAAAACTAGTCAAAATGTCTATCTCGCGCCTTCGCGGGTATAAAAACTGGTCGAAAAGTCGTCCGCGAGCCATCGCGACAGCAAAAAACTAGTCAAAATGTCTATCTCGCGCATTCGCGGGCACAAAAACTGGTCGAAAAGTCGTCCGCGAGCCATCGCGACAGCAAAAACTAGTCAAAATGTCTATCTCGCGCCTTCGCGGGTATAAAAAACTGGTCGAAAAGTCGTCCGCGAGCCATCGCGACAGCAAAAACTAGTCAAAATGTCTATCTCGCGCATTCGCGGGCACAAAAACTGGTCGAAAAGTCGTCCGCGAGCC